>BSBK01009144.1:0-267500 GCA_027943335.1 Chamaecyparis obtusa
AGTATGTGAGTGATAATAATGTGAGTTTCATCTTAATCATTAGATGGAGTGTCATTTGAATTTCTTATGCACTTGATGAAGATTGTTATGAAGTTGATTAGATGAGGTAGATTCTGATTTTTCACTCTTAAACATCAACAATTATTATTTCTTATATTCAATTGGAGATTGGTTTATCACATGCATAGTTGGTGCTTAGATCATCGATTAGAGGATTGGTATCTCTAGTAGGTTGGTGCCTACATCTTATTGTAAATTCCTTATTGTATTCTTTCTTTTATGTGAGGCTATATTTGAGTAGGAGATCAAGCATCTATTCTCATCATGGTTTTTACCTTTGGCATTCCATGTAATTTGGTGTTCAATTATGTGGACGTATGCTTATGTTCATATTTTGATAAGTAGCTATTAATGATGTTTGGATTTGAGAATCATTGTGGTGCTTGCATAAGTTATTAACAATAATAAATGTTCAATCAAAATGAAATTGGCATATACTGATTCACCCCCTTCAATATATTTGTGTGCTTAACACTTCGATGCTTACATATCTTTCACAAGGGTTTTTCCATTATGTCTGTTGATCATGATACTTGTTGCTACATTTGTTATACATGATTCTATGTAGTAAAGTTATATGTGATATTATACTTAAATTTAAAAAAATTATTCACACAAAAAAGAAAAACACAGAGATAAACATACATATCATACATATATTATGCTAAAAAAGAAGTCCACAAACAATGCCTGTGAAGGTGGCCACAAGGAATTCCCTATAGACCTATCCTTTTATTGTCTAATGAATGACATAGATCTCATCTTAGATGGAAAAAATGTCTAATTGCATGATCCATTATATCTTATTCACTCCTCTAATTACCCACTTACTTTCATAGATGAACTACCTTAATACTTGTAGTATATAATCACTCCACTCCTCAAACAATCTATTTTTCATACTCCCTTCTAGTCATGATATTACTTGGCTAACTTGTATCATAGCTAACTCTCCATGTATCTTTGTCATCTCATTTTACAGACTACCTCTCTCTAACAATAAGATCTCTTTCTTATCTTAGTTGATCTCTCTTTTCTCAATATAACTCACTCTAGTTATGAGATATCCCTCTCTTGTTAACGACCTCTTATAAGACACCTTGAAATTTGGCCTTACTCTTTGTCAGCCAATTTTCCTGTCACTGCAAAAATCCTTTGAAAATTTCTTTTCTCCTACATAATCCCTTGAAGATGTCTAAGTTATGAAGGAATTAGGTCTTTGTTGCTTCTAGGGTTTCAAAAAATCATTTTTAAAATCTTTTAAACCCTACATTTTTCTTTTCCTTCGTTACCTTTTTTCATGTCACTTAAGTTCCTCTTTTAGCACGTGCTTTAAGTTGTCGGTCGGGGCCATGAAATGTTTTAAGTTGTTCTTACCAAGCGGGCCTAGTTTTAATTTTTTCCCCAAGTTCCTAAGTCCCCGAAAATATTTTTTCCTAATTCATGAGCTTATATATTTCCTACATCTCAATGTGCATTAAACTCCATTAGTTTTGAGTTAATCCTATGGCTAGCATGATCCTGCAGTGAAAAATTGAAAAATTATTTACCCTTCATGGGATCACACCTATGTGACACCTAGCGTCAGTGGTTCTGATGTAAGAGCCTCATCGGCGATCGTAAATCTAGATTCCAAGTTCACGAGATGTCCATTCCTTCCCAATGAAAACATCGCCATATGTGTCACTGATTTGTTTGAAATATTGTCAATCGGCATAAAGTCCACCGATGATTCTATTGGGCATAAAAAAGCTTCGACGAAGATAGGTTTCGAGCGCTCCAATCCCCAAATGAAGCTTTGGGGTATCTTTTGGTGATAATGCTTTCAGAAGAAGAGGGAGATCGATAAGGAATAATTTTGTGCATCCTGATTGTCGATGAAGTTATCGGGGAGGCTTGTAGCGATAGTTTCATCATGGTACTAGTGGGACCGATGTCATAGCATTGGGTGAAGATGAAAGAGTAGTCAGATCAAGATGATCCAATGACGATCGCAATCCCTCAATGAAAATATGCACGACAGTTACTCTTCGCGGGATCACGACCTAGCGACACCTGTCCCATACGACATCATCCTCACCGTTTGAAGTAAAGTTAAGTCTTGGTAAGATCTTATGGATTTGAAGGCAGGTGTTGTAGTACCCCAAAAATGGGCTATAGGTTCATTAACCTCCTACATCTTCAATTCGAACGAAATCGACACCAAAGTCCTAACCAAAGGCACATCTACACATTATCGAATCCTAATTGATTTTATCTTAAATTCTGCATCGGGGAATATTCCTAGCAATATTCCTATTTATCCTAATTATCTTTAATTTAATAATTATTTGGCGATAAATCTTATTTATCCTAAAGTTTGATTAATTAAATATTTAATTAATTAGATTTAATATTGCCACTTAATTATTTAATTAGATTTAATTAAATTTATTCCTAAATTGTATTATTTAATTTTGACAATAAATCTAAAATCTCATGACTAATTGATCAAATTCTTATTTAATTAATTCATATCAGTTGTCAACATTTAATAATATAGTTTTTGAATAAAAGTTGATTTAATAATTGATTAACCCATAAATCAATTGTTTTAATTTTAGAAATCAGTTAAGTTGAGAATAAATCACTTTATTTTTAAATTAAAATATAATTAAATCATGCACACTCAGAAAAGCAGGAAACTAGAAATTAACAATCAATTTTAAAATTAAAACTCAACATCTGATGATGAGTTGAAATTTGATCTAAACTCTATTTGGAGTTAAACACTGCTTTTGCATGATTTTGTGAGTTAATTATCTCTAATTTCCTGATAACTCAAAAATCAACCCTGAGTTTATCAAGAGTGATTTATGGCTTTTCTCTTGCATCCTCAAAGCCCTGGATTTCTATAAAATCAAGGCTCATCTTTTCATAATTATCAACACTTGAATTTGCACAATTACTCTGGTGAATTGGCGATTGAAAGATTAAGCATTTGTGACAGGCGATTTGTGAGATCTTTCATAGTTGATCATTAGTTTTTGCATATTTTCATATCATAGTTTTCATATTCATCTTCATATCATTCTTAGATTAAATATGCATTCAATCTCAATCTCAATCATCTAGTTTAGATTCATACAGTTTCTCATATTATTACACAGAAAATCCAAAAAATATAGATTAATCCGCACTCATATAGTTTTTCATTCTTTTGCATTCAAATCCTTCGTTTAGGTGTTGCATTGTCACTGATCTTGATTTCAATTTGAGAACATCGTACTCGCACCTACTAGAAGGCAGTAAATCACTTAGTTAGCATAGTTTCAAATTTTCAATTACTTATAGATTTCACTTTTTGCTAACCTCTAATGTTTTACCGAAGTGTTGTGTCTACAGCTAGGTACAAAATTCACACACACATTTATGGCACCCACCGTGGGGCCCTGAAACAGGTTTCCATTTCTTCTAATTCACTTCTATCTAATTTTCTATCATTTTCTGGTCCATTCTGTGATTTCATTCTCTGTCCGTACATTTTGCGTACGACTTTTATCAAAAAGTCATACTAGGAAGACCCCACTATCATACGATAGTTGATTCTATCGAGGCTCGTACCAAAATCTATACATTGTCATTTGGGAGCTTGATTATCATTTGGTGAGATAACCACTATTGTACGAGTTTCCTGACTGTCATCTGGAAGGTAACCCACTGTCGTATGAGTTTTGACTCCAGGATTCAATTATCGTTTCAAAATTTTTGGTAGCTTTTCAGATTTGGACTAACAACTAACCCTAACAATTGAAATCTTATGTTTTTGACTGATATTTGTTGAATCTGATTGGAAAAAGTGCAACTAAATTGCTAAAATAGGTAAAATCTACTAAGCGCGTTGCGAGGAATTCAGGTATTCTACTATGACCTGATAACACTTCGATTTGGACATAAAACAAATTCTCACCTGTCAAGCTTGTGTGACTTTTCTTGCTTTCGTATCACAGACTTCATTTTGGGCTATAAAATGAACATAGATTTGCTTTCTGCATATCTTTTACACATAGTAAATAGGCCCTATGAACACTATTTATGGATGATCTCGAGAGAGTGGGCTTCTTTCACTTGTTCATGCATGTAAAGCTCTTCTTGATGAAGGATCCCCTTGTAGGTAGGGAGGTTATTAAGAGCGTCTCACATTCTACTAGATTCGTGTGTCTTCAAATTTTGATTGATACATTCTCTCTCTAGAGGGGTTGATAGATCATAAGCGGTTCATGTCATAGATCTTTGTGAGATAATCTTGGTCTTAGCATGTCAGATTAATCTATCTTCTTTGTTTTGGTTAAAAGTGAAAAGGATAGAGGACTATACTCTACTCCCTTTTTAGGTAGTATCAAAAACTCGGATCCTTGAATCTAGAACCAGTCCCCATGTGGTATCTTTTGTGAGTCACCTTTAGAGAGGGTTAACCGTAGTAGACATTCCCTTAATTGGGTCAACCACATGGATGGAACCTCAAGCGGTAATAGCCATTTTCATCATGGTAGCAGCAGCCGCTATATAAATGTCCTTGTGGAAGAAATCTTCATAGGTGTGGTCTCTTGTTGAGCTGTCAAATCTCCCTAGCAGTTCCTGATTGATTAATTTCTTGGACTGTGTCAAAACCCCAATATGCCTGGATTGGGGTTTGCCCTCTTGAGATCACAAAAGTTGTAGAGTCAGACCATTACTACAAACCCTAGTGAGGCCAAATTTTTCATTTTCTAGGAATATGTGCGTTATTGAAAAAATTTTGAGAACATACACAGTTAGCATTCCTAAGGATTAGCATAATAAGTCACTATTGTTTGTTCATGTGCAAGGTTGCTTTTGCCCTTATTCATAATTTCCAGATGATTGCCTGCTTCCCTTGCTTGTTGTTTTATGTGCTTGATATCTACTTGGTTATTTGAAACGGACTATTACACAGATCTTCAAAAATGGATAGAAAACTTTGCAAACAATTTGAAACTGAAAACCCCAAAAATTGCAAAATCTGAAGCGAAATTCCTCTCTGGAATCAAAAGTCATCCCACTGTCTTAGATTTTTGTACAAGTTTTTAGCAAAAGTTGTTTCACAACCCCTGTATTATTGTACGATATCTAGTATATTGTCATATAAGTGTTGTCACTAGAAATCCAAAGAATAATTATCCCTGGCAACAATTGTCGTATGAGTCTTGCAATTATTGTTTGATAGCATACCCAGTGTCGTACGAGCTTTCAGAAAATCGTTTAAGAATTTTCAAAAAGTTGTTAGAGATTGGTCAAATTTGTCAGAAATTCAATTTTTACAGCCTATTTCCAGATTCTGTCAAAACAGTCACTGTGTCAGGAATAGAGCAGAAACTAGAAGCAAATTCATTCATTTTCTTAAAGTGAGCTCTTGAGTCTAATTTTGCCTTCTAATTTATCGATTTGAGTCTTTTTCATCTTGTGTCAAAACCTTGTCAAAATTATCTTTATCTTCAAATTCAATCTTCATACTAAAATGGCTAAGTGTTGTGAGCTCATGCCCACCATCTATTGGGCATCTACCCACACTACTGTGGCACAATATCCTTCATTTACATCTGATCTAATCTTCAAAAAATTCAATCTTGACAAGGTTGCATCATTCAATCCTCTTGAATTAGATCATTCTTCAGTTATCTTCATCTTGCTTTCTTGCTTCACCCAAGGTTAATGGTGGAAACTACAGCTTCCTCACATAAGAAATCCATAGAAGCACTTAACACCGCACCTTTAACTACTCACAAGGGTCCAACTCTTGAGAAACTCTACAATTCTAGTCTTTATGAAGATGACGATCTTGGAAAATTTCAATTGAAAACTGGTTATATACCCCCTCCATCAACTCACAGAGGTAATCAACAAACTCCTCCTCACACTATCCTAGGGAGTCCTAAAACTCCTAACATATCTCACGGAGGAACACAAAATGGGTCTCAAGGACCTCATTCTCAACATGGTGTGGATCAAGAACCTACACCTTCTAAAATTTCTTGATATCAAAATGATGATGACTTCAAGAAAATGATGAGGCATTTCTTGAAAGAAGATAGAGAGGCATATTTTCTAGAGTTAGCACATTAAGGACCTAAACTTCCTCCAAACTTTAATGTTGAATATATCACCACACATGAGGAAGAAACCCCTATCATGGCTATGATGAAACAGATGCATGCCATGCAAGTCAAACTTAACAAACTTGAGAAAGAAAAGGAACCTAAGGAGTTATCCATGGAGGCCCTATGCCCTTTTCCATTTGATAAAGACTTCTATATGCCACCATTCCCTAAAAGGGTGGAAATACCTAAATATGATAAGTATGATGGAAACTCTGATCCTTAAGATCATGTCAGATAATTCTGTACTCAATCCATGGAGTTCATGCACGAACCAGCCTACTTAATGCATCTTTTCCCTCGATCTCTGGGAGGGTTAGCCATTCATTGGTTCTCAAAAATACCTCCTACTATCAAAACTTTCGAGGAGTTAATCAAATTGTTCTATCAATAATACTCCTACAACATTCAACATCTGGTCACTATGATCGATATCTACAATTTGAAATAGAACTCGGGAGAACCATTCCTGACTTTTCTCAAAAGATGGAGGAAGAATTTTTCTCTATATTCTAGACCCATTCCAAAAATTGAGAAGCTGGAAATCTTCATCAACAATCTTGTTCCAGAAATCAACTACCCTTTACAAATGCAAAACCATACATCTTTTGATAAGATGGTAGATAATGCGATCAAAATTGAGAAAGTACTTGTGAAAAAAGGAGACATCACACTTCAAAAGGACACGTATGAATCTGGATCTAGTTCCAAGGATAAGAACAAAAAATGGAACAAGAATAAAGGCATTGTCACAGATGGTATTGTTGATAATATCTATGCCCCATCCAAGGCACTCACTTTCAATCTCACTGTTGGCACCCAAGCCATCAAAGCTTCTGAAGCTAAAGCAGTAGAGCCCAACAAAAAGTCATCTGATTATAAACCTTGGGCTATAGATCCTAACTACAAATTCACTCCTCTTGGAGAATCCTTGGAATCTACCATGAAAACTCTATTGGCAAACAAAATCATCTACTTGCCTGAGATAAAATTATTTGATCCTGAACCTAAATCGAAACGGTGGAGAGAGAACGATTTCTGTGAATTCCATCACAATAAAGGTCATAAGACTAATAACTGTGTTCACTTGAAGCACATCATACAAGACAAAATTGATAATGGAGACATCACGATTGATAATCATAAGAGCAATAATGATCATACAGCATTCACAGAACCATTTCCTAAACATGGTAAAGAAGATTCTTCTTCTTAGCTTAATATGAGTGCTAAAGTCAATTATGCCTACTCTGGAAATAATGTTGTCATCAATATGGTTGAACCATGTCTATCTGAGTGTTGCAATGTCATCACAATTATAAGAAAAGATAGAGAAAATCAATCAGCTCATGCAGTTACTCGATCACAAGCTCAGGCACACCTACAAGGACAAATACCAGATTCATCTAGTGTCCCTAAGGTGCCTTTCAATCTTTCATCTTCTTCTAAACAAAAGGATACATCTAAATCTTCAAATCCTAAAGACACAAGGCCTACTTCATACAGTATTGTCCAAAAAATCCAACACACAAATGCAAAAATCTCAATGTTTGAGTTGCTTCGGATATCTCCAGCTCATAGAACCATTCTAGACAAAGCTCTGCTCGAATCCAATGTTCTTGATAACCTTGATTTAGAAAGATTCCAGACTATGGTTATTCATCTTACGTCTCCATAGTATATTTCCTTTTTAGAGGAAGATGATAACTCCTTGATTCATTCACATAACCAGCCCTTGCATATTGAAGTCTTGATCCAAAACCGTCGTGTCAAACGTGTGTTGATAGATGGGGGCGCTAGTCTAAATATTTGTTCTTTAAGCTTGATTAAACAACTAGGATTTTTAGAAATGGCCATTGATCCTATAAAGAAGATAACTATCAAAGCACATGATGAGCAAGAAAGATCTTCCAAAGGAACAACTATCTTACCTATCAGAACAGGTCCTGTCATCAGAGATACTACATGTCAAGTTCTTGATCTACCTTTGGCTTACAACATCCTTTTGGGGAGACCTTGGACACATGAAATGAAAGCTATTCCTTCTACATATCATTAGTGTTTGAAATTTCCTTACAAAGGAGTAGAAGTGACGATTCCAGCTAATCTATATACAACTTGCAATACATTGAAAGAGAGTGTTGATAAACTTGTTCCTAATAACAAAGAATCTTCCATTAAGAAGCTAGATGTTGCTTCAACATCTAAGATGGAAGATATTGCTAAAGAGGTCAAGATCAAAGAAAATGGTATGGGAGAATATACTATAGAGCCATTCTTGTCTTTGACATCTCTCCCTATCTTGCCTAAGTCTTATGGACAAACTCTAAAATAGTCCAAACTAGAGTCTAAAGAACCTCTCGTGGCATATAAAGGAAATTTTGTTTGCAGAACAAGTATCTAAACAAGATTTTCAAGAAGATGAAATTGTGCTCACATGGCTATACAAAGATGAACCTAAATCTCAAGTTGTTCAAAAATGTGATGCTAAAATACCAAATATCCCTTCTAAGTCATATGGCCCAAGAGACAAATTGATCACAAAAATGGGATATAAAGGAAAAGGACCTCAAGGACTACAGGGTAAAGGTCTTCTGTCACCTCTTGATCATCATGGCTAAGAAAACAAGAATACAATAGGTCTAGGATATAATAAGAAGCCTTTTGTCTTAGCAAGAACTCCCCACATGTCTTAGAACAAATTGAGCCATCCATAGCAAATCAACTAAAGGGAGAAACAATAGAATAATCTGATAATGATGATTCAAACACCACTAAAGATCTCATTCCTTATGAGCATTTTCCTAAAGAAATAAAAGACCACCTTGAAGTTGAAGATGATCCAATAAAAAGAATTAATGTAGTAGAAACACAAGAACCTACTATAGAGCAAGAGATAGTTGCACCACAAGAACCAGCTGATCTTGAAGGAAATCAAATAGAAAAAGAAGAAGGTGGTAGCTATTCTGAGATAGATTCTCATGAGTATGAATTCAAATCAAAATCTGAGGTTAACCCTTCTTGGGGTATTCATCTTGACTTTACTCATGTTCTTAATTTTCCTAGAGGCATAGATGAGGAATCAAATGACTATGAATGGGGAGTCATTCCAGAGGAAGATGAGATTATTACAGAGAAAAATGTTGGTGTTATTCACTAATATGCACCTAAACCCAACATAAGTCTAGAGTGAAATGATGAACTTAACGAGTCTGATCCACCGATGGCTGAAGTGGACTCCTATGATGACATTGATCCTATTCACAAATTGAACATCTTGAGTTGTAATATCACCTTTGAACTTGAGAGTCAGGTTAGGACCAATGATGATAGATCCATATATGTAAACACTCTTTCCCAATCTTTCACCACTTTGACTATCCAACATCTTGAACTTCTTAACCAAACCTCTATGAATCTGAGCCAAGGTATTTATACCTTTCCAAATGACTATGCCCTTGCTTTCTACCTCAATGCAGTTGATCTTATGAGGACTTCCATCAGTGAACCGAGTGTTAGCATGATGGAGTCAGACATCAAGTATCTTAGTTAGAAGAATAAGAATAAAAATAAAAAGAAAAGGAGTTCTGAGGGTGAAAACCACTTTGTGGCAGTCTTAGAACCTACAAAAGTAAAAATAAAAGATGTATCCAAAGGTGAAAACCTCTCTGAGGCACCTAAGGATGAGATATTTGATGTCCTTCTAAGTCATTTACAAGATAGATCTCCAATTCTAATTGAGCCCACTCAATCCATCAACTTGGGAACAACAGAAGAACCATAGTTGATTCATGTAGCACAATCCTTATCAGAAGAAGAAAAGCAAAAATTTACAACGTTCCTAACAGAGAAGAAGATCAATTTTTCATGGAAGTATTTAGATATGCCAGGGTTGGATCCTGATCTTATAATGCACCATTTATCTATAGCTCCAAATGTCAAACCTGTTAAGCAAAAGTTGAGAAAGATGCATCCTCATGTTGCACTCTTAGTAAAAGCTGAATTAGAACTACTAAAAGCCAGATTCATCCATGTTATTGACTATGCTAAATGAATCTCTAATATTGTACCTATATCAAAATCAAAAAAATCAATAAGAGTGTGCATAGATTTTAGAGATGTAAACAAAGCATTCCCTAAGGATGATTTTCCATTACCTAACATTGATATGATAGTGGACATGACTGCGGATTTTGAGATTTATTCTTTAATGGATGGTTTTTCTAGATATAATCAAATAAAAATTGCTCCAAAAGATCAAGAGAAAACTGCTTTCACATGTGCATGGGGCACCTTCTATTGGAATGTCATGTCATTTGGGCTTAAGAATGCAGGTGCTACATATCAAAGAGCTATGACATCTATTTTTCATAACATGATGCATCAAACTATGGAGGATTATGTTGATGATACTTTAGCAAAATCTATGATTAGAGCTGAACATCTAAATGACTTGAGAAAGATACTAGATGGAATGGAAAAAACTAGTCTCAGACTGAACCCTAAGAAGTGTGCTTTTGGTGTCACTTCTAGGAAGCTTTTAGGCTACATTGTTTCAAAGAAAGGAATTGAAGTAGATCCAGTAAAAGTTAAAGCTATCATGGAGATGTAACCTCCCAAGAACATCAGTCAAATGAGAACATTGCAAGGGAGAGTTCAATCTATCAGACACTTCATATCTCAGCTAGCAGACATATCACAACCTTTTACAAAGACATTACATAAAGGTGTAACCTTTGCATGGAGCGAGGAATGTGAAAAGAATTTTAATCATATCAAGAAATATCTATCAAATCCTCCTATCTTGATGCCTCCTATTCAAGGGAAGCCTTTGATCTTATATGTCTCTACTACAGATACATCACTGGGGGCATTGCTTGCATAGCATGATGAGAACAAGAAGAAAAGAGCTATATACTATATCGGTAGAACATTGGTGGCATACGAAAAGAACTATTCTATGATTGAAAAGGCTTGTCTAGCTGTGATCTTTGCATCATAGAAACTGAGACATTATATGTTGGCTCATACCACACATTTAGTAGCTAAGATTGATCCACTAAAGTACCTACTAAGCAAAGCTACCCTCACTGGTAGATTAGCCAAATGGGTCATGCTCTTAAGTGAATTTGACCTTGAATATGTTGAAAGAAAAGCTATTAAAGGCCAATTTATTGCTGATCAATTGGCTGAAGCACCATTGTTTGATGATACACCAATGCAAATGGAATTTCTAGATTCCTCTATCATGAACCTATCTTCTAGATCATGGAAGTTATTCTTTGACGGCTCCTATACACAGAATAGGTCTGGAGAAGGAATATTGTTCATCACTCCTCAAGGATACTCAATCCCAAAAGCATTCAGAATCAAGTTTCCTTGCAAAAACAATATTGTTGAATATGAAGCCCTTTTAAATGGTATGAAAATAGCAATTGAGTGGAGAGTAACATAATTACACATTCATGGAGACTCACAACTTGTAATCCATCAAGCCAATGATGTGTATCAAATGAAGGATGAAAAGCTCATTCCATATAAGAGAATGGTAGATGATCTAAAGAAATACTTCCTATCTATCACCTTTGAGAAAATACCTAGAATAGAGAATAAGGTTGTCGATGCAATGGAAACATTATCTACTTTATTGCAACAGCCTAAACATGAGCTACACTATGAGTTCCTGGTGGAAGCACTATCTTATCCTGCATATGAATCCCCTCGAACCTGCAATATTTGCACTATTGTAGGTCATGATTCATCTTGCTATAAAAACCTATTCTCCTATCTCAAAGACCAAATATTCCTGATACCTTTAACCACCATGAAAAGAGATACCTTATCCGCAATGCCTCCTGATATGTTATCATTGGTCACAATCTATACAAACGAGGTCTAGATGGTACACTACTTAGATGTTTAAAATGGGAAGAGTCTCAACGTGCGTTAGAGGAGGTTCATGATGGTATTTTTGGGTCACACTCGAACGGTTTAACACTAGCCTGAAAACTTATTAGGGTTGGGTACTATTGGTCGGAAATGGAGAAAGAGTCTATCAAGTTTGCTAAGAACTGTCAAAAGTGCCAAGTGCATGGCAATTTAATTCATGCTCTAGGGAGAGATCTAATTCCCTTCACTACACAATGGCCTTTTCACCAATGGGAATTTGATCTTATAGGATTCATACATACTCATTCTTCGAATGGGCATACCCATATTATTACAACTATATATTATTTCACAAAATGGGTAGAAGCATTCCCTTTAACACAAGCAACTGGCAAGCAAATTTCTATGTTCATCTTAAACTACATCATATGTTAGTATGGTATTCCACATTCTATAGTCATAGATAATGGTGGACAATTCAAGAATAGAGACTTAGATGATCTATGTGCCAAATTCAAGATTACCCAACATTGGTCATCTATCTACTATCCTCAAGGGAATGGACAAATAGAGGCTTCTAATAAGAATCTATTGAAAATCTTGCACCGAACAGTTAATAAAATAGGAAGAGACTCACATCTTATGATCAATCCAACTCTCTAGGCCTACAGAACAAGTATCAGAACACCCACTGGGGCTACACCAATAACTTTACTTTATGGGTCTGAAGCGGTAGTACCTATTGACGTTGAAATCATATCTCTAAGAATCAGAATGCATGGTCTAGAAACTGATGATGACTACATAGTATCTAGGTTGCAAGAACTTGAACTACTAGATGATCACATACAAGCAACGTATGATCATCTCAAAGTATATCAAAAGAGAATGTCTAGAGGCTACAACAAGAAAGTTAGACACAGAGAATTTCAGGTTGGCGATCTAGTCTTGAGAGAGAATCCTAAAAATCAATCACATAGAGAGCGCAAGGGGAAGTTTGAACCCAACCACCTGGGTCCCTTTGTTATCACTGTTGTTGGTTCCTAGATAGGATTTTACACTCCATGAGATACCAATATGCTTATGACTGATGTTAAGGAGTGGTTAATTCCAAATATAGGAAATCTATAAGCAACTGGACCAACTATAGGGACAAGACTGCCCTCTTCACTTTTGGATTTGCAAAACCAAGGCGGGTATACCTGATCCAGTAGATTTAACTCTATTCCTTATTCAATACTGGATCTTACAATAGATGATAGTGAGAAAGTACTAAACAAAAACCTATTATTCATTGACTCTCCATCACTGGGTAGAACAACATATAAAGTAAAATAAAATGTAAAGACTGGTATTCAAATGTTTTGTTGATTACAATGATTTCAATCATTCCTTATAAAACAAAGATAGGTCCATATAGGTCAGTGCCTTATCTATTAGGCATAGAGTCACCAGGAAACAAGATGAATACAAAGATGTTTGAAGAAGATATGGTCTCTAAACATAAATACAAACACCTCAACTCTTTCCTACTTATAAGAATTCTTCATGTAAATCTAATGAATATATATCCCACTCTGAGCAATATTTAATCCAATCCTAGATCAGAACTCAAGGCAAAGACACATACACATAAATATCTAAAAGACTTATAAATTCATAGAATGAACACAAAGGAGAGATAAAGATTTGAGATTTGTATTAAGTATAACCTTTCACCATTTGCATACAACATATCTAGAACAACAAGCTTGCAAGACAATAACAGCAACCTGTACTTCTTCTCTACTGCTTTGATAAGAGAATGATGTAAAATATTACAATATCTGACTGAGGGCTAGGGTTCCAAAATTTTTATCTTTTTGACTCCTAAACTATCAATGCCTAGAATGATCGTGGAAAATCCCTTATATACAAGGAGATGCAACAAGCTACTGATCATTCTAGGGTTTACAAAATTCTTAACCTAAAAACTTTACAACAACTTTATTAAGTTTACAATAAATACATCAATGAAATAGATGAGATATTTCATAGAAGATTTGCCCTGCTTTATGCCTTTAATGTTGTCTTCAGCTTCTTTGAATCAAAACCTGATTGAAATATCTCACTGTCTATCCTGCAATGAATGCCTTTCTGCATCTCAACAACCTTGATTGTCATTGCTCAACTGTAAACCTCTATATTTATAGCCTCAGAAGAAAGAAATTAGATCAAACATGTTCTAGCATGTTATTTCTTTATTTTTTGCAAAACCCTGATTTAAAAATTCAAAAATCAACCGACAATGGTTAATCAATCCAGTTTAAAACATAGTTGTCGATCTTCATTTTTTCCCACACATTGGATGGCACATAAAATTCAATCAAAATGGTCAACCAGGGCCTAAAAAGTCATCGGCCACATCACCATCTCTTAGCCAATAAAAAATGAGCACGTCAGACAGAAAATCACTAACTGCCAATCATCTCGTGACCTAGCGACTAGCAGCTAACTGGGCTCACTGGATGTTAACTTCAATCACCACGACTTGGTGAAAAACCTCCTGCCAAGTCTCTGAATGCCATCCTTAACTGTTGAGAACACGTGACTAACCACATCTCGAAATCGCCTGTCAAAAGGGAATATTCTATCATCATTGGGAGATCACCCGACTAAGGCAAAAACTTAGTCACTTAATAGATTGGAATATTTGGTCCAGGTCTCATGACTAAGAGACTAAACCTATAAATCTTGGGCCCATCAAAAACACATGGCAAGACCTGATTGAAATGACCGGCCACCTCATCGCCCAGATATACCTTTGAACACCTTTCTGCCACACGTCATGCTCTGATTGATCCCTCAAACTGGCATTTCAAACTTACATTTGACCTTAGTCGATCTGGAGATCTGGCGACTGTATGAATTTCAAGTCTCTAGATGAACCGCCAAGATCTGGAGATCAGGCGACTAACCGCTAGGCAAGTCGTTGAATGTTATCTCTGACTACTGTGATTTGGTGACAAAGATAAAATTAAAAAATTTTACTAAAATTTGGCGACAAAGAGAAACCTCCAAGTCGTGGAACATGGTTGACTATTCAAACTTCTTCTTGAGATCTCTCGACCCAGCCGTCTAGAGATTTAGTGACTAAAGAGAGGAGTCTTTAATTTATCTTATCTAGAGATATGGTGACTATAGTCAAGTCAGCCCTTTCTGCTTATATTTTTCCATATTTTTGTCAACCATTCATATGGGAACACGTCACAAAAAGTGGTGAATGAAAAGTCATATATTTTCTTTAGTCCTTTGAATTCTAACTTCACCCCTTCTGGCGATCACGCAACCGAAGTTAATCTCACAATCGCCAAACCATTTCTTTAACTTGAGTTTATCCTAGAGATTGAGCGACAAAGTAGTTCTCATGGTCGTGGGATAACTCACTTAACCTCAGTCAAGTAATGTGAATAATTATCAACCATTGATAAGAACTCAATCCAACGGTCCTCGCCAAATCACCGAATCCTTTGTGTCTTAACCGTTTCATCAAGAGATTCAAAGACAACCTTGTCGCCAGATTGCTGACTGCCAGAAATGTAACCGCTGAGATAATGAGAACACACGACAAGTGAAAATGCCAAATCGCTGGATAAAAGAGATAATTATTGGCAAACCTTGAGATCTAGCGACCCGAACTTTTAACCGTCGCCAATACTTGGAGATTTAGCGACCAACTATAGGTCTCATTATCACTCAATTTTATATCAATCATTTTTCTTCTTAAGAGATCACTCGACTAAAGCAATTCAATCTAGAGACCTAGAGACTATAGTTATACAACAAATATTCTTCATGTTAGTCGCCTGATCGGATAATAAAAATCTAGAGAACTAGCGACCAAAGAAAAATGTAAGATCACTAATGAATAGAGAATATTCCTTCCTGCTAAAGAAGTTGTGTGACAAAAGGCTTTGGGTAGTCACCAAAGAGAAAGGAATATTCCACTCTAATTCAGAGATCAGGCGACTAACCAGGGAAAATAAAAGCACAAAAGCTTTAAAGGATCCCTTAAGTTATTGGAAATTTTTTTTGATGAAATAGATTTGTAGCAGGAAATTTAGGGTTTCATCAGATTTTCAAGGGCAAAGGAGATCTTGAAACCTAGGGCTAATACTTGGAGTAGAAGGACCAGGGGCAGAAAATAAGAACTCAAAATTTTGATCAGCAAAAAACACTGAAACCAGAAAAACTACCAACAGTGGCTCTATCTGAGGATGGTTAAACGCTAGTTTGAACAAGAACCACAAAATCTCTTGGTACAACAGACCAAAATAAAACTTCGACTGAAAATAAGGAACTGTACATAAAACCCTAAACTAAACCTATATAAAGACTCAAGAGAGTTTTAAAAGAAGTAAAATTTCAAAAATTAACCATAAACTGGCAATTCCATGAGCTCTCCTATTAGATTTTTCAATATATATGAATTTGTTCCCCATTTTTGCTCAATGATATAAGGGCCTAACTAGATAGGATCAAACTTCCCATGCTTTCCCTTATCTTCCAATCTTGCATTCCACATCAAGACTAGGTCACCATTTTCCAAACTTCTCTGAGTAGTCCTTCTGTCATACAAAACTTTGCACTAGGCCTACATCCTTTGATTTCTAGCATGTGCATCATTTATTACCTCATTCAATTGAATCAAGTCATTTATTCTAATAGTCATCTCATGTTCTAGATCATCATCATAGGCCTGTATGAATTGGTACATTTGTAGTAAGTTATTTTGGGGTAATCTTGCATTAATCCCATATACCAAGTCAAAGGGGGCACACCCTATTGCTTTCTTTACTGTAACCCTGTCAGCCCATAGGGCTTGCAACAATTTGGAATCTCAGGCCTTCTTGTTCTTATCTAATACTCTTTTCAAAAAATTTATCAAACTCTTGTTGTTGGATTCTACCTAGCCATTACCTTGTGGATGGTAGGGAGATGAATATGAGATTTTTATACCATTGTTTTGAAAAAAGTGGACAAACTCCTCTGACCTAAAACACATTTCATTATCAACCACCATGGTCTCTAGGCAACCAAATCTTGTGAGAATGTTTTGCATTATGAAATCTATCACCACCTTACTAGTTGCTCTTTTTGAAGGGATTGCTTCAACCCATTTGGTGAAGTAATCAGTTGCTACCAGAATATATGAATGTCCACCACTAGACTTATTAGGGATTTCACCAATGAAATCCATACCCCATTTTTGGAAAGGGGCCTGAACAATAACAGGCTTGAGGGGCAAATTTCCACTAAATTTTAATTTTCCTATAAATCTTTGACAAGGGTCACACTTTCTCACAAACTAATAGGTATCTTTGATAAGTGATGGCCACCAAAAACCTGACCTAAGGATCTTGTGGGCTATAGTTTTTTCCATATAGTGTCCCCCACAAACCCCATTGTGCATTTCATCCATCAAAAGCTTGGCCTTATCCTAGTCTACACACTTAAGCAAGACACCCTCATTGCTTCTCCACCATAACTCACCACCAATAATTGTATATCTTATGGAATGAAGCTTAATAGTTATTTTCTTGTTATCATCTAGTTCAAGGGGTAAAACTATTTTTTGCAAATATTTAACAATATCCTTGTACCACTCACAATAATCCATATTGCATACAAAAGGTCTTTGATTTTCCTCCAACATGTTTATTTGATTTGCATTTAAGTTGCTTTGAGCCATCAACTTTGCTAAGCCCAACCCTCTTACCAACTTTGTAATATGAATGTCAACAGTAAACTCTTGAATCCTATTAATCCATCTACATCTTCTTCCTGAAACTTCTTGCTGGATTAGGATATCCTTGACTGTTGCACTTGGAACATAGGCAACCACTATGGCTCCAACCAGATAACATCTAAATGTTTTAATAGCCTTTACCAGGGCATAAGCTTGTTTCTCAATGATATCATAATTCAATTCAGCTGCCTGCTGGGTCTTGCTGAAAAAAGAAATAGGTTGCTCAAAACCATCATCATTTTTTTGTAATAATACTGCTCCAATAGTATGGGTGGATGCAAAGGAAAAGATCTGCATTGGTTTTCTATAATTTGGTGTTTTCAAGACTGGGGCATGCTTGATAGCCCTTTTAATATCATTAAAAGCATGTACTGCTTTGATATTCCATTCAACCTTTGCTCCTTTCTTCAACATTCTTGATATGGGAATGCTAATTTCTGCAAAGTTGGTAATAAACCTCCTCAAGAAATTAACCTGTCCTAAAAAGGATTGAATCCCCTTGATATTCTTTTGTAGAGATAGCTTATCAACAACTTCCACTCTTTCAGGGTCTATCCTTACCCCATCTTTTGAAACAATGTGTCCTAGAAGTTTTCCTTCTACCACACCAAAAGCACACTTCTTTGGGTTCAAAGAAACTCCATATTCTAATGCTCTGATGAAGATTTTTTCTAGGTGTTGGCAATGTTGTTCTTCTTTAGCTAAGAAGGCTGTCAAATCATCTTGATATACCACCATAAACCTATCAATAAAATCTGCAAAAGCTACATCCATAGCCCTTTGAAAAGTTGCACTAGCATTAGTCAACCCGAAAGGCATCCTTACATAGACATATGTCCCCCATGGGATTGTAAATGCAGTTTTAAATTGCTCTATGTCCTTAACCATAACCTGATTGTAACCAGAAAAGCCATCCATCATGGACATCAATTCTGAACCAGTGACTTTCTGTAACATGTTCTCCATATTTGGTAATCCATAGTTATCCTTTAGAGAATTTATGTTAAGATTCCTAAAATCAACACAAAGCCTAATGTCACCATTCTTCTTTCTGACAAGCACCAAATTTAATTCCAAGTGAAGTGTCTAATAGGCTTAATTATTTCAGCATCCATCATTTTCTTGAGTTCACCCTGCATTTTAGGTGCTAAGGTTGGGTTAACAGGTCTCAATTTCTGCCTAAAAGGTTTTGTACCCTCTTTGAGCAGAATCTCATGTTAAAAAAGGTCTTCCCTATAAGCTTTGAGATCTTCATAAGACCAGGCAAAAACATGCCTAAATTTTCTGAGAAGATCAATCAAATTTTTTCTAGTCCTAGGGGACAGAGATTTACCTATGTAAACCTTCTTGGGAATAAATCTCATGCCTGAGTTTACTTCCTCAAGCTCATTGGTTTTATCAGTACTAGCAGAGAAAGCCTTGTCTTTATTGTCAAACACCCTTTCAAGAGCAACTAATCCTTTGGGAACTCTATTTGATTTTAACTGCAAAACCTCTTTCCCAAAAATGACATCTTTACCATCTACTGTATCAACATAAGTACTGAAATCCATTTCTTTGTCACCAAAGTGAGATACACACTGGAGGAAACTTAACATGTCTTGGTCATCAGAGAAGACCTACCAATTCTCTACATTATCAGGGATGGAAGGCCTGGCTTGTACCTCTATATTATATATATTTGCAAATGTAATATCTTCAGGTCTAAGAGCCACATTAGCCAACAAATCTGCCATCCTATTTTGAATTCTTTCCACCCAACAAATATTAAAGGCACTAAAACTTTCAATCTCATCCCACACTGCATTCCTATATTGCTTCAATTTCTGATTCTTTGAAGCATACTTTGATCTAACTTGGGAGACAACTAACTCAAAGTCACCTACTACTTTTAAACATTTTATGCCATGCCTTGATGCCAACCTTAGACCTATTAATAAAGCTTCATATTCTGCAACATTATTTGTGCATGAGAATAACAAAGTAAAGGAGAATTTGAAAGTTTTACCATTTGGAGATATGAGCAATATTCCAGCTCCAGATCCTTCCTTGCTATATGCACCATCAAAATACATGGTCCACAAACTGTTAAGATCAATCCATCCCTCCTGGCTTTTTGACTTGTGGGTAGGCTCAACATCCTCCTCTACTTCCTTATCTTGGACTTTGAAAGCATTAATGTCAGTTTCAAGGAAACAATTCATGGTGTCTTCTTCTTCTTCAATCATATGTGGAGTTCTAAGTTCTCTAGAAACCTTAATGTTCTGTCCCTCCAAATTGAAAGTGGAAAATGATAAATCACACTGTATGTTGCCTCCCATAGAAGCACTCCACTTTCTTGATAATAACATCCCATACTGGGGAGGAATATCCACTACTAAGATACTCATGGTTAACTGTTTGCTGGGGTATGCAACTAATCTGTAAGGTAGAGCCTTGATGGTACCCACAACTGGTACTTCTCTTAAATCCATTGCCTAACATCTACCATTAGGTGTGTCCACCCTTAATCCTAATGATTTCATAACCTCAGTGGGTATAACAGTGTTTGATGCTCCAGAATCAATCATACAATTTTTCAACAACTTTCCATTTATTTGCAGAGTTAGAAAGAAAGGATCAACCATTCCTGCTACAGTATTAACAACATTTGCATCCAAATAAATTTGGGGAATTTTAGAAACAATCTCCTCATTACAATTTTCATTTTCATCATTTATGGTTGCTACTTGTTTTTCAAATCTTTCTATTTTTTGAGACTCTATAGATACCACACCATTTACCCAATTTAGGGCCTTTTCCTTGTGCTCTTCTATTCTCATCATCTCCAGCAATGGAACTTTGACAGTAATCTGAGAAAACAATTTTCTCATATCAATTAGGACATACTTTGAATCAGAAACATCTGGCTTCAAAATTGCAACCTCTTTATTAGTGTCCTGGATAGATATGTCTATAGGTTTTATAGTATAAGCTCTAGCCTCTTTCTGCAAAGTTGGAACAACCTCAACAGTGGGTTTAGATTTTATCTTATAAGAAATGTTAGGCTTAACATTTCTCTTTATTTTGACCTTATCAACAACATTGGCATCCTTAGGCTTATCCTGGGATACTTTTACATCCTTGTCTATTTTCTTGATGAAAATTCCAACAGGCTTCTGATTTGGATTACCAACCACCCTACTTCTCAGATTGTAACCCATTTTGGCTTGAGTAATCATATCTACTATTATCAGTGCAATTTCCTCATCAGAAGGCCTTCTCAAAACAACTGTTTCCTTAACTTTCAAAACATTATACTGAATGTTATCAGGCTGACTATCTTCATCTGAAAAAACATGTTGGTGGTATGATTTAGTTTTGGTCTGAGAATTAAAAACATCCTAATTTTCATCTTCTTCAGCAGATTCAACCTCATCCCATATATGGGAAGAAGTCATTCCACATCCTTGATCATCATAAGGTTGTTCCTCATTAGACTCCTGCTCCTCCTATGAAGAGACACTTTGGGATATGACACAATAATTAGGATCATGTGGTGACTGACAAACAATACACCATGGGACTTCTTCCACCACATTCATTGAATTTATTTGCAACAGATCAGGGTTTCTATCATTTGGTTTATCCTTTCTCTCAGGAAGGATAGGTTTCCCATCTTTCCATTGGGTATTGTATGGGTAATTCTGCATTCTTGGTAATTTGTTGAAATTATTAAAGGGAGGCTTATCACCTCCTGCAACTTTAGCATTTCTGTTCTCACCATGCTTCAAGTCCTTTATTGCGTTTAAGATCTACTTTAGGTTATCATCATCTTTAGACTTTATACTCATAGGCTTTCCTAGATCTTTTCTATTTAGCAATGGTGATTTATTATCTTCCCTTCTTCCCAACTTTCCTAAAATTCTTCGGTTACTCTTTATGTTCAAAGCTAGCTTGTAAGCTTCAACAAGACTCCTTGGATTTTTTTCTCTCAAAAGGTAGCCCATCTTGGAATCAAAGGCATTTAAATATGTGACAAGACACACTCTATCATCCAGTCTGATGACTTGCAAGAGTTTATGCATAGCCTTTTGAAATCTGACATTAAACTCAACAACATCCTCATTGAAATTCTTCTTTATGTTATTAAATTCATTTAGCATAAAACCCTCATGTGTTTTATCACCATACTATTCTTTGAAACAATGCCTAAGCTGATCCCATGAACCTATACTACCATGTGGCAAAGCCCTAAACCAATCCCTTGAATCTTCTGTTAGAAATTGTACAAATAATTTCATGATAACATCATCAGGCACAATGTTATAATCATCAATCACGTCAATAAACTTTTTCAGGTGCTCCTCACAAGTAACAACATTACTTCCAGTGAACTTAGGAAGTTTCTTCTGATTTCTTCAGGGATGGGATTAGGATATCTAGGGATGCCAGTGAAAACTAACTGTTTACATCTTTCATGTATAACCCCTATGTTAAAAATATCAGCACCTTGAGATGTAGATGCATTAGTATTTGTCATGGTGGAAATTTTGAGTCCTCCTGGTGGGGGAACACCAGTTGTCTGATTTGCTAAATTTGCAACATTTGTCCCTTGTGTAACAGTAGAATTAGCAAAATTAGTGGGTCCTGTAGACCGTCTTAGGAAGTCAATTTTCCTTTTCATCTCTAATACTGAGGCTTCTAATTCTACCTTTTCAAGTTCTTTAGCTAACAATTCTTGTTCCTTTTTAGCTTTTTAAGATCTACTTCCAGTCTTAAAGTGGAATCTATAGGACATTTGGGGCCTACTGGCTCATTAATTGAGACACCTACTTCTTTATGCTTTCCCTTATCCCTAGGGTTCCTTGCTTTAAACACTTGTTGTACAATGGGTTGTTCACTTGTCTACTCAGGAATGGGGACATGGTTTATAGCCTCTAAATTTAATAGATGTCATCTTAGTTGGTCAGCCCTTATCATGGCATGCCTATTTTTTTCTTCTTTTTCCTTTTCTCTCTTTTGCCTTATGGCTTCTTGTTCATGAATTCTCTTTTCCAATTCATACACTTCCTCAAATATTTCCTCAGAATCAGGCAAAGTTGTTTCAGATTCAACCTGCTGTGCTTGAGGCTCTTTTTGTTGATCCTGAGACTCATGGAGGCCTTGTGGCAATGATGAACCAAGGGTGAAAGGGGGGACAAAGTCTTTTCCACTCCTGATCTTACTTATAGATCTCCTCTCCCCTCCATACCATCTATTAGGGATTATTCTCCTGTTGTGGGGTAACCTTTCACCATCTCTTTCTGAAGGAGAATAATAATCCTCATACTAGTTTAAGCCTAAATCAATTGCCTCCTCATATTCTGAGGCATTTCCCTCTTGACTAGGAGGAGCAACACTTTCTTGTCTAGAACCTCCCTTTTGCTTCCAGGTAAGAGACATGTCATTGACATTTTTTTCTTTTCTAACTTGACCTCGCCTAGATGTAGCTGGGAGCTCACCCTGCAAACTTTCCTCTGGGTGTTCCTTCCTCCAAGACCTTGTATTTTTTAAACTCATCATGATAGATCAATACTTGACTTAACACTAGTCACAAAGATGTTTAGAGTCGCCACTCACAACTTGGTGAGATAATTTGAAACTTATTAAAACTAACTCTTATATACTTCAATGGAAACCACTGGATAAATAATAAGCTGGCCAGGAGTCAAAGCTCTACTCGTACTACATTATTTATAACTGATTTATAATACTAGAGATATCAACTATTTGAAATAGGCAAGTCAGGAGTCTAGCTCAACTTGGAACCTACACTATTTACTCTTAATTACAATCTCCAGTTCCCCAGTAGATTCGCCATTTTGTTGGTGACTCGGATGGACCAAATCAATTTGGGTAATATGATATTGGAAATTTTTAATATAACTAGATATTCTCAATAAATTTATTTTTTTGTTATGTTCTCCCCAGCAGAGTCGCCATCTTATTGGTTCCTGGATAGGATTTTACACTCCATGAGATACCAGTATGCTTATGACTGATGTTAAGGAGTGGTTAATTCCAAATATGGGAAATCTATAAGCAATTGGACCAACTATAGGGACAAGACTGCCCTCTTCACTTTTGGCTTTGCAAAACCAAGGCGGGTATACCTGATCCAGTAGATTTAACTATGTTCCTTATTCAATACTGGATCTTACAACAGATGACAATGAGAAAGTACTAAACAACAATCTATTATTCATTGACTCTCCATCACTGGGTAGAACAACATATAAAGTAAAATAAAATGTAAAGACTAGTATTCAAATGTTTTGTTGATTACAATGATTTCAATCATTCCTTATAAAACAAAGATAGGTCCATATGGGTCAGTACCTTATCTATTAGGCATAGAGTCACCAGGAAACAAGATGAATACAAAGATTTTTTAAGAAGATATGGTCTCTAAACATAAATACAAACACCTCAACTCTTTCCTACTTATAAGAATCCTTCATGTAAATCTAATGAACATATATCCAACTCTGAGCAATATTTAATCCAATCCTAGATCAAAACTCAAGGCAAAGACACACACATAAATCTCTAAAAGACTTATAAATTCACAGAATGAACACAAAGGAGAGATAAAGATTTGAGATTTGTATTAAGTATAACCTTTCACCATTTGCATACAACATATCCAGAACAACAAGCTTGCAAGACAATAATAGCAACCTGTACTTCTCTACTGCTTTGATAAGAGAATGATGTAAAATATTACAATCTCTGACTGAGGGCTAGGGTTCCAGAATTTCTATATTTTTGACTCCTAAACTCTCAATGCCTAGAATGATCATGAAAAATCCCTTATATACAAGGAGATGCAACAAGCTACCGATCATTCTAAGGTTTACAAAATTCCTAACCTAAAAACTTTACAACAACTTTATTAAGTTTGCAATAAATACATCAATGAAATAGATGAGATATTTCATAGAAGAGCCGCCCTTCTTTATGCCTTTAATGCTATCTTCGACTTCTTTGAATCAAAACCTAATTGAAATATCTCATTGTTTATCCTGCAATGAATGCCTTTCTACATCTCAACAACCTTGATTGTCATTGCTCAACTGTAAACCTCTATATTTATAGCCTCAAAAGAAATAAATCATATCGAACATGTTCTGGTGCATTATTTCTTTATTTTCTGCAAAACCCTGATTTAAAAATTCAAAAATCAACCAACAACAATTAATCAATCCAGTTTAAAACATAGCTGTCGATCTTCATTTTTTCCCATACATCGGACGACACATAAAATTCAATCAGAATGGTCAACCAGGGCTTGAAAATTTATCGGCCACATCACCATCTCTCAGCCAATAAAAAATGAGCATGTCAGACAGAAAATCACTAACTGCCAATCATCTCGTGACCTGGTGACTAGCAGCTAACTGGGGTCACTGGATGTTAACTTCAACCACCATGACTTGGTGACAAACCTCCCGCCAAGTCTCTGAATGCCATCCTTAACTGCTGAGAACACATGACTAACTGCATCTCGAAATCGCCCGTCAAAAGGGAATATTCTATCATCGTTGGGAGATCACCCAACTAAGGCAAAAACTCAATCGCTTAATAGATTGGAATATTTGGTCTGGGTCTCATGACTAAGAGACTGAACCTGTAAAGCTTGGGCCCACTAAAGACATGTGGCAAGACCTGATTGAAATGACTGGCCACCTCATCGCCTAGATGTACCTTTGAACACCTTTCTGCCACACATCATGCTCTGATTGATCCCTCAAACTAGCATTCCAAACTTACATTTGACCTCAATCGATCTGGAGATCTGGTGACTATATGAATTTCAAGTCTCTGGATGAACCGCCAAGATCTGGAGATCGGGTGACTAACCACCAGGCAAGTCGCTGAATGTTATCTCTGACTGCTATGATCTGGTGACAAAGATCAAATTAAAAAAAATTACTAAGGTTTAGCGACAAATGGCCATCATGAGATCTGGCGATAAAGAGAAACCTCCAAGTCGTGGAACATGGTTGACTATTCAAACTTCTTCTTGAGATCTCCTAACCCAGTCATCTGGAGATTTAGTGACCGAAGAGAGGAGTCTTTAATTTATCTTATCTAGAGATCTGGTGACTATAGTCAAGTCAGCCCTTTCTGCTTATATTTTTCTATATTTTTGTCAACCATTCATATGGGAACACATCACAAAAAGTGGTGAATGAAAAGTCATATATTTTCTTTAGTCCTTCGAATTCTAACTTCACCCCTTCTGGCGATCATGCGACTGAAGTTAATCTCACAATCACCAAACCATTTCTTTAACTTGAGTTTATCCTAGAGATTGAGTGACAAAGCGGTTCTCATGTTTATGGGATAACTCACTTAACCTCAGTCAAGTAATGCGAATAATTATCAATCGCTGATAAGAACTCAATCCAACGGTCCTCGCCAAATCACCAAATCCTTTGTGTCTTAACCATTGTGATTCAGTAAAGGTAAATATCCCATATGACATCATCCTCGCCGATTTGAAGTAAAGGTAAATCTTGGTGAGATCTTATGGATTTGACGACATGCATAATTCCTCAAAGGGAAAGGTGCTCGACGCTTACTAATCAAGGGATTGCACCTAGGCAACACATGTCTTTGGTGACATCATGTTCTCAGACTTGGTGTATTAAATGAAGTACAGATTAAAAATGATTGTGCGGTGAGCGTGTTACCTCAATGAAAAGGTGTAAGAGATTTAGTGATTATGAGATCAGACCTTACCACCATGTATCCAACCTGATGAGTCAATAAAGTGGTGGGTCCTTCATGCCAAGTAATGTTGATGCACTTATTTCTAGTTGGTCGTCAGGGAGGTGATGTGGAAAGTAAAGGTTTAAATCAAACTAAAAGTTTTGTTTGATTTCTGCAAGTTGCACGATGTGCCATGAAGATTGAAGATTGGCGACCATGTTTTAAACTTGATGGATTAACCGTTGCGGCTAGAATATTTGAATTGTTTAAGGGTTTTTCTGTAGGATTTGAAGTCGGTGAACTGAAATGATAAACCAAATATGATTTTGCTTTATTCCCAGGATGGTTACAAGTGAGAATTGAAGAGAAAAATATTAAGGTGGCCGCCATGATTTGATTTGTGTTCCTTGGATGTCATTTCAATTTAATGCAGAGGATTGATATTTTGAGGATGGCAGCTAGGGTATGATGGTTGTTAGTGTTTTTCATGCCCTAGTACGTGGAGGTTGCTGAAATTTAATTAATTTTTACAACAAGAAGCATTTTGAATTTATAACCGCAGTTGGTCTATGGCGGTAAAGCCAATATTATAAATCAGATTTGATCTAATCCTTCCCAGATTTTCAGGCTTTCCTACTTGCATCTACTTCTTATTGTTGTAGGTTGTTGAGATTGTTGGAAACCCTAATGTTTCCCTAAATGATCTGAAGCTTGTTGCAATCCCTATTCTATAAAATAATTTCCAAGATCATTTAGAAGGGTTGGAAAATTGAGAGAGCAAATTGTTTCATATTATTTTCAGTTACGATTGTAGTAGATTGTAACTAGGCATTAGTTGTTATAGAAATAGAAAATTTTAAAGTCTCTATCTATATTGGAGTGTTAGATATTTGAAGCAAAGTGTATATAGAACATGATTCTTCATACTTAATATAAGTATCTAGATTCTTATCTCTCCATTGTGTTGGTTTTTTGAGTTTTGAATTTGCTAATTCATTGCACAAAGTATCTATGTATATATTGTTATTCCTTAGCTTTAATCTAGGATCAAATTAACAAACTTTGGATATGGCATAGACTCTTAAGTTTTACATAGGGATATTTGTAAGCTGTGAGGGTTTTGGTGGTTGTATTTATGGCCTTGAATCTTTGACAGAAGTTGGTTCCTATATTTTGCTTATGCATTAGGATATTGCCCAGAGGATAAGGCACAGGTCAGAAGCAAGTATTTTCTATACTGATGTATGTCTGGTGAAGTAGGGTTACATTATTTTATTTTAAATAAATACCATATTGAACTTTTACTATATTATGGTTGTGGTTGTATATCTTACATGATAATGGAGGATCAACAAATGACTGGTTATCATTTAGTTTTCTCTTATCATCATCTGCTTTGTAGAATCCAGGAAAGGAATTGTATTATGTTGTGTGTAAAGCTAGATTAGGTATACTCGCTTTGGTTTTGCAGAACCATAAGTGTAGAGGGAAGTCTTATCCCTATAGTTGGTCCAGTAACCTTAATATTTACCTTATATTTGGAACTAACCATTCTTTAAAATCAGTCTGAGGTATTGGTGGCTCTTAGAGCATAAAATCCTGACATTTTTAGGAACCAACACTCTTCTTACATGATCAAATAGAAATGAAAAGCATAAGAATCTTGCCTCTTGTATTCTCACTTAATCTTATATGTGACCGTCTTAGAGATGTCTTAAATTAAAAACTCAAATGTAATTAATATTAATGTCGTGTACTTTTTGATACTTCTTGCCAAAACAAAGACTAGAATTAATGAAAGAAGAGGACACAACACAATTAAAGTAAATTTAATTAGCCTTAGCTGATATGGAATCTAAAGAGTCTCAACTAAGGGCACATATAGAAGAAGCCAAATCTTGGTCTCAAGTCATCGGTGGATCAACAAACAAACAAAAAGGAATGATTGAACAACAAGTCAAAATTCAAATAAAAGAAGAACAAGACAAGCGTAACAAAGTGGCAAATATTATTATCAAAGGAGTGAAAGACTTTGGGGAAAATGAGAGAACTAACACTTTAACAAGAGACTTTCTTAGAGATCATTTGAAGTGGACAGGAGGTATTCAACATGCAAATAGGATTGGCAAGTAGATAGATGGAGGGAGAGATATGCACATATGGGTTACCTTAAAAAATGTGGAGGATAAGAACATGATCCTTAGAAATAGAAGGCTACTTAGAGGCAGAAATTTCTATCTAGATGAAGATCTAACTTTTTACTAGCATGAAGAATAAAGGAAAGAGTGGGAAAAGGTAAAAAAAAGAAAGGAATAAGGGGAAATGGGCTTGGCTGAAAAATGGGAAAGCCCGAATTAGTGAGCATTTCTGAAAGGAGAAATAGGTATTTGGGGTCCCACGTGACTACTTAAATGTTGTGATTTGGAAATGTAGAGGTTATCCTTGGAGAAGAGGTCCTCCGGTAGGGCCCATAGTGAAGGGAAATGATGTCGTCATTTTCATAGAAACACATGAACATGATGGTTGCAAGGTGCTAGAGTTTGAAGGCTATAGGAATTTTTCAGTTTAGAATAAAGGGAACGAGACAAGAAAAGGGCATGGTGGGGTCAAGGTGCTTATACATGAGAAGTGGTATGACATTGTAAAATTTGAAAAAGAAGACCCAAATAAATAGTATATTTGGCTGCAAATTACAGTGAATGAGATAACCTTTAGGGTGGCTACATGTTGCTTTGCCCTGCAAAACTCTAAGTTCTATAAGAGACAAAATTTAGATAGGGAAGATCCGTATACATCATTGAAAAGGGATATTTCTATTTTCAACACCATTGGTGAAATAATGTTAGTTAGAGACTTCAATGCTAGGACAACAAATAATCAATCTTTGCAGTTGATTGATAGTGACGAAGGAGAAGACAACCATCTATGGTAGGTAGAGGGCAGCGGTCCATCTTGGAAAATAACCTTAGTAGATGGTAATGGAGGTGTCTCATATTTTGGATCAGAATTATTAAGGTTGTGTAGTTTGTTTGGTTTGGTTATTTGCAACATGATGAGAGGTTGGCCAAATTCGGGGGCTATAACGTGTAAAACATACAAAGGGAAAAGTGTGGTTGACTATGTAATTTGTTCACAAAACCTTACTACTAGAGTTCTTGAGTTCAAAATTAGTGATTTCCCTATAGAGATGAAATTTGATCACATGCCTTTATTTTTTAAGTTGGACTTTGCTTCAAACAATCTGCACAATAAACAAGATTTACACATGCAAAAGAAAGCAATGAACAAAGGCAAGATCCTCTTAAATCAGGAGAACAAGAAAATCTTCAATGTAGGGCTTGAGCAACAATTTCATGAAATGAATAACCTCTCGGTGGGTGACAAGTTTAATGAGGAATGTGAGTATGTTAATAGTAGCTTGTTGATTTCTATAATTCAAAAGGCTTTAAATGCATGTAAAAGATCATGTGGTAGAAAGAGGACCACTAATACTTTTTCGGTAAACCCGTGGTACAAAGAGGAATGTAAAGAAAAAAAGAGATCCATAAAAGAGAAGGATGTTGTGTGTGTGAAAATTGTACCTAGCTGCGGATACAACACTTTAGTAAAATATTAGAGGTTAGCAAAATCAAAATCTATAAATAAATGAAACTAAGCTAACTAGGTGATTTACTCCCTTCTATTAGGTGTGAGTATGGTATTCTAAGATTAGACCGAGATCAGTGACAATGCAACACCTAAATGGAGGATTTAATGCTAAAAGATGAATGTAGAATGAATGCAGATTAATCTTTTTTATTTTTATTTTGAATGCAATTAGGATGAAAAACTGTATGAATCTAAGCTAGAATGAATTTGAAATGATATATAGATTATACTAACAATGATATGAATTGATATGAATAACTATGCAAAGCTATGAAAAACTATGAATTGATCTCACAAAGTCACCTGTCACAAAAGTTTGATTCTTTGTGTGCAATTTCGCCAGAGTAATTGTGCAAATTCAAGAGATAATTTGTGAAGAGACGAGCCTTGATTTTATAGAAATCTAGGGCTTTGAGGATGCATAAGAAAAACTATAAATCACTCTTGATAAACTCAGGTTGATTTTTGAGTTAACAAGAAATTAAGAATAAATAAACTCATAAAATCATGCAAAAGTAGTTTTTATCTCAAAATAGAGTTTAGTTCTCTTTTTCAACTCATCATCAGATGTTGAGTTTAGAAAGTTAACAAATTGAAATTGAAAATTGATTTAAAGTTAACTACTTTTCTGATTATGCATGATTTAATATGAATTAATTTAATAAATAAAGTGATTTATTCTCAACTTAATTAATTTTTGAATTAAAACAATTGATTTATGGGTTAATCAATTATTAAATCAAACTTTTATTCAAAAACTATATCATTTAAATATTGACAACTTGGGTTTAATTAATTAAATAAGAATTTAATCAATTATAGTAGGAGATTTTGATTTATTGTCAAAATTAAATAATATAATTAGAATTAAATCTAATTAAATGATCAAGTGGAAAAATCAAAGTTAATTAATTAAACATTCAAAATATTCAATTAATCAAATTTAGGATAAATGAGATTTATCGCCAAATAATATTTAATTAAAAATAATTGTGATGATTAAGAATATTCAAGGAATATTCTCTGATGCAGAAGTAGGATAAAATCAATTAGAATTGATGCGCAGATGTGCAGATGTGCCTTAGGTTAGGACTTTGATGTCAATTTCATTCGAATTGAGGATGTAAGAGGTTAATGAACCTATAGCCCATTTTTGGGGTAGTACATTTTGCCCCTCTTTGAATCACTGTGCGAAGCATAGTGGTTCAAAGATTAGTCTATTTTTTATGTTGAAACTGATTTGAGAGATAAACCAATTCCGAGACAAACACCAATTGAAAGATTGGAAAAGTTGATTCAGGTCCTGGTTGACCAAGAATCATGATGATGTCAACTATAGCAACAATGAACTGATGATTACGAAAAAGTATCAAAATGCCTAATTCTGAACTTTATGATTACAAAGAAGTGAGTGACTTGATTCCAAACCTGATTGTCCAAAGGAATTGAAATGGTATCACATTTGAACCCTTTAGTTACAAAGAACCAAGGAAGTAACACTAATGAACTGATGGTTATGAAAAGTTGATACAATTTACAAGATAGATTAGGATACCAGATTGATATGGATCTTGATGAATATGATATGCCCCACATGATGTACCCCAAGAGATGAGGTCTTTTGATGAATCAACAACTAGACGTGGTTGTTGTCTTGATTAGTGAGGAGAGATTTGATTTACATACTTGATTGATGTGCAATACCATACCCCCTTTGGGATGAAAATCAAAATCTAACAAGAAAAGTCAGCATTAAATAGTTTAGAAGCATGTTAATTGATTTGAGAAGTGGTTATACACATTCGAGAACACATTCTGCATCGTTTAGAGGTCCTAAGACCAAGTTTGACTAGGTTTGACCATGAGTTGACCATCATTGACCAAGTTGAAATTTTGATAGTTTGATGTGAGATAATCAGTTAAGTTGAAAAATAGATTTCTGTGATGATTGAAGGTCGATTATGCAAGCAGACGGCTGTCCTGGGTCCAAAAATTAAATCATGACTTTGACATAGTAAATGATCTCAAATTTCAATTTTGATCCCGAAAATGGGTTCAGGACGTCGAAATTGGCTAGGGGTGCTTGCTTGGTGATCTGTTAAAAAGACCTTCATGTGATACTCAGTCCTTATGATGTGTTTAGCATAGTTTTGAAGAATCGTTTGAGTGTCAAGCTAATTTAGGCAATCGTGAGATAAATGCAATCATGCAAAGTGAAAAATTAGATGCAAACCTAAGACTTAGGACCTAGTCACTGATCATGTGTCGATCATTTTCATCATTGAATATTTATTAGGTAACCAGATAAATCAATACAACATCTACTAGTTAGGAAACTATGAATATATGAATATTGATTTTTGCGCCAAAGTCAATACAACTCCCACTGGCTAGACAACCATGGACATATGAATATTGATTTTGTTTTTAGAATGTCGGATTAGATATAAGCACCAAGGCACAAACGCCAAGATGACCTAAATATCATGTCCATTTTGATATAGTAATTGGTATAAGCATCAAAACATAAATGTCGTGATGACCTGAATACACCTTGTGGTTGGAAACACATCAAACAATCAAGAGATCATTCTAAATCCAATGTGAATTACCCGTAGTGACCCTTTATCATTCACATCCTTAGGTAAGATCACGTTTCACAGTAGGAGTAAGAATTCACTCAAAAAGACAATAGTTAGATCAAACTTCCTTGAATTTTCTGGGTATCAATGGTCGAGGTACTCATGGCCATCCAATACGAGATGGAGGCTCTTACAGACGGACACCATTTCAATCCAGAATTTCCAAAGTTATTAGATTTTCACTCAAAGAAAAAAATAAAGAAAAGATTATGCCCCCAGTCATTACTCTCTAAATCCTATAAAGGACATCATCGAAGAGCTCGAAAGGACATAATATGCAAAAATCTCAATGCGAATAAGTAAGCATACAAGGAGAAGTCAAGCATAGATTATTTTCAGTTTGTTTTGATGTTTGTTTGTGTTTTTGCAAAATCCTTTCTGGTAAGGAGACAAATTGACTGACTCAGATGTAGCTTCAAAGGACCTTGACTAGATATGACACGTCTGAGATACTAAGGACTGTAGGATATGACTTTGATTTCCCCCAAGTTTGAACATTGATAGGATAGTGATACTTTTGTTGATTAGTGTACATACCGACTTTATTGAAAACAAGAATACAGAAACAAACTAGGAGGTATGTGCAAACTAAAGCAAGACTAAAAGCTGGGAAAGACTAAGATCGTGTTGATAGATGGAGCATTTTGAACAAGTGGCGCCCATTTGCCAGGTTTTCACCATCTTGGCAAAGATTCTATTTTTTCTACCAAGGCACTTTTTCATTTTCTCATTTTTTTGTATTTTTAATTTTTTAATTTTTTTGTACTTTTGATATTTTTCAATTTTTTTATGATACATCAAGGCGCCTATTGCTACGTTTTCACCAGGATGTTCATTTTTTTTCATGACTTTTTATGATTTTTATAATTTTTTCAGGACATTTTACCATAGACTGAATGCCTTAGGCATAGAATTTCTTCAGATGGAGAATGTTGATTGGTTCTTGAAGCTGTTCCCCTTCAGCCATTGAGAGTTGATAGGCACCAAAGCCAAAAGTAGTAGTGACAAAAAAGGGACCCAGCCAATTGGGTTCAAACTTCCCCTTGCGTTCTCGATGTGATTGATTTTTAGGATTTTCTCTCAAGACTAGATTGCCAACCTAAAATTCTCTATGTCTGACTTTCTTGTTGTAGCCTCTAGACATTCTTTTCTGATATACTCTAAGATGATCATACGCTACTTGTCTATGCTCATCTAGTAGTTCAAGTTTTTGCAACCTAGACACTTTGTAGTCATCATTAGTTACTAGACCATGCATTCTGATTCTTAGTAATGGGATTTCAACCTCAATAGGTAGTACCGCTTCAGACCCATAAACTAAAGTGAATGGTGTAGCCCTCGTGGGTGTTCTGACACTTGTTTTGTAGGCCCAGAGAGCTAGATTGATCATGAGATGTCAGTCTCTTCCCATTTTATTAACTTTGCGATGCAAGATTTTCAATAGATTCTTGTTTGAAGCCTCTGCTTGTCCATTCCCTTGAGGATAGTAAATAGATGACCAATATTGTGTAATCTTGAATTTGGCACATAGATCATCTAAGTCTCTGTTATTGAATTATCCACCATTATCTATGACTATAGAATGTGAAATACCATACCAATATATGATGTAGTTTAGGATGAACATTGATATTTGATTTTCAGTTGCTTGAGTCAAAGGGACTGCTTCTACCCATTTTGTGAAATAGTCTATAGCTGTAATAATATGGGTATGTCCATTAGAAGAATGAGGATGTATAGATCTGATAAGATCGAATTCCCATTGGTGAAAAATCCATTGTGTAGTAAAGGGAATTAGATCTCTCCCTAGTGCATGAATCAAGTTACCATGGACTTGACACTTTTGACAATTCTTTGCAAACTTGATAGCCTCTTTTTCCATTTTAGGCCAATAGTACCCAGCCCTAATAAGTTTTTGAGCTAGTGTTAAACCATTAGAACATGATCCACATATACCTTCGTGGACTTCCTCTAATGCATGTTGAGACTCTTCCCGTTCTAAACATCTAAGGAGTGTACCATCTAGACCTCGTGTGTATAGATCGTTACCAATAATGACATACCAGGATGCATTACAGATAAGGTTTCATTTCTCATGGTAGTTGAAGGTATCAGGAATGATTTGGTCTTGTAGGTAGGAGAAAAGGTTTTTATATCTGGAGGAATTGTGACCAACAATAATGCAGATCATGTAGATTTCGGGGGAATCATATGCAGGATAAGATAGTGCTTCCACCAGGAACTCGTAGCGTAGCTCATGTTCGGGCTACTATAATAAAGTAGATAGCATTGCCATATCATCAATAGCTTTGTTCTCTATTCTAGGAATCTGTTCAAATGTGATAGATATGAAGTATTTCTTTAGATCATCTACCATTCTCTTGTATGGGATTAGCTTTCCTTCTTTCGTTTGATATACATCATTGACTTGGTGTATTACAAGTTGTGAGTCTCCATGAATGTGTAGTTCTTTTACCCTCTACTCAATTGCTATCTTCATGCCATTAAGAAGGGCTTCATATTCAGCAATATTGTTTGTGCAAGGAAATTTTATTCTGAATGCTTTAGGGATTGAGTATCCTTGAGGAGTGATGAACAATATGCTTGCTCCAGATCCGTTTTGTGTATAGGAGCCGTCAAAGAATAACTTCCATGCTCTAGAAGAAAGATTCACGATAGAGGAATCTAGGAATTCCATTTGCATTGGTGTATCATCAAACAATGGTGTGTCAACCAATTGATCAGCAATAACTTGTCCTTTGATATCTTTTCTTTCAACATATTCAATGTCAAATTCACTTAATAGCATCACCCATTTAGCTAATCTACCTGTGAGGGTAGCTTTGCTGAGTAGGTACTTTAGTGGATCAATCTTAGCTACCAAATATGTAGTATGAGCTAACATGTAATGTTTCAGTTTTTGTGATGCAAAGATCACAACTAGACAAGCCTTCTCAATCATGGAATAGTTCTTCTCATAGGCTACCAATATTCTGTCGATATAATATATACCTCTTTCCTTCTTGTCCTCATCATGTTGTGCTAGTAATGCCCCCAGTGATGTATCTATGGCGGAGACATATAAGATCAATGGCTTCCCTTGAATAGGAGGCATCAAAATAAGAGGATTTGATAGATATTTCTTGATATGATTAAATTTCTTTTCACATTCCTCATTCCATGCAAAAGTCACACCTTTATGCAATGTCTTTGTGAAAGGTTGTGATATGTCTGCTAGATGAGATATGAAGCATCTAATAGATTGTACTCTCCCTTGTAATGTTCTTATTTGACTTATGTTCTTGGGAGGTTGCATCTCCATGATAGCTTTGACCTTAGCTGGATCAACTTCAATACCTTTCTTTGAAACAATGTAACCTAAGAGCTTTCCAGAAGTGACACCAAAAGCACACTTTTTAGGGTTCAGTCTAAGACTAAACTTCTCCATTCTATCCAGTATTTTGCTCAAGTCACTCAAATGTTATGATCTTATCATAGATTTAGCCAAGGTATCATCAACATAGTCTTCCATAGTTTGATGCATCATGTCATGGAAAATAGACGTCATAGCTCTCTGATATGTAGCACCTGCATTTTTGAGACCAAATGGCATGACATTCCAACAAAAAGTACCCCATGCACATGTAAAAGCAGTTTTCTCTTGATCTTCTGGAGCAATTTTGATTTGGTTATATCCAGAGAAACCATCCATTAAAGAATACATCTCAAAGCCCGTAGTCATGTCCACTATCATATCGATATTTGGTAATGGAAAATCATCCTTAGGGCATGACTTATTTACATCTCTAAAATATGTGCATACCCTTATAGATTTGTCTAGTTTTGATACTAGAACAATGTTAGAGATCCATTATGCATAATCAATAACTCAGATGAATCCAAATTTTAGTAGTTTCTCTAATACAACTTTGACCAAGAGTGCAACATGTGGATGCATCTTTCTCAATTTTTGCTTAACAGGTTTGACGCCTGGAGCTATAGATAAATGGTGCATTATAAGATCAGGATCCAACCTTGGCATATCTAAATATTTCCATGCAAAGTTGATCTTCTTTTTTGTTAGGAATGTAGTAAATTTTTTCTTTTCTTCTTTTGATAAGGATTGTGCTACATGGATTAACTGTGGTTCTTCTATTGTTCCCAAGTTGATAGATTGAGTGGACTCAAACAGTACTAGAGATCTATCCTATAAATGACTTGGAAGGACATCAAATATCTCATCCTTAGGCACCTCAAAGAGGTTTTCACCTTTGGATACGTCTTTTATTTTTACTTTTGTAAGTTCGGAGACTGCCACAAAGTGGTTCTCACCCTCATAACTCTTTTTATTCTTATTCTTATTCTTATTCTTTTGACTAAGATACTTGATGTCCGACTTCATCATGATAACACTCGGTTCACTAATGGAAGTCATCATAGGCTCAACTACATTGAGGTAGCAAGCAAGGGCATAGTCATTTGTAAAGGTATAGATACCTTGGCTTGGATTTGTGGAGGTTTGGTCAAGAAGTTCAGGATGTTGGATAGTCAAAGTGGGGAAGGATTGAGAAATGGTGTTTATGAATATGGATCTATCATCATTGGTCCTAACCTAACTCTCAAGTTCTAAGGTGATATTACAACTCAAAACATTCAATTCGTGAATAAGCTCAATGTCATTATGGAAGTCCACTTCAACCATCGGTGGATCAGACTCATTAAGTTTGTCATTTTTCTCTAGACTTACGTTGGGTTTAGGTGCATATTGGTGAATAACATCAACATGTTTCTCTTTGATAAGCTCATCTTCTTCTGGAATGACTCCCCACTCATAATCATTTGATTCTTCATCTAGGCCTCTTCGAAAGTCAAGAATATGTGTAAAGTTAGGGTGAAACCCCAAGCAAGATTTCCTTCTAAGTCTTATTTGAATTAATACTCATGGGAATCTATTTTAGAATAGCTACCACCTTCCTCTTGGTCTGTGTGGGTTTCTTGAAGATCAGCTGGTTCTTGTGGTGCAACTGTCTTTGGTGCCATAGTAGGTTCTTATGTATCTACTACATTGATTCTTTTTATGGGGTCATCTTCATCTTTGTGGAGGTCTAGTATTTCTTTAGGCAAACACTCATAAGGAATGAGCTCATCAGTAGTGTCTAAATCATCACTGTCGGATTGTAGTATTTCTTCCTTTAGTTGAATTATTACTGATGGTTCAATCTATTCTAAGACATGTGGAGAGTTTTTGCTAAGATAGAAAGGCTTCTTTTGATATCCTAGACCTGTTGTATTCTTGTTTGTTCGGCCATAGTGGTCAAGATGTGATAGAAGACCTTTACCTTGTATTCCTAGAGGTCCTTTTACAGTATATCCCATTTTTGTAATCAATTTATCCCCTGGTCCATATGACTTCTGAGGAATTTTGCCAGAAGTGGAATCACATTTCTAGACTAATCAGGATTGAGACTCATCCTTGTACAACCATGCAAGAATGAATTCTTCTTCCTCAAACTCTTTTTTAGATACTTGCTCTATGACAAAGCTTCCATTAAATATGACCTGGGATTCTTTAGCTCTAAGTTTCAATTTGTCAGAAGGTTGTCGATAAGATTTTTGGGACAATGGGAGAGATGTGAGAGATAAAATGAGTTCCATTGTGTATTCTCCCATGTCATTGTCTTTGATTTTGACCTCTTTTGCAATTTCTTCTATCTTAGATGTTGATGCAATGTCTAGCTGCTTAGTGGAAGATTCTTTGTTATTAGGAACAAGTTTATCAACACTTTCTTTCAATGCATTGCAAGTTGTAGATATGTCAGCTAGAGTGGTCACCTCTACTCCTTCATAAGGAAATTTCACACATTGATGGTATGTGGAAGGAATAGCTCGCATTTCATGTATCTAGGGTCTCCCTAGGAGAATGTTGTAGGCCAAAGGTAGATCGAGAACTTGACATGTGATATCTCTGATAACTGGACTTGTTCTGATAGGTAAGACAATCGTTCCTTTGGAAGATCTTTCTTGTTCATCATATGCCTTGATATTTATCTTCTTTTTAGGATCCATGGAAGCTTCTGATAATCCCAATTATGTGATAAAGCTATAAGAAAAAATGTTGAGACTAGTGCCTCCATCTATCAACACATGTTTGACACGATGGTTTTGGATTAAGACTTCAATGTGAAAGGGCTAGTTATGCGGATGACTCAAAGAGTTATCATCTTCCTCTAAAAAGGAGATATACTGGGGAGACATCAGATGACCAACCATAGTCTCGAATCTATCTAAATCAAGGTTGTCAGGAACATTGGATCCGAGCAAAGCTTTTTCTAGAATGGCTCTATGAGCTGGAGATATCTAAAGTAACTCAAACATGGAGATTTTTGCATTGGTATGCTAGAGTTGTTGGACAATACTATATGATGTGGGCCTTGTGTCCTTAGAATTTGATGACTTAGAGGTAGTCTTCTATTTAGAAGCAGATGAGAGATTAAAAGGCACCTTAGGGACATTTGATGAATCTGAGATTTGTCCTTGTAGATGTACCTGAGCTTGTGATCGAGTAACTGCATTTGTTGATTGATTATCTCTATCTCTTCTTACAATTGTGATGACATTGCAATGCTCAGATAGGCATGGTTCAACCATATTTATGACAACATTATTTCTTGAGTATGCATAATTGACTTTAGCACCCACATTAGGTTGAGAAGAAGAATCTCCTTGACCATGTTTCAGAAATGGTTATGTGAATGTTGTATGATCATTATTGCTTTTATGATTGTCAATTACAATTTCTCCATTATCAATTTTATCTTGTATGATGTGTTTCAAGCGTATGTAGTTATTGGTTTTATGACCCTTATTGCAATGGAAGTCACAAAAATCATTCTCTCTCCACCATTTTGGTTTAGGTTCAGGATTAAATACCTTTATCTCAGGCAAGGTCATGATGTTGTTGGCCAACAGAGTTGTCATGGCAGATTCCAAGGACTCTCCAAGAGGAGTAAACTTGCATTTAGGATCTGTAGCCCAAGGTTTGTAGTCAGATGGCTTCTTGTTTGATTCTATTGCTTTTGCCTCTGAGGCTTTGATGGCTTGGGTTCCAACAGTGAGATTGAAAGCGAGTGCCTTAGATGGGGCACATATAGTATCAACAACGCCATCTATGACAATGCCCTTATTCTTGTTCTAGTTTTTGCCTTTGTCTTTAGAACTAGATCTAGATTCATACTTGTCCTTTTGGATTGATATGTCTCCTTTTTGTACAATTACTTTCTCAATTTTGATTGCATTTTCTACCATTTTATCAAAGGATGTATGATTTTGCATTTGCAAATGGTAGTTGATTTTTGGAACAAGATTGTTGATAAAAATTTCCAACTTCTCAGTTTCTGGAATGGATCTAGCATACAGAGAAAAAAATTTCCTCCATTGTTTGAGGAAAGTCAGGAATGATTCTCCTGAGTTCTATTTTAGATTGCAGATGTTGATCATAGTGATCAGATGCTGGATGTTGTAGGAGTATTGTTGATAGAATAGCTTGATCAACTCCTCAAAATTTTTGATTATTGGAGGCATTTTTGAGAACCAATGAATGGCTTCTCCTCCCAAAGATCATGGGAAAAGACACATTAAGTAGGTTGGTTCATGCATGAACTCCATGGATTGAGTACAAAATTCTTTGACATTATCTTGAGGATCAGAGTTTCCATCGTATTTGTCATACTTAGGCATTTCCACTCTCTTCGGGAATGGTAGCATGTACAAGTCCTCATCAAATGGAAAAGGGCATAGAGCCTCCATGGATAATTCATTAGGTTCCTTCTCTTTTTCAATTTTTTTGAGCTTGACTTGCATGACATGCATCTGTTTCATCATGGCTGTGATAGGAGTTTCTTCCTCACATGTGATGATATCTTCAACATTGAAGTTTGGAGGAAGTTTAGCCCCTTGGCGAGCCAACTCTAGGAAGTATGTCTCTCTATCTTCTTTTAAGAAATGCCTCATCATTTTCTTGAAGTTATCATCATTTTGATATTGAGTAATTTCAGTAGGTGTGGGTTCTTGATCCGCACCATGTTGTGATTGATGTCCTTGGGAACCTTGGCTTGTGCCTCCTCCTTGAGACATAGTGTTGTTAAGAGAACTACTAGAGATTGATCAATGAGGAGTTGTTTGATGACCTACGTGGATTGATGCAGGAGGAGCTACTTGATGACCTATGTTGATTGATGTAGGAGTGACATAACCACCTATCAAGTAAAGATTTCTAAGAGTGTCTTTTGCAAATTTAGTTGTGTCGAAAGGTTGATGAAATGTCTCAGTGATCACAGAAGATGCGGCTGAAGAGAATCCAAGTTTTTCTCCTTATTTTTGCTGTGATGAAGCTCTAGTTTCCACCATTAATCTTGGATGAAGCAAAAGAGCAAGATGAAGACAACTGAAGAATGACTTGATTCGAGAAGATCGAATGATGCAACCTTGTCAAGATTGGATTGAATGAAGACAGATTGGACATAAATGAAGGATACCATGCCCTAGTAGTATAGGTAGATGCCCAAAAGATGGCAGACACGAGCTCGCAACACTTAGCTATTTTTGTTTGAAGATTGAATTGAAGATAATTTTGACAAGGTTTTGACACAAGATGAAAAGGATTCAAATCAATAGATCAGAAGGCTAGATCAGACTCAAGAGACCACTTTTAGGCGAATAGATTAGATTCTTTCTAGTTTCTGCTCTGTTCCTGACACAATGATTTTTTTGACAGAATCTGGAAGTAGGATGTAAAAATTGGATTTCTGGCAATTTTGGCAAGTTTCTGGAAATTTTTCAAAATTCTCATACGACTTTCTCTAGGCTCGAACGAGTCTAGGTAGGTTGTGGCACGACAATTGACAAGGCTCGTATGATAGTTGACAACAGTGCTTGATTTTCTTTAACTTTTCCTTACAAAACTTGTATGACAATATGCAAGCTCCCGTACAATAATATAGGGGTTCTGATATGACTTTTGGTGGAAACTCATATGAGTTTCTGAGACTCTGGGATGACTTTGGACTCCAGAAAGGAATTTTGTGTCAGATTTTGCAATTTTTCAATTTTCAGAATCAGTTTGTTTATAAGATTTTCTCTATCTAGGTTTGCAGATTCGTGTAACAGTTAATTTCCAAAGGACCAAGTAGATAGCAAACACACAGAACAACAAGCAAAGGGAAGCAATCAATTGTCTAAAAATAATGAACAAGGGAAAAAGCAACCTTGCGCATGAACAAGCAATTGTGACTTATTGTGCTAATCCCTAGGAATGCTACTTGTGTATGTTCTCAAAAGTTTTTCAATAATGCACATAGTCCTAGAAAATGAAAATTTGGCCTCGCTAAGGTGTTTAGTAATGGTTTGACTCTGCAACTTTTATGATCTCAAGAGGGCGAACTCCAATCCAGACGCACTGTGGTTTTGACACAATCTGAGAATTTAATCAATCAGGAGTTGCTAGGGAGATCTGATAGCCCAACAAGAGACCACACTCATGGGATTTCTTCCACAAAGACATTTATATAGCGAATTTTGCTACCACGGTGAAAATGACTATTACCGCTTGAGGTTCCATCCACGTGGTTGACCCAATAAAGGGAATGTCCACTATGGTTAACCCTCTTTAAAGGTGACTCACAAAAGATACCACATGGGGAATTGGTCCAGATCCAAGGATTTGAGTTTCTGATACTACCCAAAAAGGGAGTAGAGCATAATCCTCTAGCCTTATCACTTTTACCCAAACACAGCAAACAGATTAATCTGACATGCTAAGACTAAAATTATCTCACCAAGATTTGTGATGTCAACAACTATGTTGATCGATCTCTCCGGAGAGAGAACGTATCAAGCAAAAGCTGAGGACCAAACCAAGTAAAACCATGAAATAATCTCAGTAACCTCCCTACCTACAAGGGGATCCTTTGTCAAGAAGAGTTTCGCATGCATGAAAAAGAAAATGAAGCTCCCTCTCTCAAGATCATCTACAAATAGTGTTCATAGGGCCTATTTACTATGTGTAACAGATATGCAAAAAGCAAATCTATGTTTGTTTTATAGCCCAAAACTGAAGTCTGTGATACAAAAGCAGGAAAAGTCACACAAGCTTGACACGCGAGAGTTCATTTTATATCCAAAATGAAATGTTATCAAATGCAACAGAATACTTGAGTTCCTCAGAACGCGCTTAGTAGATTTTACCCATTTTTGCAATTTTGTTGCGCTTTTCCAATCAGCATATCAGCAAGTATCAATCAGAAATAGAATATCTCAATTGTTAGGGTTAGCTGTTAGTCCAAATCTAAAAATCAAATCTGGAAAACTACTTGAAAATATGAAATGACAATTGAATTCTGATGGCAAAACTCATACGACAATTTGTTACCTCCCGTACGACAATCTAGAAACTCATACGACAGTGGGTGTATGCCCACATGATAAAGTATCTCCCAAATGACAATGTATAAGAATGGGTATGAGTCTCGAAAATACTGAATGTTGTACGACACTCAGGGGGTTCTGGCATGACTTTCTGACAAAACTCGTACAAAAGTGGTATGGACATAAATTAAAAATCACAATTTTGGCCAAAAAATGATAGAAAATGTTAGAATAGAAATGGAAACCCGTTTCAGGGCCCCACGGTGGGCACCAAAAATGTGTGTTTGAAAATTTTACCTAGCTGTGGACACAACACTTCAGTAAAACATTAGAGGTTAGCAAAATTAAAATCTGTAAATAAATGAAACTAAGCTAACCAGGTGATTTACTGCCTTCTAGTAGGTGTGAGTATGGTATTCTTAGATTAGACCGAGATTAGTGACAATGCAACACCTAAACGAAGGATTTAATGCTAAAAGATGAATATATAATGAATGCAGATTAATCTATTTTTTTGGATTTTGAATGCAATTAGGATGAAAAACTGTATGAATCTAAGCTAGAATGAATTTGAAATGATATGCAGATTATACTAACAATGATATGAATTGATATGAATAACTATGCAAATCTATGAAAAACTATGAATTGATCTCACAAAGTCGCCTATCGTAAAAGCTTGATTCTTCATGTGCAATTTCGCCAGAGTAATTGTGCAAATTCGAGAGATAATTTGTGAAGAGTTGAGCCTCAATTTTATAGAAATCTAGGGCTTTGAGGATGCATAAGAAAAACCATAAATCACTCTTGATTAACTCAAGTTGATTTTTGAGTTAACAAGAAGTTAAGAATAAATAAACTCATAAAATCATGCAAAAGCAGTTTTTATCTCAAAATAGAGTTTAGTTCTCTTTTTCAACTCATCATCAGATGTAGAGTTTAGACAGTTAACAAATTGAAATTGAAAATTGATTTAAAGTTAACTGCTTTTCTGATTGTGCATGATTTAATATGAATTAATTTAATAAATGAAGTGATTTATTCTCAACTTAACTGATTTTTTGAATTAAAACAATTGATTTATGAGTTAATCAATTATTAAATCAAACTTTTATTCAAAAATTATATCATTAAATATTGTCAACTTGGGTTTAATTAATTAAATAAGAATTTAATCAATTATAGTATGAGATTTTGATTTATTGTCAAAATTAAGTAATATAATTAGGATTAAATCTGATTAAATGATCAAGTGGAAAAATTAAAATTAATTAATTAAACATTCAAAATATTCAATTAATCAAATTTAGGATAAATGAGATTTATCACCAAATAATATTTAATTAAATATAATTGTGATGATTAGGAATATTCAAGGAATATTCCCTGATGCAGAAGTAGGATAAAATCAATTAGAATTGATGTGCAGATGTGCCTTAGGTTAGGACTTTGATGTCGATTTCATTCGAATTGAGGATGTAAGAGGTTAATGAGCCTATAGCCCATTTTTGGGGTATTACATATGTAAGAAAAGAACTCAAGAAGTGGTACACAAAATTAATTTAGGCAAAAAAAAAGAGTATGTTAAGGCTAGAAGGAAAGAGTTAATTTTCCTTGGAAAGCACGACCCCAAAAAGTTTTGGAAAGGGCAACAACAAGAGAGAAAACAAATTGAGAACACTATTAAGGATGCTCAATGGCTTGAGTATGCAAAGTTGCTCAATGAACGACCACATAAGAAGAATGTTCCTCCCATAGTGAATACATTTGAGGAACTCTTCACAGTTGAAGATATCAAGATAGGGATAAAGAAACTGGCAAGTGGTAAAGCTAGTGATATTGATAGGTTGTAATATGAACTTTTAAAATGGGGAGCTAAAATCCTTGCGCCTCACATATAAAGAATCTTGAACCGTGTCATCCATGCTAGTTTCCTGACAAATTGGGTAACAAGTGTGGTTATCTCCTCTTTAAAAGTGGTGACATCAATAATCCATCTAAGTACCACACTATTATGGTCAACCCCCTTTTTGGAAAACTTTTTGGGAGCATGATAGAGCATAGAATTAGTAGTTGGGCTAGAGGTGAAGGGAAAAAGGCAAGCTGGTTTCAGACCTAGGCATTCCACCATTGACTATTGCATCACTCTTCGACATTTAATAGAGAAAGTATGGGATAATTAGGGAGAATAAGCTTACTGTTGTTATGTAGACTTTAGGAAAGCCTTTGATATGGTACCTAGGGATAAGCTATGGAACAAAATGGTAGGATTGGGTATCCTTGACAAATGCAAAGTGATAGTGCACATATTATATGACAAAGTTAGAGCCAAAATCAGAATTAATGAGGAAATGTCCAAATATTTTGGTAGTGACATTGATGTTAAGTAGGGATGTCCTTTAATCCCCAACCTTGTTTGAGTTATACATTGATAAATTAGAAACTTGGTTAAACAAAATGGATGGGGAAGGTGTGCATTTGGTAGGGTATGTAGTGAAGCTTCTTTTGTATGCCAATGATCTTATTTTAATATCAACAACTGCTCAAGGGTTAAGATATCATTTAAGGGCCTTAGAGTGCTTCAACTAGGAGGCTCTATGTAGGTGAACATTACCAAAACCAAAATCATGATTTTCTCTTTAAGGAGAAAAGAAAAGCATATTACATTCCTTTTTGAAGACAACCCACTCAAAATTGTGAAAGAATACAAGTATATTGGGATTGAATTTCATTATAAACTCAGTTGAGAGACATGTAGAGCAAAAAGGTTAAGAGGAGCTGGAAATCCTTGTATTTACTCCAGAATAGATGCAAAATGACTGAACTCTAGGATTGGAAAATTGAGAAGACTCTTTTCAATTTGCTGGTCATGCCGGTGGTTCTCTATGGCCACGGGGTTTGGGGTGGCAGCCTATCAAACTATAGTTGGAGGTAGCTAGAGAGTATTCAGAAGCACCTAATTACAAGCAATCTCAAAGTTAAGACCACTATACCTTATGATATCCTTTTAGTGAAAGCTGAGACTTTTCCATTGGAGGCTTCAATGATAACTCAGTTACTTAGCTACTTAAAAAAGGTTGAAAACATGCAAGACCAACGATGACCCAAAATTGTGAAGGATGAGATTCTTATCCGTAGAAAGAAAACATGGATGAAGTAAAATATTAAGTGGCTGGATAAATGGAATATTAAGCTTCATGAGTGTCCTAATACAAATGCGGACATAAAAAAATTTGTCATAGAGAATTTTCAAAGCACCATGTGGAATAATAATACTGGTTGTAAAAAGGCTTATTACATGCAAGTGTTCAACCCAACTGGGGACCATGGGGAGAAAAAATACTTAGGGTCTACTATTAAAGGAAAAGCAAGGTTGTTAATGACACAATTGAGGACGAGATCACATCATCTCAGGTGTGAGGTAGGCAGATGGAAGAGGCCCAAAGAGGCTTGGGAGGAGATAACTTGCATGTTTTGTAGGACTTTCAAACACAATTGAAACTGAATGACACTTTCTCATTGAATGCGCAACCTATGACAATATTTGAGCCAATTATGAAACCATCTTGAAAGTGGACAAAATACACAATTTATTTGAAGAGGATAAGGTCAACCAAATTGCTGGTTTGTTGATCAAGAACCATAAAACAATATCATAACTGGAAAGGAATATGGAAATTGTTTAAGACTGAAAGTTTCTTTGGTCCCATAGACTGATTGGTTTCGTGGACATCATAAAAATCATTTATTTTAAAATCATTCAAACAAAAATCTCATTTTACGTACTTGAATCACCTAACATTTTATTACACCGAAGGCATTTCATTATACGAAATGCATCGACCTGGATTTCGACCATCAATGACTATCTCAACCTCCATACACATGCAAGACAATTGAACATATCTTGTCTATTCATTGTGAAGGTAATAAATTAAACACATTGGAAAATTTTCCCTATTTTATGCACGTCACTGTTAGTTTTGATATGTACATTATGCTTTACTGAAATGCCTTTGTATTTTGATAAAAGGACAACACTACACTTGCTCTCAGTGTCTCCATTATCGCCGCTCTTGCTCTGCAAATGCCTTTCACCTGTAATGTCACCGCTTTCGTCTCCAATTGCCATAGTAAGCTTCTTTTCCGATCTTTAACCTAATTTATTTTGTGCCTTTTGCTTCTCATTGTTTAAATTCTTGGTTTATTTTATGGCTTTTGCCTATTATTTAAATTTTTCCTTTGTTTTGTGCCTTTCTCTTCTCATTATTTAAATTCTCGCTTCATTGTCATAGCGCTCCTCAACTTGTTGCCTTCATCACCAGATGCAAAGGCTTTTGAAACTGCCAATTCTTCTTCCCCTACATGGCCATCCTCGTCTGGTAAGATATCATGTCGTTCTTTTCTTTGTGCTTTGTTTTAAAGTTGAGTTTTACATGTAATTTTTATTATAAATTTTACCTTTAATAATATTACTAGCTTGCAAAATCTCCAGTGCCTGAAAAAAATAAATAAATTTTAACACATACTATAATTGAATCCTTAAAAAAATCCAACAATAAATTTGTCCTAAAGAATTGATATAAAACTAACACATTTGACCTTGCGATCAACAATGGCAGTCTGCTCTTCAAGTTGTGTTAAATCTTTAATATTGAGCTCGTTGAGTAATGTTATATACTGGTGATAGTTGAGCTCCATGTTATCGTCAACTCGTCAGTAATTATAAATGTCAGCATTTCCTTCACATAACCGCTATTCTCTTGGGTTGCAGTTGGGCAACTGCTTCCACTGGCCTGCTTGACATTGGTATTTTGTCGCATCTGAACGAGGCGGTTGAGAAGTTGCCAATAGATACATTTATCTCTGCTGCTGGTGTTGATATTGTGGGTGCCTGAACTATGCGAATAAGAGAAAACACAATAATTTTAATTTCCACCTTCAATCCTCAGATAGTTATTAGAGTAAGCTGTTATAAATGGGGGGTCAAGTAGCTGGGATTTATCCGTGTTCATAAATTGAGAGGGCAGTTTTTTCATGCTAATGTATAAATTGGAGACATAACCAATTTTTCTATTTGATTGAAATTTAGAAAGTAGTAATGAATGCCATTTGTTTGCGCTTAGATTAATGGTTGAGATTATGTCCATCTATTAATGACCATAGTAATTTTTAGTGGCTAATATTCACCAATTGGCTAATTTTGGAAATTTGATAATCCAAATTCAGCTAATAATTCAAGATTTAAGGCAACCTAAATTGCTACATTTTTATAAAATTTTGATTTAGAAATATTTAAATCACAAAATAATTTATTTTATAAAAAAAATGAACTCGAAAATTCGTCACAATATTCGATACATGATTAGATTTGATTTGCCAAAATTTTATCAATTATTTTAGAAATTTAAATTAATTCTCTAATAATATATCATAATTATTAGTTACTGTAGGGATCTATCACCAACTTATAGTTTCCATTACTAACTTAAAGTATAATCTAGTGACCCTCATTATATTCTATGAGGTAAAAATGTTACTATTTGGTTTGTAATGCTTATGGGAGCTAAAATTTCTTTCGGATTGTTGATCTCAATATAAATCAATGGTCTTGAAGAAATTTTGGGCCCCATTAGTATTTAAAAATATCAATACATTTATCTCACACAATACAATGAGGTTATTAGATTATATTTTAAATAAATGGTAGCAAGTAATTATTACAGAGTTTATTCCTTAAACCCATCAAAGATTTCCACATTAAGCTTAATAATTTTCTATAAGAATTCAATTTTTTTAAATAGAAGTATTCATTATGGTGATTAATTAATTTATTTTTATTATTTGAGATTCGCCAATATTTTCTACAAAAAAATTATATTTAAAAAATAATCACCAAGAATGCTTTTTTAAAAAAAAAATTGAGAGATTCACCTATAAAAATTAGTTTTGTATATATCTACGTACAATCATAAAGGTACATGTGTGCGACTCAAATGGTAGGAACAAAAGTCAATGTCAGAAATTATTAAATTAATATTTGTATTATTTTTATTATGAGAATAAATGCACCATTTTTTATAATTTATTTAATTCATAATTTTTTTATCTTTAAATTTTTTTTTTTTTTTAATGTATTTATAAATGTTTTTAAAAATTTAATCGACATACCTATTGCACACCAAAGTGCAATCGCTAGTTCTAGTTTTTTATATATTTTTTTTCGCTCTATTAAATAAGACAAAGGAATATGAATAGAAGTAGAGCAAACATTAGAAATCGAGACCGCGCAAGTCTCAACTTCCCTGGTTTAAATTTCCGTATTCCAGGAAATAGCCGAAGACCGCGCAATTCTTTCAAACGATCAAACATTTTTTAACATGTAAGTTTTGCAATGCTTACAACGAAATGCAAAATTTCCCATACAATTACACAGATTGTTCTGAGATTATTGCAGTTTTCTTTCTCTCTGCAAAGAGGGTTTATTTGGTATTTTGTTTCTGCACATCTTTAGTAGCAATGTCAATGGACAAAAAATATTGTTTACACTAGTAATGCGCATATGTGGCCTGCAAGTTCATTGTGCAGGTGATTGCATACAAAGATCAACACATACCCCACTTAATTTGACATTTTTTGGTTGTATATTTTTGTCTCATTTTTACAAGGTTGGCTGCAAACCTTACTTTTACAGCCTTCTTGAAGTTATAGGAACAAACAAAATATAAATTATTTCACCCGAGCAAACTTTAGTCCATTAGAGACGTAAAAAACCAGTTTCCTGAAATTTTATTGAATCTTGGTTGAAACAGAATTTTTATAGGTGCAGCAGAAACTGAAGTGAATACATAGGAATCTTGGTACCCACACAGTATGGGTTCTTCTAGCCAGTGTTTAATTGGCTAGGTTAAACCATATTGTCCATATTGCAACGTACATAGAGGTGAGACTATTGGGCTTTTAGCCTTTTACCAATGACAATTCCACTAACTTATCTTAAAAATAGGTCCAATTTGCGTCTCAGTAGGATTGCCTTGCCTCTGGTGAGCCGTAAGCATCTTTTCTGGAGAATTTTTCTAAGCAAACTTTTAACTCGGGTGTCTTTACAAGCATCAACTCCAAGTGAAAAAAGTCGATAATTTGTACATCCGATGCCTACGTGCTGCTAAAAGTGTTTTGGGGTGATTATACATTATCCTTCTGACAAAAAAATTAGAAACAAGATACAACATACATATAAGCAAGCTCTCAGAACCCTGTCGTGCATTTTCAGTTTGCTTAACTAACATTGAAATTATACGATGATCTGTGAATTCAAATCTATCATTGGAAACTATCACCCTCAAAAAACTAGATGGAATTTTGTTCATTGCATCTCCACACATAATTTGTAATGGTTCTCCACTTCCATACTGGAAATTACTCGATTTAATGTTTAGCATAACAATCCGACCCGTGATTGTGGTAATTAAATTGACCATCTCATAGCAGTTAGCTGAACAGTTAGCAGTTAGCTGAACAGTTTGATATTGGTTAGAGAGATCTATATTTTTGTTTTGTTCAACTGGTTTGAAAAGATTGCTTGAGTATGATTTTATTCTTGACTTTGATAAGCACTATTCTATTGTGCTTGTTGGTTTGGTTGAAAAAATAGTTAAGACTATATTTCAATTAAAGAGAGCAAGATAGAGAAACAAAGTAGGCCTCACGGTTATTTGGAAGCGTCTCATAATGGATTGCGATTGTCTGACCAAGGCATAATTTACCAAATCTGTGGTAGGAAAACAGCTTCCATCTGGACATATGAGTGGGACGGACATACCAGATTGTCAAACTCCCAAAGTACTACCAAGTACCAGGCATTCAGGACACATGATTAACACAAAGGATCACCAAATTCAATCAGTACCTCATTGCTGAACAATGATGGGATATTTTCTGTTTTAAAGGTTCAAAGGAGACACATGACAATTAATTCTATTATTGAGATATGAATTGAGAAAGAAGCAGGTACATGTCACCAGGGCACCTGACATGTTGGCTTCTTGTGAGTTTTGCATAAGGGATTCCGTGGTTCATGAGGCCTACACCAGCTTATGGATTGCTGCAATCCTGTTTTCTTCAACGGATGACAACTTTAACAGCTTTTGGCCAAAAATCGAAGTTTTCATCTAGATTTTATTCAAATACAAGATTCTTACTGCACAAGTGCTCAAATAGAAAGGATGATGTGGGTCCACTATGATGTCTGAACTTTTGTAAGCGAGTGAAACTATAGACTGTCCTTTTTGTATGGTGACATTTGGCTCAGCATATATGGCAATCAATAACAGAAAGCTGTCTTTCAAAATATGGGAAATGAGGAGATTTTTTCACATAAATCTTGACATGCACGAAATTCAAAGCAAAGCTGTCAATATTGTCTAGTTTACATAAGATAGTTCAGACATGTATATTTTGGGGTATTTGGTTGGAAAGCAAGAATCATATCATCCGAGGACAGAAAAACACGATTGATCATCTCATTACAAGCATTGCTTGTCAGATATGCGAATCAACATTGTTCAATAGCAAGGGATGGTCTTATTCTATGAGAAGTATGAACTATTTGTTAATTTGTAGGAAAAGTAATGTAGTGCTTCCAAGCATAAAACACCCATGGAATGTGGGAATTGGGGTTGTTTTATGGACACGTAGCATCATCCTCAAAGTCCACCATCAAAAGATTTCAGCATAAGCAACAATATTACATAGGAAATTTGTTATTTTCCCTTCTCCTTAGTGATCACTTGGTATTTGGTTAGCCTATTTCATCATTTCTGTAGGCTAATCTTGTTGGAAGGGAATGAATTGCTGGACTTGTTGATATTATTGGCCAAGGAAAATTAAAATTGGAAAGATTATTTTAATAAGCCTTTATTCAATAATCTTAAGAAAAGTCAGGGATGTCCCCATAATGCAATGATTGCGAACCTCTGTTGATAGGGGTTTTCCGTGTTCGAAACCCACGCAGAAGGACCAATGAAGGGGATTATTGATCCCGGAGGGACCTGCTGGCGTGCACGTGGATGAGGAGGACCAGTCGCAGGCCCAAGATGATCCGACATGGAGAGGCTGAGTCAAATGGTTGTCATCATTGCCCAGGGTGTCTATGGGAGATTAGGAGGTGGATATCAGTAGCAGACGGAAGGATGGTTGTTGCTACGCACACGATTTCACTTGAATGAACTCTTGTGGCAGGAGGACACACTGGCAGAGATATCAGAGAAATAAGGGGGTGGATATCAGGAGAGAAATAAGGAGTTAAAGGAGTGAGAAGTTGTGGAGGAGTGAAGTGTTGGAGAAATCAGGTGGTTCAGAGTGATAATATGGCATTCTATGGAGGGACAAGGAGACGCTCGATCATGAAGAGATAAGGTGGCGAGAAAATCAGAGGGATAAGGGTAATGGAGGGATAAGGAGATGCTCGATCATGGAGAGATAAGGTGGCGAGCAAATAGGAGAGATAAGGGTAACAAAGGCATAAGGAGATGCTTGATCATGGAGAGATAAGGTGGCAAGCAAATAGGAGAGATAAGGGTAACAAAGTGATAAGGAGATGCTCAATCATGGAGAGATAAGGTGATGAGGAAACAAAAGAGATAGGGGTAATGGAGGACATATCTGGGGATGAGGTCCCTCAAAAATGTGGCCTCACTGGTTCATAGCTCTAGTCAAAAGTGTTAATCTCGCAACTTAGGTTGCGTCTTATGAATAAAAAAAACTAATGAAAAGTCTCTTTTAAAATAAAAGAAAAAATTATGAAGTGACTGTATGAGAATAAAGTGGATTTTTTTTACCCGTCATATGGAGTGGCCAATTTGAAGAAGGAATAAATTTAGAAAAAAAGGGAAAGTTGGAGAAAGACCCAGAAACTTCCGAAAGGTCTTTAATATAAGGAATATCAACTTCACTTTAGAAGTATCATCTCATCATCAATTATGAAATTGCTGTTATCGTTTTTCTGAAAATGCTGTAGTTTGGTATGATTCAATTGAAATATTTCTTTTTATGATATAAGTAGGATTTCTACTTTTCTGATGTTACCAACCATTCCTTCCAGTGTATCTACGGTCACCAGTTTAGATGTGCATTTGTCATAGGATACCTAAATTTAAGAATTTGCAGTCGCACATATATCTTGCAGTCAAAGCCAAATGTTGTGGTTCAAAACAATAGTGAGTATGCTCAACATGTGGTTTTTTATTTAAGGTCTAGTTCATCCTATGGCAGAGGTCTGGAAGAAAAATTCAAAATTACCTATCACTAATTTAACCTTTTAATTAGGTTCTCTTAGCTTACTATCTTTCAATTGTTTTCCAAACATTTTTCCATTCCTAGCCTCTGTTAGGTTGTTTTGTGGTTTCATTTAGTATTACTTCTCCTTTTCTTCCTTATTTATATTACTCATTCATTGAATCTATCAGATTTTTTGGACAAGAATATTCAAATTATCCATACAAATATTAGAGTGTGTATTTTTATGTATTATTCTTGTAGCCAAAGATTTATTGTTCAACATGTTAAGCTTCATAATTTTTGTGTATTTGGATATACAAACTATGTTTTTTTGCTTGAATTCATGGGGCAAGATCTAATGGCTCTCAAATTCCTTAAAACACTGGCTGAAGAAAAAGTTCCAAAGTCAATATGGGATGTGTAATCCACATGAGGCTATAGTTGGTGTTTCCTCTACTGAATTGAAATCCAATGTCTATTGCTTCATGAACGAGCTTACTTGGCATGACTCACGATCTAGTTTAAAAAACTCACAATCTGTCCTCTAGGCTAGTAAGAAACATTAGAAAGTAGCTTCGAGCCAACATTATCATGGTAAAAAATTGTGTTTGACTATTATTGACTGGAATTGGGCAAATTTTAAATAGAACTATAATTCATTGTCTTAATATTGTGTGAAATATGTGGGCTGATTTTGATTTTATCCCAGCAGATGAATCAAATGAATTCTCCCGTATATAGGCTTAGAATTCGATCTATGTGATGGTTCATTTTAAGTTTGAGCTTCTTTTAGCTTGTGTATCATGTGTCTGATGTCCTCATGCATACTAATCTATCTGATAGACAAGTGCCATCATCAATTTCAATACGAGAAGATCCACCACTATTAAAGATGAACATCATTCTGAGAGGAATCAGCATCAACATTGGAACACAAGAAAGCCAAACGCTTTCATGACTGTCACTGATCTTTGGGAGGCCTAGTAGATTTGAGTGTTATTCAAGGATAGCCATCTCAAGAGACTTCCTTGCACATAATGGCATCTTAGCTTGTGTTGTTGCAGCCATAGCAGGGTCAACATGAAGAATTATGTCTTGTATGAATATGTTGAAAACCGAATTATACTGAGAGGGGGAGGGGGTGAATCAGTATAAATATAAACTTTTAATGCTGAAAACTAAAACAGAGAACACGAAATGAGAGAGACAACACACGCAGATTATCTCGTGGAAACCCAAAGCGGGAAAAACCACGGCATCACTATCCAAAGGGCAACAACCCTGTTACAATCTGAGAGCTCCAACTCTCCTAATTCCAATCAGAACTGGCTCCAACCAGTTTACAAGGCTACAACCTTTTTACAATGAAAATATCAGAATTCAACTCAATAGAAATCTCAATGTCTCCTCAAAAATATGAAGACCCAGTTATCTGAAATAAACTCCCCTTATGCTGATAACCTTTCTGATATATATATTTTGACTTCTCTGAAATTTATAAAGATAGAATCACCTCTTTCAATTTTCTGAGTACTCTCTCTAGATTCTGTGTACTGTCTTGACTGCTTCACTCGATTTTTTAACTTCCAATTGTAAAAGAAGATACTAGTTTTAAAGACTGATATTCCACAACAGCTGCAACTGATATTCCACACCCCTTTTATTCAGGTTTTCCAACTCTAGCATGCAGTACAATACACAACAGCAGTTCTGTTCTAACAACAAAAGGCTTGTATTTTTATTACCATTTTGAAGTTTGCGGGTGTTTAAGTTACACAGAAATGTAACACTTTCCAAAACATTCCTTGCGGTTTTTTTGTTACTCCATGACTGTCTCAGTCACATTCCCTTTTAAAATCTTACTGGTACTAATCTATGTCCAGTTCTTAACTCCCTTTATATTGTATCAAACTCAGAACACACAGAGGTATTACCTTTTGAACTGTCGTGTCCACTCGCTTTTACACTCCTGTCTGCTATGTGCACCTATTCTCCAGTTTTTCGATGCTCAAACTACTGACTGCTAATGCTCCTCATATCCAGTCACTTCATATGTTTTTACGTACTCTGTTCTCTTTCAAAACAGTCACCGGCCATACAATCCTCGTAGCTGAAAGAAAAACTTTTTTTTTTCGTATCATTCCAAAAACACCTAAGAGTCTTTTCACATTTTTCACCGTCACAAAAAAACTTGAACTCGGCTACCAAAGTTTTGTTTCCACTTGTCGACCGCAATCAAAGACTACTCGACTGCACTATACCTTTTTTTCCATAGTATATCTTTTTTTTTTTACATTCGAAAAGGAACAAAAATTAGAATACTCGAACAGACATTTATGATATGAAACAGTTGTGCCATTTTTAGAACCCGTCAACACAGCATACTCAAAACGGTGATTAAACTATGCGTATCCTGGCTGTATATTCCGTTCTCATTTCATTCTCTGCTGCATTAGCGATATTGCTGTTTTCTGTGACTGTTCGCATTCTCCTCATTTGTTTCGAATATATTTTTAACCGAACATATCACTGTATATATCAAAAATTGAACTCCCTATAATCCATTTGTCAAACTCTATGCTTAACAGGATGTATTTGCAACTGAAACTCGATACTCCTTTTTCAGACAGAGAATCTTGCCTGATTTCAGCATCTATGATATCTCTTTTTTTGTTTACCCAGAGAAAACAAACAGACTCGCAACAACCCGTAACGTCCAACGGCATAACTCAGAAACTTTTGAAAATGCCTAACTTCATTAAAAACGTGGCACCTTTTTAATCAATTTTCTGTATGTGTCGATTCAGTAAATGCATTAAACAAGTATCCTTTTGATATACAGTCATTTAAGGCGTTTTTAGTATGATGTTTTCATGTACCTCCATTTTCTGTTTGTCCTATATGCAAATCCAGACAAGAAACATCGACCTGTAGAGCAGCAACAGAATTTGTTTTTATCTAAAACTCAACTCACATGTGTATTTAGACAAACATTCTCCAGGACACATGCTGAAAGATACGCTGATTGTCTTTGAAATTAACCAGTTTAGAATTGCACACACTTGTCACAAACGCAAACATCAAATGACATAAAACTAACATATGTATCTAGAATCTAGATCATTACCATGAGGGAGGGTCTTTGGGAGGGCTCTAAACATCAACAAGAATGGTTTGATCATCACAACTTCACAGTTGAAATACAGGTGCATAACAACAAATACCAATAGGAAAACTGGAAGGTGAAGAAGATGAAGAGTGAGGAAGAGAGTATCTGAAAAGGAGCTAAGGCTGCCTAAAACATCACGTCTGTAACAACATCTAGGTTTTTCCTGTCGAGATTTATAAAGCTATAGGCTTTGGAATGCTCACCATTTCCAACAATCATATACATCACGTTTTTATATCAAATTTCTTCCTTCTATAATTGTTTCTATTCAGTTATTTTGTTCTTGCTTCCATATTGAGGTTGAGTTATCAAGGCATCAATCTTGATTTGTTTTGTATCTGCAATTTATAATATTGGTTAACCTTTATCTTATTATTATTTCTTTCAGGACTTTTGTTTCAATTTGGACATTGGGATATTTCAAAGAATTCCATTTTTTTCCACTGAAATAGACAATTTTCAATCCATCTAATCAATCATGACCAAGAAGAGGAAGCTTTCCTATTATGCTGTGCGGAAAGGCTACAATCCTGGGATTTATCAATCGTGGGAAGAATGCAAGAATCAAGTACTCTCTCATTTTTTCCTAGATTCTATATCCTTGAATGTTACAAATATTGAACCATTGGAAAGGTTTTTAATGGTTGTATATGATATTGGGTTTTGTTAATTGATTAATTTATTTTAGTTCGGTTTAATTGTACCTTGTACTTATGTGATTTATATATGCTTTGTAACTCAAAATCTTGTAACCTTTTATGTTTTAAGTTATATTTTTATTTGAGTACATTTGAAAAACTTTGATTTATTAAACATTTACATTTAATATAGATCTGCAAAATCTACTCTTACAAATTGTGCTCCATTTTTTATTTTTCTATTTGGGTATTTCTCTTTGAACAATTGTTGTTTCTTTGGATGTCCTAATTGAAGGCTTCCATGGACAATTTTATGTTAATTTTTTTTTTCTGTGCAAGTTAATGCACGCTTGTTTTCAGCAATCTCAAATTGACCTATATGGGTAGTCATTACACTAATGACTATAAGATTCTTACCAAATGCTACTTTTGATGCGTTTGATTATTTATGCATATAAGATTACAACCTAATAGAAAAATTAATAATATTTACATGTATTGAGACCACATGATAGTTGATGATTCATGTTCACGTTTTTGACAAAGAACATTTAATGATGGCCTTGGCTATGTAACCCTTGTATTGAAAACAAGCCCTTTCTATCTTAAGCTATTTTTTGTTAGACCATGTCAAGTAAATTCAGGGATGAAAAGCTTTATTCTTTCATTATGTTTATTTTGATGGTAGGATCCTTTGCGTGCCTATATGTTCGTTTAATGAAGATGGCAGTGTACAAGATGTGTTTCATATTTGGTGTAGGTGATAGAACTGACTGAGGAGAAATATACAATAGTAGTTAATTTTCTTTTTACTTCATTTCTTAAGATGATATTAAATATGTAAGGGGAGTGTGAAATTCAAGGAGTTTGTATTTTTATTTGGGTTTCATATTTTCCAATCAAAGTGTAAACAAGATTACAATGAGGTTCATACTTTCCAAGCTTTCTATCCATTGAACACCTAGCGTGGTGCTAAATACTTCAAACATTAGGATGTTGACCTGCTGGGAGAAATCATTGGAAATGAAGTTATTTTCAATTTTGCTATGCTAAATATGGTAGGATTTCTGCTTATATTGCTATTTAGCTTTTTGTCTAAGTAGGAAAATATCACTAAAGTCTTTCTTTTATTAACCTTTTGGTGGTTTAGTAGAGTTTTCTTATCCTTGTAGGAGAGATTGTTAAAATAAAGCTATTCCAAATATAGAAGAATTCGATCCTATATTGCCATATAGTTTTTAAAATTTTTAGTAAGTAGGAAAACTTCATGAGTATAACCTTTTGGTGGTTTAGTAGAGTTTTCTTATCTTTGTAGACTATATTTATATTTTTGGTTTTTTTTTGTTGTTAATTTATTTTTTATTTGGCGAATTGCTACGAAGGGATTAGCACCCATTCCATTAATCCAAAACAAAGATTACAATTGATTTAGCAACACAGAAAGAAGACTAGGACCCTAATGGCCTTTATGACGTCCTAGGTTCTCTCTAGCTGCTCAGTAGGGAACAAGTTCCCATTTACAGTCATCATATATTCAAAAGTTTCCAAATTGCTCCTGCCCAATGTTGACGTGTGTTTTATGACCTACCAATTGTAGAATAAAATATTGAGATATCCTATCCTCTCTTGATCAAAATCATGTGTATGCTAATATTGCGAAAGATCATACAATTGACTCCAAGGTTCTTTTTATGTCAGTTCTTGACTGTGAATAAGCTCAACAATTGATGTGATATGCTGGTATCACAAGGGGCCTTACGTAATTTTCTCAAGTCGACTTCAAACAATATTGGCTATGAGAGCTTTCAAATGATATTGCAATGAGAGTACTTTTTGGGGTTTTTGTGATATATGCTGAAAGTAAATGAGAGTAGGGTTGAGGGAACTTATTCTACTCCTATGAACTTGAAAGATGAATACTGCTATGATGAAATCTACCAAACTTTGCTTTGCCAAATTCAACAACTACACAAAGCTGGTGCAATCATCAAGGGTTGTGTAAATAGTTTTCATATCCCAATGAACACCATCAAAACGAACAATGTGCATCAAAGATAGAAGTAAGGCATCCACATAATGGCTTAGATCCAACCGTACTTTGTGCTTAGGAATCACCTAAGAACAAAAGGTATGGGCAAGATGATTCCACTGTAACACTATTATCAATCACATTCATCTAAGTACTTGAAAATAAATCTATTCTAAGTGAGGGAACAAAGAGAACATGCAAGCACCAAGATACATCAAGAAATCACCAAACTTCAATGAGTATTTTATTATCTCAGTAGCTCATAAGCAACAATCTCCAAATTTTGTTTTTCTACAAATGAGAAGTGAGGCCTTTATATAGTTCTCAGATTACAATGAGTGGCTCCGATTGAAACAAAACTAATGGCCTAGATTTTGCCACCTCAACGCTAATTAGGGTTAGGGCAAGAAGAGAGAATCTACAATTAATGAGAGGGTCCACTTGAACCAATAAGAAGAGAGCCACTTCCTTAGTGGGGTAATAAATGCCCACTATGTTAGCCCAATTAGCAGGAGAGTGGGGTGAAATAAATGCCCACTGTGCATTAAAATGCCCTTCGCCCAAGAATAGCCTATGCTTGATTTTGTTCCTTGAATGCACGAAATTCGGGCAACACTTTCTCCAACTCATCTATGCTGAAACTTGGTGCCGGTTTTTGCTTGAACTCCAGAATGGTGATTTCTCTTTCACACTTGTTGAGACTGTTCTCCCAATTTGGCATTGAGTCTTGGGTTGTGTGCATGACGTTCGAGAATATGGAAAATTTCTCGAAGTCATCCCTTGCGAAGGAATTTAATCAAAAGAACTCCAACTTGCTTCTTAGGTTACCTGTAGTTATATCATTCTCGGTTATCCTTTGCGTTGATAAGGCTATAACTATGTTGGAGATTTCTTTCTGAATATTTTTGATCACCTTTCTTAGTCGAGCGGATTCTTCATTGAATTTTTCAAACATTTCCTTTGCCATGATTACTGCACTGTACCAGCAGGCAAAATCATACGCTTCTCCTTCCCTTATCACTCCACTATCGGTCAACATCTACTTGGGAGTTTCCATTAAGGCTTGTAGGTGTGCGATTACTTCATCTTGATAAACCCACTCATCATCCCACGACTCATCTATGCATTGTATCCTGGAAAGGGCAGTTAATGCCCTTTCATATATTTGCACCAAGTCTTCGACAAATATATATGCCTCTTTCTGGAAATCCTCCATCCAACCTTCTGCACTTTGGGAGATTTGCCTCATTTTCTCAATACCTTCCACTGACTCTGTTGGAAGAACTATAGGAGGAACAAACGCCTGGCTTTCTTCTCTTACAGGATGGGATAAGTTTTTTAGATATTCACACAAAGCCCTATTCTCACTTTTCACCTTTTGGTATTTTTCTTCGAACTTCCTCATCTTCTCTTTGATTGCTTGGATAGAGTCATCAAACTCTTTGATCACCTGATCCCTAGAGCCATGTCCTAAATCCAATTCTGCCACATTGTAATCGTCTGCAACAATCTGGTCCCTAGTCTTGTCAACTGTAGGTACTGCAATCTGTAGAGTCCTAGATCCAGATTCACCCTTGATGAACTTTGCAAACTTTTTGCCTTGCCCTTCTCTTCTATCTTGTTGACTCGGTCCAAGATTTCCTATAATTCCAATGAAGGGTCAATTTCCTTTTCACGACTCCTTTGCAATCTTTGCCTTAACCAATTTGGAATGGTAGCGCACTGATCGTAGATTGACAATTGTTCCTGTCCCTGTACCATCCATTCATTAATTTCTTCCTCCGCGATGGGACTTTGTTGTTGTTGTGACAGGATGCTCTACTTTTGTGGTAGGAACTTCTATCTCCATCAATTCTTGTTGTAATATGGCCCCAAGTTTTTCCTTAGCAGCAACCTCTTGCTCTTTATCTCTTTCTTGGGCAGATTCTTGATAAGCATTGATGCTCTCTCTATCTCGCACTATCCTAGTCATTTGATCTTCCTGTGACATCCTTCTCTTGCTTGTTTCAACCTCTCCCCTTATGAAAGGGTCAATAACCTGTAAGCCCAGAGTCCTATTGGGTGATGATGGAGTTGGCACTGATGTTTGCCTCTTCCGTTGGGGTTCTTCGCTGCGCAAGTCGGGCCTCTTTCTCTGCCGCACATCTCGGGCAATACTCTTTCCCTTTCATCATTCAAAATTCTTTGGTGGAATTTCTCCTTCGATTTTGACCCCTAATGATTGCCTCGGTCTATCATCCTACAATGCTTGATGTCCCATCAATCTATAAGTAAGGCTATCTTTAGACAGCTTCAGTTTGCCAATTTGACATTCAGCCCACCATTTTGTAAAATTTCAAGATTGATCCTAATATTGAATCAAGATCCAATATATCCTTCTTGGACCAATCATATGGCTGGATTATCTTCTCTCTTTCCATCTCATATCCAGATTGAACTACATTTGTATCCTTTTCTACTTGGTCCGATACTTAGATGATTTTGCATGCCCTGATCATGTTGAGTGGCAATCTGGAAAACATCCTCCTTTTGGCCTCGTACTCATCTACAACATTAGCCCAAAAATCTTCAAGGTGAATCTTGTGTTGGTATTTCACACCAACCACCGCTCTAATTCTATTATAGGGATCGTAATACAGTCTTGCTGGATAAAATGCTAGACGGTAGAAATGTAGCTCATCTGCTGATCTTTCAGCTGCTTGTAGACAGGGACACATTTCATCTTCATCTCCTATGGCAATTGGGAATTCAAGTCCCAACTTCTTCTTCCTTTTCTAAATCTTGTCATATGCTGTCAGCTGCCTGGTGACCTCCAATAGTACCATCTTATCAGTCGGATACCTTAAAAGTCTGTATGGTTCAGAAGAAAATCCTTGCAGCCTAATGTAGGAGAAATTCGGGAACTGGATGAACCATGATCCATATTTCTCCACCAATTTCATTGCTTCAGCTGACGGCTTGGTATGTAGTTCGCCTTGCAAAGTTCTGAGAATGCACATGGCAAAAGCGTTGTTGACTTTCATGAAGTCATCCTTAGCATAGAGTTGCAATTGAGGGTAGCACTCATGCACTTTCAAATGGTGTGGACCACTTCCTATCACACCTTTGTATCTTAATCCATCATATCTAGTCATTGGGGTAGCATGTATATAACATAGGAACTCATGTAGAATTTTCTTGATTGCTTTAGATCTTTGAGTTGCTCATCAAAATTGTTGCCGATCATTCCAACCCAGTCCATAGCATTAATTCCTTTAACTTCTTCCTCAATGAAATACCACATCCATTGTTCAAACATGTAGGACTGCGGAATCCCAAATATTCTGCTCAACATCATCACCAAGTCATTGTATTCTCGCTAGAGGTCTAACCAGACCAGTTGTTTAGGTAACTTGGAATGGTGACTCTTGTTCTTCCATAGCCATTTATGGTTGATCACCTCGTCACAATGGTCAGCCCTAGAAGTGTAGACGCTAAGTGCCTTCTCTTTTGACTTCAACACCATTGTTTTGTATGTTGGGATTCCAAAAGCTTCTAAAATCACTGGTGGAGAGAGGTCTGCTAGCACTTTGCCATCTGGATCTCTAATTGTTCTATCTTTTGAATTATAATTCCTTACGCTCTCCATGATCAACTCTGCATGCTGGATGGCTAGAAGAAAGCCGGTTGTAGCCATAATCCCGCTTTTGACTAACTGTTCTATTAAATTCACTCATATCAAGACCTCCCAGATTTGTGTTGCCAACATCTTTCCATTTCGACTTGATCTCAGACTTTGGGTAGAATCCCCTTTGCTCATTCTTGATCAATGCTGCTCTGGACAAGCTTGATCCTCTAGGTTCTGCCATTCCCTTTCGTGCAAAATAAAAATAACAAACATAAGAATGTTGGAGGAATAAAAAGTAGATTAAAATTTTTCATTCGTGGAACAAACTTTGACTTTGGAGATGAAAAATTTGGAGATTTACTATAGAACTTCTCTCTCTCTCTCTCTAGAAATTGACTTTCTCTCTCAAGAATTTATGCCTCTTCTCTGATTTTTCAAACTTATTGCAAAGTTATTTCTCCTCAAATTTCACAACTTCTTTTGATTCTTTAGACTCAATGCAATTTCACCTCTCTAGAATTCTTCAAAAATTCAAACTTCACAAATTCTTTAGAATCTTCACCTCTGCTCTTGGCTCTCCAACTTTGATGTGAAAATGAAATGAGAATTCATCTCTTATATAGAAATCCAATCCTAAAGCTGTTAAATCGATAGTGAGTTAAATTTAGGTAGTTGCATTTAATTTTCTTCGAAGTTGCCATTCCAAGAGAGATTCTCTTACAAAAACCGCCACTTGTCTTCAAGTTTCCAATATTCTCAAAAGACACTATTTTGAGCGCTTTAACTTCATCAACAAGCTTCATCCACGGGTGCACGTTCGAATGGGTTGGAATTTAAATATTCTGCTAATCACATCATTTCCAATGTTTTAATTAAATATTGGACATTATTAAATGTGCGAGGAAATTCCAATATTTAATTATTTTCCCAAATAATTCCACTATTTAATTAAATTTCACATGTTTCAAACATTCTTTGCGATTTTTTCAATGAATTCCCAATATTTCCCATCATGAATTAAATCACAACTCGGAGCATATCTCTCATGTTCTAACATTCAATTGAGTTTAAATCACCTTTGTAACTTATCCAATATTGCCTCTGCACAACTTAGCCATGGTTGAGCTTCTAATATTCCCTTGTAGTATTATAAAAGAGATCTTAACATTCTAAATCAATTCCCTCGATGAGAAAATATGACGCATAGGGGCGAACTTTAATGTTAAATCAAACTCTAATCACTTCCTTCCGTTATGTTCTCGAGTCCGTATGTAGGCGGATCCCTCTTGTGTCATGCTTCATCAAGCTTTAGTCTTACTTGTTAATTATTTCCACGGGTATCCTTATTGTTTCCAATGTCTGCACGTGATAATACCTTGAGTGCGTTTGAACTTAAGTCAAGGATTTCACAATTTCAAATATATTCTTGGCTCGTGCAATGTTTTGGCCCAAGAGTGCATATTTACCTTGGTATAGGACTTTTAATTTTTTAAAGGTTTCCATAGTCATGTGTAGCTTGCGCTCAAGCGCAATTTATCCTTTGCCGTGGATTTTCGAACATTCGTATTTTCCTTCACTATGTTCAATATGTGCTGAGAGTGCAAATCAGACTTCTTCACAAACTTTTCTTTCTTCAACAAATTCCTTGACTTAGTGGATTTTGCGCTCTAAGCGCATTTGGAGGCTTGTGATGGGACTCTATTATTTTGGAAGCATTTTTGAGCTGTGGTGAATTTGTGCTCTGAGCGCATTTCAGCTCTCTCAACAGACTTTTTTTTCTTCCATTCTCCTGTGCAGATCTAGTCTTTTGAACAAATTTCACCTTCGAATCACAACCTTAGACCCTTGTGTTTGGGTGCATCCAGCAGGTGATGGAGGATTTTTTAATTTTGAGGCATTTTTGTAGCCGTGAAGCATCAGTGCCATAGAGCGCATATGAGCTATGCTTAGGGTTTTTTAAGACACCTCAAAAATTTATCTGTCTGTGTAAATTCATGCCATGGAGTATAAATGGGGCCTTGTGAAGAAATATGTCATTCTAAGCATCTCATTGTGATAGAGGATTTTCTTATTGCCGAACCATTTCTTAGCATTAAAACTTGAGCTCGTGAGCTTGATGGCGGATTCACTCAAACATTGGTGCAAATTAGATGAGCAAAGGGATTCTATCTCAGACAAATTCCTTGGAAGATTGAGACTTCCCTCATAGAGCATTAGTAAGACTTTTGAAGCATTCTATTATCTTCGTTTGAATGGGAACCTTTTAGAACTTGGAGGTGGATTCTAAATTCTTGAACAAACACTTTGCTCTCTTCTGCTCTTTGGACTTCTATATTTTGGTTCTGCATTTTGGAACAATCTTTAACCCCCAAGGATTTGTGCTTGGTGATGTATATCGGGTTTTGTGAAAGAAAACTCTATAATCATTTCAATTATTGGCAATCTTATGATAGGGTTTTATACCTCTGCAAATTTTCCATGTCTTTCAAGGGTCTGCATCATCTTGCATCGACAATGGATACTCGGCAACTCCTTTGATCATGTGGAAGAACTGTACTCATAAGGATCATGGGTGCAAATCAGGTATGATGGAGTCTCACTTTCAAATTGATTCCTTGTATTTGCAAGTCGGGCATTCTTGGGCGTACATTAAGCCTTATGAAGAAATTTTCACAAACTTGGTCATTTTGCAACTTTACTTGTTTCCAACTTGGACCTTGGTAATCTTGAGTTCTACAGACTTAACCATTTTGACATTCATTTATGCAGTCATGATTCATGCTCACTCATCGTCATGTTTTTTTTTATACAACACTTGGCTATTTCAGCTCACTCCGCATGCTTTCCCAACTCAACTCATTTGCATTGATTCCCCAACCGGGCTCACTTGCATTGGTTATTTGCCTTGTTCTCAAACCTTTGTAGAAATGAGCAAGGCATTGCGCACCGACCTCATTTCGAACTCTATGCAGAGGTGTATGCTTTTTCAATGCTCTTTCACCTTTTAAGTTACTTTACTGCCTTTTGATGCTTTTTCAAATTGCCTTTTTGAAGACTTCTTTTCATCACGTTTTTGTAAACCCATTTTCTCCTTCCTCAGCCAGTGCTCACCTGGCTTGCCAAAAATAGTAAATTTATTTAAATGCGAAATTAGAGCAATATGAGACTTACTAAAAATAGACGTCCCTAAAAAATAGGAAACCCTAATAAAATAGGAACCACTTCAAAACTCAAAATTAGACCAATCTGAGACTTACTAAAAATAGAAATCCCTAAACAATAGGAAACCCCAAAAATTAGAGACTTCACCAAAAGTCCTAAAATCTCACTGGCTTGTTCTTGGTAGGGCTTTCAACTCAATGCTTCATCCATTTTCACAATTCCCAATCAAACAGGCCTTCAAAATTGGAACCCTAAAATGCAGGGAGCCACTCTCCACTCCAGACTTAGACAAATTCATCACTTCTCAATTGGATCACAAGAAACCTAAGGAGACTCACACCAGAACCACCAAGAAAAACAAAACCAAAAGGGCCAAGCAAACTGAAAAGTAGGGGGTTTCCCCATTTGCAATGGGACGATGTGTGAAAAGGTCACAACACCCACTCCCTCCCTCAATGCCAAAATATTGTTCGTCATATCTTTGTTTTTTATGATCTCATCAATTTTATTTGCATCAGCAACAAGCCCTTTGAATGCATTTGGGGGTGCTTCTTCTTCAACCTTGACAAAAGTAGCCGAAAATGATGAGCCACCAAACGATGCACTGCTTACTTTGTGGTTTCGTAGTTCCCTATTGTGCACACTATGGTGTACTCAAAGCACTCCAATAGTGCAACATTATGAGTATAGGGAACCTCCAACGTCTTCTCCCCAATAATCTTGCACACAACATCCACCTCAACATCTTTGCTTAACACACATACCTCCTTCATCTATTCCATGCTCGATGCCTGTTTGTAGTCACACTTGCATTCAGGGATTATGATGCACCCTTTCTCATCAATACTTTCCATGGTCTTCACAGACTTATCAGACAATGCATTGCCTTTCTCTTTTGGTTGGTCTTATAGCCCCAAGGCCTGACATCTTGCTGCCATTTCGTATTGTCTGCTCAGACTCTTTGTCGATATGAGCTGCAGTAATCTTTCCTTCTCTTCTTGGTTTCCTTATGTTTGTCTAATCACTCACTCCAACATTCAATCCCTTCCAATCCTTCAGATCTCGAGAAATAATTGCCTTTTCCACCTGATCAATCGCATGATTGGACAACAAGTCTGATGTGTCTTATAGTGTACTCTCTGATATCTTTCAGGATCTCCTGTATGCCTTCTAACCACATTCTTGACTTCCAGCTTGGGGCCTTTCCTGTGGTAATGGCACAAATTATATTCAAAGAATTCCATCCTATATCTTTCTTTAAATTAGAATAAGGTCAGAATTATGTAATATATATTAAAATTACATTCATTATATGTGTAGATTATATATCTGAATTATATAATTACATGATCTAGTATTATAATAAGGCTATCAGAATTATACTTATTTATTTCTATATATATATAGATCATATTCATATACATATGATAATGGAAACAAAATCAGAATTTTATATATATATATATATCAGAATTAAACTCATACATATATATATGATAATGGAAACAAATTAGAATTAAACACACACATGTATATATATAATACAAGTGAAATTAGAGAATATATATACTAGGAGTACTGATCACAGGAATAATAGGAACATATGAAATATATTGAATACATTTCAGATGGAAGAGAATATAAAATATATGTGATACTCTTTACAGGAAGAGTTAAAAGGGTAGTGAATTAAATGTACATTGCTGACCCCAACTATGAGTCAACACAGATCACAAAATATTATATTTGAATCTTATTAGAGATTGAGAATCATTACACTGTCATATATATATATATATATATAAATAATCTGAACTATATGTTTGAAGTATATAATTAAATTATATATCTGAATGACCCAATACATATATTTGAAGGATCTGTAACATATGACTAAATGATTTAATACATCTGAATTATAAGAATTAACACAACATTGTTAGTGAGTATGACTAACTTTAATATATTTTAAATGCAAATCAATATTGAATCTCATTATAGATGGAAGGAGGAGATGTAGGTAAGAGGGTATAAGGCCGCCATCTAAGTAGACCACCTTGGTGGATGTCAAAGTCCTGCAATCAAATCCAAGAGGGTCAAAGTCCCGCTCTTGGGCTTAGATTGGACGAGTTGAGGAGTCCACTACGATCTTCCTACCATTCCTACTATGATGAGCTAATTAACTATAGGAGATGTAGGTAAGTAGGTAAGAGGGTATATGGCTGCCATCTAACTAGACCACCTTGGTGGATGTCAAAGTCCTGCCACCAAGGCCAAGAGGGTCAAAGTCTCATTCTTGGGCTTAGGTTGGACAAGTTGAGGACCCCACTACAATCCTCCTACTATGCTGAGCTAATCAACTATAAGGGATGAAGCATACATAGGAAGCAAGGCAAGCATCCCACTAGGTAGGCCACCTCGTGTGGATGTCAAAGTCTTGCCATCGAGGCCAAGGGGGCCAAAGTTCCACTCTTGGGCTTAGTATGGGGTTGGCTTGGCCAAACCTATCTTGACTCAGTATCTATGTTCAAAATTTGTCTAATCACATAAGAAATTGCATTTTAAGTTTGTACACATCTAGCTAACTAATACTATTAGTCTATATACACTAGTGTTCCCTATGTGATTGCAAGTTTTATAATCAAGAGCATAAGGAAGGAATTTTTTTTGGCTTAATGAAGAAGGGGACATTACAGATAATACTCAGTTCCTTTGGGTAGTGATCAAATATCGATACTTGCTTAATCAAAGCACTGGGTGATAAAGGGATCCCCATCCGCTCATAAGGTAATAGAAATCAGTCTAATTTTTCTGCTATGTTGGAGAACTTAACTCTCCGGTTCGTCCATGTATATTTATCGTTTACTGAGGTAACATCTATCAACTCATAGTTTTTGACAAAATTGCAGAAGTCCACCTGTGCTTGTGCCATCCTACCTAACCTGCCAACTTTGTCACTTGGTCCAAGAATGGCGTTGAAGTCCCCTGGTAATATGACCTTGTCTTGTTGTCCTTGCACATCATGGTAGAGAATCCTCCATGTCTCTTGCAATAGCGCAATATCGATCAATTGGTTTTTGATTTGGTGTTTGATCATACGTCGCCTGTTAGGAGTCTTTAGGCCCCTAACGTTCCACGTGACGACCTTCATTGGCCCCCAAGGGAGGGTTTCCTTCCCCTGATCATAGTAAATAAGATATGATAAATGATTGATTAGGCAACAACCCATCCTCCGTCATTTTCTTACTCTTTGTTTTCCTTCCAGTTCTTGGCCTAGACCTTCTGTGTTCTTGCTATTGTTTGGCTTATTGTTCTTGTTTCAACAATATCCAGTTCATCATTACCGTCCTCACCATGATTGTCCTGATCTAGTACTCATGTGATTTGTTCTTCTAGCTCTTTGTATTCGATTATTGCCATTATCTCTTCTTTTTCCGGCTCTTTGGATTCTACACCTGCGTTCTTTTCTGAGCAATTTCGGATTTGATCATTCAATTCTTCCATCTCGTATATTCCTCTTTTTATATTTTTAAGATGAATTTTTGCTGTCATTAGGTCCTCTTCTTCCATCCTACCTCCTCTTGTAGGTTGATTTTTGCTTGTTTGTTTTTGTCTCCATGTCATATTTTGGGGTGATCTGCATCTGTTGACATTTTGATTTCTTTTCCTGCACTGTATGCAACAATATTTCTCTTTCTCTATTTCCAATGTTTGTATCCATATCCCGCCCACTGTCTTCAAGTTTAATTTTTGTGGAGATTACCCAAAGTTTGGCACAATGTATCATATCATCTTCGCCCATAGCTATCTCGAGGGTTTGTCCAATATTGTTCCCAATGATTCAAAGGCTTTCTTCACACCTGAATTTCAAATGGTAGGTTATATAGTCGTAACTAGTAGGGTTTGTTTACTGGCTCCATTTTTAAGGGGTTGAAGTTAGGTACCCATCTCTGTGCATATACATAATCATCGTCCATCCTCCAAGGTCCGTTTTCCAGAATATTATTTCTTTCGCTTTTATTGAATTTTTTTATGAAGAATTGTGTTTGCATGAAGTATATTTGTTTAACTCTTGACCGATTCTTCTTGACCCATGATTTTATTTCTATCCTTTGTCTGTTTTGTCCCATGATTCTTCCGATAACGGTGGAGTGGCGCGGGAAAATGTCTTGGTCGACAATATTTGAAAGATCGATTTCATTGTTGTCTTCATTGTTTTCACAAGTCTCAGGGTTTGTCTTTCGCACATCTTTGCTCTTTGCAAAATTCTACGTATTCGCAATCTTCTTCTTTTTTGCCATTGTTCAGCTGTAACTCTTTTTATTGTTCTAATTATTTAAATTTGGATGACAAACTCTCCCACCGTGGTATCTTTTCTTGTTTGTGTAACTTCTTGCAATGCGGGCATTTTTTTATGTTTTTTATTGGATGGTTTGCTTTTCTTGTATTGACAATTTTCTAATTTATTTTTGCCTTCTTTCTCACCAGCCATATGATTATATAGGCTTGGTTGAAATTCTCCATTTTCAGGGCTATTACAATTAGCTTGAGCTGGAGTGCTTAATTGGTTTGGGATTAGCAGCTCTTTGATGTGATGCATAAGGCCTTCTACCATGTAAGAAGTTAATAGTCTTGTTGTCATATTCTTATTCTTATTGTTTTTAACTTTATTGTTTGATATTTTCCATATGTTACATGGAAGAGACATAATATCTATGCAAAGCTAAAAATAGAATTTTTGAAAAAGTGGCCAAGACTTATATGCCTTTACAAAAAGCAAGTTCGGTTATGAACAAAAGATAAAACAAATTTGAATATGCTGATGGTCTGAAATCTCAAGTTCATCAATTGCTTTCTGAATATAATTTGAGGAAATCCTGAGGAATGGGGCATGAGGGATCCTTCTAGGCAGCATATGCCATGGTATTTCTATTGCTAGGAAGTTTGGGTGATTTGCAATTAAGAGTGCAAAATTTCTTGTTTATCATTTTGGGTGAATCCCTTAAGGTTAAAAATGCCTTGGTTGCTCGAGAACAAGTTGAAACTTGAGATTTATAGTTTGCCATGGTGAGATTTTGGCAGAGACCAATGACTCCTTCACTTTGGTGAACTATTCTAACAAATTCATTAGTGTTTTATTATGCTATCTGGATTGATAGAAGAAAGGTTTAATTGGATTAATCCTGGAGAGGGATATTTTGATTGGAGAGGTTAAATAGTTTTCATATTAAACAATAGGAACATGGAGCATTTGTGAGGGGGATGCTGACCAGATGCTATAATAAGGTTTGTCTTGGGACAACAAGGCTCAGGTGGATGAAGTTTTTGAAGCTATTGCAAGAAGGTTTATTGCAATAGGAACTGAGTAAGCATTGGGATGGTAGGGAGGAGAGAGATAATTAAGGATAGAACCACAATGTGCATGGGAGGTGGAAGATGGGTTGGGGAATTTGTTCAAAGGTTGCAAGTTCATAGACGAAGATGGTGATGGACCTAAGAGATTTGATCTTGCATTACACTAGAGTGAGAATTATTTCTTCCTATTTGAGATGTATGTATTTGTTGGAAATAAATAGGTTCAATACCAAAGATTGTGAAGATTAATCTTTATCCAATAAACCAATCAATGGATGAGATACAAGACTTAGACATTTACAACATGAAAGTCTGAAACTTATATGCAGATCTGAAAATTAAGTTGCCCTAATGTGGAAATCCATGCTTAGATCCTTCTTCTTAATGATGCCAAGATAAGCCTACATAATCCTATCTTATGTGAACTTATAACATAAAAGAATAAAGAATAATTTCACCATAGAATAGCAACAAGGAGGCACAAATAAGCAACATAAGAACACCACATATCATAGGATTTACGTGCAGAAACTTTTACAGAAAAAAAACTCCACCAAGAAGAGAGGCCAAGTATGAATTATCAACAATAAATGTGATTACAGTACATTCACTTCTTCCCCTCTTTCCCTCCAACATGGAAGCATTTGTGTACCTGTGAACAACCTCCTGATGCCTCCCACGTCCTTTTTAGTATAAAGTAATTGTACATTCAACTGTTCTCCATTTCATACATTCTACATTCAAAGAGCTGAATTTATAGATAGGCAAGAGCTTCAAAACCACCAATAAAGGTGTCCAAAGAAGGCTCTTCATTCCAAATGACCGCAGCCCTTGAACTGCTGCTGGAAACCGAACGGACATTGGTTTTGGCTCCAATACTTTTTGTATTGTCCTAGAAAGTAAGCACCCAACTTGTGCTCATTTTGGGACCATTTTGTGCCTACTTAAGTGTGTTTTTTATGGTAGGATCTCATATTGCAGCTTAATGAGTACCTTAATTCAAATATGAGTCTTCCTCCTTTAATTTTTTTTTAACTCAAGGTTGGCTCTCTCTTCTAGGCATGATTTTTCATTTTCAATCCAATCCCATAATTCATTTCCTCACCTAGGAGTCATCCATTTATTTTCGGATTCGGGATCGGTCTTGACCTCGTGACAAACTGCATTTTCTTCCCCTATTCACCTTTCTCGACATCCCCTAGGATTCTGAGCTGGTTCTACCTAGGACAAGTTGATCTCTCAACTTATCCCAGGGGTACAAGTCAAGATCTCGACTTGTTCCTTGGGGTGCAAGTCGGTTCTCGACTTGTCCTTGGGTTTTTGAACGCACATCTGGCCCAGGGCCCGATGCCAAGGTTTTCCTCTGAGGGTTAGATGCATGGTCAGTCTAGATTCAATTTGAGCTCCGAAATGAGTATAAAAGGACATGCTTTCCCCTCATTTTGGCATCCATCAATCATATGCAAGCTATAACCAAGTGCAAGTTATCAAGTCATCATTCAAGCAATCAAGCATTCAAGTGTAAGGAAGCCATCAAGAGCCATCAAGCATTCAAGCCTTCAATCTTCTCATGCAATCAAGGTGTTTTCTTCCATAGATCTAGCTGCTTTCCCCCATTGGGGGCCAAACAAAGAAGTTTTCTGTCATGTCCCCTCTTTAGCTCTGTCTAGTAGTGACATGAGAGTTAGCCTATTATGGAGTCTCGTAGGTTGGTAGCGGTGATTAGGGACTCAGTTAGGGTTTTCAGCGTTCGGATTTGGTATTACAGGCAGTAGTAGATCAGTTGAGAGCAGTTCCTTGATTTTAGGAGGCAGTTCCTTGATTGTAGGAGGAGATTCCTACCTTTTAGGAGGTTGTGACGTTTTCCAGAGTTGAGGTTCTATGAGATCACCCCCTGGTCTCAATTTCAAGAGATTTGGGTGTGTTCCCCATTTTTTAGGAGTATCCCTAGATTTGAGGGTGAGACTGCCAGTTGGCCTAGGTTGTCCGGCATCAGTCACAGACAGGTGACAAACTCTGTTTCATGTTTTGGAGGTGTTTGGGTTGTTCCTTGGCTACTTGGGAAATATTTTAATGTATTTAAATATTCTCCTAAGTTAGCATTTTAATAATTTAAATAAGGCTAAGTATTTAGCAATTTTGGAGTAATAAGGAGTTTTCTGGCTCCATTTGGATCGATTTGCCTATGTGTGATAGCTCGTTGGAAAGAGCTCAATCTCTACTATTTGATTATCGATTTGCCTGTGTAATGTCCCCATTTTGAGCTAGCATTGGAGTTAGTGGATTTAGCCTATCATTGGGTCCTTGTAGGCTAATACTGGTGATTAGAGGACCCTGTTGTGGGTTTTGGCCCCTTTTTGAGGGGCTTACTATTTATAGTAAGTCAACTTATGGTTCTACTGAGCTCAGAGGATTTAGAGGAGTTATATGATGCTTTTAGATTTTATTTCCGGCTTCCTGTTTGGACTCCAAGATTCTTGGATGGAGCGTCTATTTTTAGTAAGTTACCCCGTCAGGTTCATTCATCATCTTTCATCATCAGGTTCACTCTTGTGTTGTCAGATTTTGATTCTGATGCTTCCTCAGTTGTTTTCGCAAGATGGGTGAATTATGATTATTATTTAATTAAATCGGCTAAGGTTGCCATTTTTATTGGGAATGTATTCTGGGCATCTTAGTGTTATAGCTCGTTGGAACCGGGTTGAGAAGTTTTAAATCCTGAGCTCATAAAACAGGGACCTTATGTGTCAGAATAGCATTATTTTAATAAAAGGGTCATTTTCAGCATTAAAGTGAAGAGAAATATAATAGTTTATTATATTTCAAATGTGCACATAAAGCAAAGTCTTTTGTAAGTGAAAAGTGTGTGAGAGAAGATATCTTTTATTATAAAAGCAATGCTTTGGGCAAAAAGGAATTCATTCATGGATTTGTTTTTTGTGAAAACTGGAAGTGGAGAAATATGGCTAGGGTTTGAGGACTGATTCTTCATTTTTTGCAATTTGAATCATCACTGATTGATCATGAATTTTGCTACTGAAATTCTCAAAATTCAATTCTGATTTTGGAAATACAATTTGGTGCTGTTGTATACCGAATTGTAAAGAGTTGTTCAATTACAGTTGATTCACAGATATTCTGCATATTGGAACGATTTGTTTCAGAGGCTCATACAATTGTTTGGGAGATTGTTGTATCTACTGGTGACTGCAATCAACATTTGAAGGCCACGATATTTATTTGGTGGCTGTGAATTAGTTAAGGGAGCTGCGTTTTTCTTCCCAGCAGCTTGCGCATCATCATTGAGAGGCTGCGTTTCTTCCTAGCAGCCCACGCACATGTCTTGGAGGGCTGTGTTTACTTCTTGACAGCCTGTGTGCATTTCTGGAAGGCTACGTTTCAACTCCAGCTGATTATCTTGTCACAAAAGGTGCTCATTCATTTTGGTTAATTGTTCTGATGTATGACAATTGAATTAAAATAAATTTGATGAATGTGATCATTACAGTGAAGTGTTGAAATTTGAAATTAATTATTTTCTATATTACTCAATTCTGGAAAATTTCATTAAGTTAATTATTGTTAAGAGAAAAAACACAAATTTGGCAAGCAAATCAAAAAAATAAAATAATATCTTCAGCTAAGAGCCAGGCAGGCTCTTTACACAGTTGGCCCAGGTTGTCCGGCATCAGTCACAAGTAGGTGACAAACCCAGTTTCATGTTTTGGAGGTGTTTGGGTTGTTCCTTGGTTACTTGGGGAAATATTTTAATATATTTAAATATTCTCCTAAGTTAGCATTTTAATAATTTAAATAAGGCTAAGTGTTTAGCCATTTTGGAGTAATAAGGAGTTTTCTGGCTCCATCTGGATTGATTTGCCTATGTGTGATAGCTCATTGGAAAGAGCTCAATCTCTCTATTTGATTATCACTTACTGGGACCTATTTGATGCTTGGAGCTATTTGTCATTAATAAAAGTAATGATTTCTTTCTATTTGGATGCCTTTATTGGGGAAAATAATGTTATTTTATAAAGTTCAAATGTATTCCTCTTTAGGGTTCTTTTAGGGTTCGAATTGCCTTGGAGAGGGGATATAAGGAGAAGGCAACCTAAAGGTGAGCATCTTTTATCATTTTGTCAACCTATTTTGGGCACCATTGCTCTGGAAGAGCATTCCTCACCTAGGACGCAAACCCTAGTGCTAAGAGCAGATTTGTTGGGACGTAGCCCTCAACAAGATTAAGTTCGAAGGTTCTTATGCATACAGTTTGATCAAGGCAAAGGATCGATTTCTATTATTGCATTCACACTTTGCAGGCAGTGGATTTTCAGGGAAGGTGGCCACTTTGGTTCAACTTGGCGTTTCCTTGCAGGAGCTCATGTGAGGAATTCTGGGGTGTTTTATTGCAGTAGACTGGAGTTGTTTTATTGCAGCAGATTGGACTTTATCATTTGAACTTGTTTGGCTGTAGCTGGTTCCCATCTTCAACTGTCGTCAACCTTGTTTGAAGTACATTTGTATTGGGAGTATTCTGAAATAAATTAGACTCTGCTGGTATGGTTTAGAATCATTTCCAGATTAGTATGTATTGCTGCATATGATTCTTATCACTTCTATTTCATAAGTTATTGTTATTTATTCATTGTAATACCTATATTTTGAAAAATACAAAAAGAAACAACATTCTTTTGCAACTTCTGTCTGGCTCTATAAGATCACAAAAAATCTACAGGAAAATATAATTTATATAATTAAAAATTATAGCAGCAGCAGAGCAAATATCCATTTGGGATATTTCAGTGGTATCAGAGCCAGATCTTGGCAGCCTGTGGATTTGATTACAAATCTATGCATCCAAGAGCTGAGATACACAAATTTTACACACGCAGGAGAGCTCAACTTGAGCGAGGTTTTGGAACTGAATAGGGAAATACTATGGCAGATGAACAGGGAGGAAACAAACAAAACACCATTGATGAGGATGAAAGAGAATTGATGAGGACTCTCATCACTACTCAGCCTATAATAGTCTAGACGCTTGAGAGGTTACAGGAAAATTTGGAGAGGATGGAGTTGGATAGGCGAAGAGGCAGGCAGGGACGCAACAAATCTGTGTCAGTTGCTGGAAGTCATAGATCCCATGCGTCGGTTGGGAGCTCCCTTCATTCCCAAAGACAGGAACGACCTCGTATACCTGCTACGGATAGACCCTTGCTTCCATCGTTTTTACCTGGTGAGCGGCCAGCACAGGTTGATCCACCCGAGATGGGATTCCAGGAATCCGTCATGGCAGCCACAACTGAGTGGAGAGCTCTACCCCCAGAGGTTAGGGATGTTTTCCCTCTTCCCCAGTATTGTTCACAACACAGGGATACTGCCAGGTTCAGAGTAGACAGAGGCTATAGGCCACAGCAGAACAATGATCTTAGTAGAGCTACTAGAAGATCTCATTGGCTACTTATGATGGCAATAGTGATTCAAGTGCACGAGCTTGGGTACACAAGCTGGACATTTATTTATCCTTACGATCCATGCCAGAGAGAGAGGCTATACAATTTTCCGTATTGCATTTAGATGGGGTTGCCTATGACTGGTGGCACCATGGTTTGGTTACCCAAAATCATGCCTTGATTCATTCCTATGCTGAGTTCACTGAGCGGCTCATTACCCGGTTTGACCGGAAGGACACCGAACTCTACTATAGAGAGCTGGCGCATCTTAGACAGACTGGACATGCAGAGGCGTATGTTAATGAGTTCCAGTGCATTGCAGTTATGGTACCTGATATGCCCCATAAGCGTAGTGTGATGCTATTCATTGAGGGATTGCATTACAGGCTTAAGGGATTGGTTCGCGCTTTCCAGCCGGCCACTCTTAAGTATGCTATTGATGTGACATTGAGATTGGACACCACTCCTACTTATCAATCTGATAAGAGGCCATTCAGAGATTCACGGCCTCCACAGAAGGCCAACACCTCACAGCTTAGGGATGGTCAGTCAACTAGACCTCCTAGGATGGACCCAGAGACACAAAATGATTTGAGGAGGAAGAAACTATGCTTTTCATGCAAAGAACCTTGGGAGCCTAGGCACCGTTGTATGGGAAAGGGCAAGGTTCATTTGATTGAGGTGACATTTGAGTATGGAGATGAGGAGATACCAGACACTGACATTGAGGACAACCCTGAGGAGACTCATCAGGAGCAACCTTAGTTGGAGTTGGACATACCTGAGTCCTTGGCGGCAGCCAAAGTGACTATGGCTACCTTATCCGGTTATCCCAGATTCCACGCCTTTTAGCTGAAAGGTACATTACAGGGCCAGCGAGTCATGAGCTTGGTCGATATAGGAGCCACACATAACTTTATTGATCAGAAATTGGTTGAGAAACGTGGGCTGCAGTCTGAGGTATTTGATGGTTTAGGAGTAAAGGTTGCAAATGGTGCAGTTTTGGGTTGCACTAGGAGGATCTCACAACTTAGCATTCAGATGGGGGATTTTACCTTGACAGATGACTTCTATATTCTACCCCTGGAGGATTATGATGTTATTTTGGGTATGTAGTGGCTACAGGGTATTGGAAGGTATATTATTGATCACCACTGCATGCAGTTACAGTTTCTGTTTGGTGGGAAGAAGGTGATCTTGAGAGTAGCTTCAAACGGTGGACCTAAGGAGGTGACTTGTCGCAGGATGGAGTCTATTATTAGACATGATGATATGATTTGGGCTACACGTTTTGTGAAGTCCAAAATACCTACTCCTCAGGATGGCATGGCATTTCATGTTGATATTCAGTTAGTAATGGACCGACATGGTAGAGTTTTTGGTGACATACCTCCTGGTGTACCTCATTTGAGGAATCGGGAGACAATGAAATTGCCTTTGTGGCAATAAAAGAAGAAAGCACAGTGATAAATGAAATGACACTTATCTCCAGCTCCCACCAATGTGAGGACTGGATCATTGACAGTGGATGCACTCACCACATGACCGGTGACAAAAACAAGTTCATCAGCTTAAAGCTTAGCAATAGTGGATCAGTGACATTTGGAAATAATGCTCCTTGTGCTATTAGAGGTAAGGGCTCAATAACACTTAGTGATGAAGCCGTTTGTGATGATGTGTACTAGGTAGAAGGACTCATAAACAATCTGATGAGTGTGGCCAACTGAACAACAAAGGATACCAGTTAGAGTTTGGACAAGGGTCATGTATTGTCAAGAATCAATCAGGAGCACAAGTTGCCACTGATAGACAGAGCAAAGGGAACTTGTTCTACCTAAACTCAATCGAGGGGGCTTGCCTTATGGCAACAACAAAAGGTAAAATAGAGAAAACTTGCCTTATCGCAAAAGATGACAATAGCTGGTTGTGGCACAAAAGACTTTGCCACATAAACTTTGACAGCATAGTCAAAGTAAGTAGGAAGAAGTCAGTCAAAGGGCTTCCTGACATCATAAAGCCAGACAGGGCCATGTGCAAAGGATGTCACTTAGGAAAACTGACTGGTACAAGCTTCAACAACAAGTCTTATTCAACCGAGAATGTGCTGGATCTTGTTCACACAGATCTGTGTGGACCAATGAGGACAAAGAGCTACTATGGAGACAGGTATTTTATGCTCTTTGTAGATGACTCATCAAGGATGATGTGGACGCTGTTCTTGAAAGAAAAATCGGAGGCCTTCCATATGTTTAAAATCTATAAGGCCCGAGTAGAGGAGACCGATAAGAAGCTAAAGTGTCTAAGGTCAGACAGAGGAGGTGAGTACACCTCTCAAGAGTTTAGTAACTACTTTGAAGAACATTGGATAAAAAGGCAGATGTCTGCACCAAGAACCCCTCAACAAAATAGAGTCGTTGAAAGAAGAAACAAGACTTTGATAGACTGCGCAAGAACTCTGATGATTCAGAAGGCTCTACCCCATCACTTCTGGAGAGAAGCAATCAACATCGTTGTATATACATTGAACCGGGTTCAAGTCAAGAAAGGGACCGGTAAAACTCCATATGAGTTATGGTTTGGTCATACGCTCAATGTAAGCTATTTCAGAGTATTGGGAGCAACTGTTACATCAAGAAAGTTGAATACTCTGGCAAGTTTGAGCCAAAGAGTGATGAAGGCGTATTTTTGGGTTACTCCACCAAAAGTAAAGCCTATCGGTGTCTGACCAAAAGGACAAGAAAAATAGTGAAGAGTGCAAATGTGAAGATAGATGAACATTCAGAACAAAGTGATAAGATAAGTCATGGTGAATTTTACAATCACCAAGGCTATGACATCAATGACCAAATAAAATTCAATGAAATAATAATCGCTGATGAAGGAGAACATGTAAATAGACCCATGGAACAGGGTAATGTGCTTGAGCAAGGAAGGGATCAAAACATAAGACCAATTGAAGAAGATGAAGAAGAAGATGTTCATGATCTTGCTGGAAATGCGACTCAACCGAAAAGAGAAGACTGAGATCACCGACCAGTTCTACCAAGGTATGTCACCTATCACTCCATTGATAACATTATTGGTGACAAACGTGACAACATTCTAACCAAGAGAAGGGTTAGAGAAAATAGCTGTCTACTTTCCGACATAGAGCCTAAAACTACAAGAGAAGTTCTGGAGGATGACAATTGGGTCAAAACAATGGAAGAGGAGCTAGAACAAATAGTAAAGAATGAAACATGGACTCTTGTACCCAGACCCGAGGACAAGAATGTTATAGGCACAAAGTGGGTGTTTAGAAACAAGCTGAATGAAGAAGGAAATGTGGTAAGGAACAAGGCAAGGCTTGTCTGCAAAGGATATGCATAGGAAGCAGGACTCGACTATGGGGAAACCTTTTCACCGGTAGCAAGACTAGAAGGGGTAAGAATTTTGCTTGCCTATGCTGCCCATAAAAGGTTTAAAGTATATCAAATGGATGTAAAATCTGCATTTTTGAATGGTATACTGGAAGAGGAAGAATATATAGAGCAGCCGGAAGGCTTCTCATCCACAAAGAAAACTGATATGGTCTGCAAGTTGAAGAAGGCTCTTTATGGACTGAAGCAAGCCCCAAGAGCTTGGTATGAGAGATTACACTCTTACATCCTAAGCATAGGATTCACAAGAACAAGTGACAACAACAATCTGTATCTTAAGATCGGTAAAGAAGGAAACTTGATTGCTGAAGTATTTGTGGATGATATCATCTTTGGAGGTGATGATAAAATGAGCAAAGACTTTGTTGAAGAGATGAAGAAAGAATTTGAAATGTCTATCATTGGTGCAATAAAATTCTTCATAGGCCTACAAGTCCATCATCTCAATAAAGGTATATTCATATCCCAATCAAAGTATATTAAAGTGATTCTTAAAACATTTGGGCTAGAAGAATTCAGACCGGTTGGTACACCAATGATAACTAATTGCAAGTTATCAAAGGAGGACGATGCCAAAGAGGTTAATGAGACACTTTACCGATCAATGATTGGTAAGCTTCAGTATGCTGTGCACAGTAGAGCGGACATTGCACATGCGGTAGGTATTGTGGCAAGATTTTCTGCAAACCCAAAAGCGACACATTTGATAGCAGTAAAGAGAATCTTTAGATATCTAAAGGGAACTGAAGAATATGGTCTCTAGTTTCTTCACAAAGGTGGTTTCGAGGTAAAAGTGTTCACTGATGCAGACTGGGCCAGTAACGTTGATGACAGAAAGAGCACAAGTGGCGGTGCATTCTTTGTTGGAGAAGGGATTGTGTCATGGACAAGCAAGAAGCAAAACTGCATATCACAATCCACAGCAGAGGCTGAGTATGTTGCTGCAACAATCAACTGTACACAGGTAATTTGGATAAAATAAATATTAGAAGGAATCTAAGAACAGGTCCCTGAGCCAATAGCAATATTTTGTGACAGCACGAGTGCAATAAACATATCAAAAAATCTTGTTATGCACTCAAAGACGAAGCACATTGCTATGAAGTATCACTATCTAAGAGAGCAAGTGCATAACAAATAAGTCAAGCTGGAATATGTTTCCACAAAAGAACAAGTAGCTGACATATTCACAAAGCCTTTACCGAAAAGTACCTTTGAATATCTCAGAGGTAAATTAGGGGTAATTCCCCTTCATGATCTTCAATAAAAGGACAAAGGAGATCATCAATCTGACAAGTTCAAAAAGAGGAAACAACCTCATCTAAACCGGATTGGTGACCAAGGACTACTGCTCGAAGGGGGAGCAGTCATCAGAATGGAAGGTCGTTTGACAAGCCTTTGGCATTATTGTCAAAGGGGGAGATAATCAAAGAAGTATTATTGGACCAGTAATACAATATTTACCATCAATGCCAAAGGGGGAGATTGTTGGCATTACCGGTAAAGAGACCACCTGTAATTACCAATGGTGTTGTCATTGATGTCATTAAATGTCTAAGCTAACAATCTCCAGATGCTAGGGAAAAGGTGACAAGAATGTTTAGGAAACCGTTGACATGGTGATAAGCTCAGTGTTGTCCAACAATTCAATTACTGCTCAGAGAAGCGACCGGTGAAAACAGTGACCAGTGAAGTCAATAATCAAAGCGGTGACCGATGAAAATAGAGACAAGAACACTGCATAAGGAAAGGTGTAAACCGGTCAGCAGTGATCTTTAGGATACCATTGAGACCAGTGAAAGGGACAGTTGACGGACATTGAGGAGACTCTTTTACCGAGATTTGTTGCACACATCACGCATGATTTTCTGTTATGAAAAGACCGGTGAAAGGCACAGTTAAAGGCTACCGAGGAGATTCTATTACCGTGATTTATTGTACAAATCATTGATGATTTTCTTTTAAGGGAATGTATGTGACAGGCATCTAATGTTTCCTTTAAATGATTGAAATACGACTAAATGATGGATTCATGGTGGATCTTCTATTAAGGGAAAGCTTGCGACACGCATCTGATTTTTCCTCTCATGACTGAAAAACGACTGGATGATGGATCAAAAGGAGATCTTCACGGAGATTGCAATGACAAAGAGCAGCAAAATCTTTCGTAATTTGATTTGAGCAACATGTGTATCTTTCTCCTTCTATACAGCTGTCGCACGCTCTGCAGGAAGTGTATTTATTCTTCAGTTAGCGAAGAAAATCATTTGCCTTCATTCTACCGACAAGAAAGAGTGAAACTACACGCTGATCAAAGCTCTGCTGAAGAAAGAGAGAAGAAGAAGAGAAGAAGAGAAAGAGGAGAGTGTGCAAGGAAGCCCAGTGACGTGAGGAGAGCATACCAGTGGTGCCCGATGATGACTCTCAGTGAATGAAACAGTGATCTTATTAGGCTCTGTAAAGTAAATTCAAAGGATCAACCCTTCTATTGCTCTCTTACAATTGCAAAAGCCAAATCCCAGTATCTGGATGGACATTAATAGGTCCCTTGTACTAAATCCCATAACTGGGTGACATCTTGTTGATGTTTTAAAGTCCCTTGACAAGGCAGGCTTTAATAGGCCTTATTTTAAATCCCTTAACTGGGTCGCACCTAACAGTGTGTTTGTAATCCCTTAACAAGGAAGGCTTTTCACAGGGCGCACTTCAGAAGAGTGCAAAATTTGTGATTTTCTACTCACACAATAGTTTTCTCCCATTTTGGGTTTCCACGCGATATATTTGGTGTTCTATGCTGCTGCCATTTTGTGTTGCTCATTTCTTTTATAGGATATGTTTTGCATGTAGTAATAGTTAGTGGATCTAAGAGAGTATTTCAGTTTTATTGGGTGCTGATTCACCTTTCCCCTCTCAGCACCGGTTGGGACCATCATCTAGTGTATACTTTTGATAAGGATTAGATAATGATATTGTCATCTAACGACTTCATTGGTTATGGTGTGTTTGATGATGATGAATGTTAGATGTTGCTTAATATCCTAGGGTAGATGAGGAAGTAATTATGATGTTAATTGAGGATTAATGGTTAAAGTTAGATAATGATTTCATGATATATTGCATTATTTGATGATGATTGTGGATGCTTGACATTATAGCTTAGATGATGTTTTGGCTTCGGAACTAAAGGTATTCGTATGTTGGATATGATTTAGTGTACTACCCTTTCTGCTATGCTTATGTATTTTGTGGTTGCAATGTGGCCTGTGCTTATGAGATTATTGACGATGTCATTAACTAGAGATTTTATGGTATATGGTACTAACAATGATGCTGATTATCTTAGATATGGTAATTAGGCATGTTAATTTATGTTTTAGGTGATTGGTTAATGAACAATGTTGATTAACGCCCGTTAACAATAGCAATTAATGTTTAAATAATGCTTAATGATGATTAATGATGTTAGTGATTTAGATTTATATTTTTTATTGTGAGAAGGGGTGGTGTTGTAACATTCGTAGAATGATTATGCCACTAGAGTTCCCTTTCACTATTTGAGATTTCCTAATATGTGTGCTTCGACTATTATACTAACTTGGGAATCTACCAGACATCGACTCCACCTGGCAACATGAGTCTGAGCGTGCCTAAAAATAAATGTAACCCTGATGGTGGTTAAAATTGGAGATAATCATGTGGCCAATCTTCTCTTTAGCCTATTGTCATTTCTACTCTACGGAGACAATCAACTATGCTTATATGCACTTGCCAATTGTCACGTGGTAATGTTCGACCATTATTGTGTGGCTGATTTTGATTGTGTCGTGATGCTATTCCGTGTCGTCAAGTTGTGTGAAGAGCCTGCCTGGCTCCTTGCTAAGAAAACAACTTTTCTTCCTGAATACTTTGCAAATGTGTTTTTGTTTTGATAATATTTGAATTTTCTAGTATCCTTTCCGAAATAAAATAATAACACAGAGTAATTTTATTCCATTTCCCCAAGTTCACCAATCCAAATTAATTACATACAAAACATTGCAAGCTGTAAAAACAATACAATTTATTTTAAATAGGCACCTAGCAAGTAATTTCGATGTCACTAACAATTATGCCAACTGATTAGAAGTTGACGCAGGCTAAGAAGGAGATAACATGATTCAAGAAAGTCCACGCAGCCAACAAGAAGTTCAAACGCAGCCCCTGGGAAGATTGACGCAGCCTCCCAAATAGATACGGCAGCCACCAAGATGAAACGTGGCTCCTGGAAGTACTCACGTGCTTCACAATTCAGAATCGCAGCCCTTCAAATAATTAATGCAGGCCAAAGAAAGAAGTGACACAGCTTTTATTGGATTAATCACAGCCTTCACAATGTCAATACAATTGACTGGAAGACACAACAGCCTTCCAAATCTCTAGAATTCTTTAAGAAAAAATCGAACCAGAATTATGGAACTCACAGAACAGCAGCAATTTATTAATTCTACTCCAATTTGGCATACAACAACACCAAATTGATATCCACAGATTTAGAAGTGAATTCTCAGAATTTTAGTAGCAAAATTCGCCATTAACACGTAATGATTCAAATTGCAAAATGAGAAATCAATCCTCAAACCCTAGCCATATTTCTTCTCTCTCCAACTTCAATAAAAAACATAAGTCCATGAATGAGGTTTGAATTCTCATAAGGCTATATATATAATATTTTTCCATAGCTTCTCAATGACACTTTTCACTTAAAAGCCACTTGCTTTATGGTTGCACATTTGAAATATAATAAACTATTATATTTCCCTTCACTTTAATGCTCAAAATGACCCTTTCATTAAAATAATGCTATTTTGACACATAGGGTCCCTGTTTTATGTGCTGAAGATTTAGAACCTCTCAAGCCGGTTCCAACAAGCTATAACACTAAGATGCCCAAAATAGATTCCCAATAAAAATGGCAACCTTAGCCGATTTAATTAAATAATAATCATAATTCACCCATTTTGCAAAAACGACTGAGGAAGCATCAGAATCAAAATCTGATAGCACAAGCGTGATCTTGATGATGAAAGATGATGAATGACCTTGACGGAATGACTTTCTAAAAATAGACGCTCCCTCCAAGAATCTTGGAGCCCAAACCAGAAGCCGAAAATAAAAACTGAGAGCATCATGTCATGTCCCCTCTTTAGTGACATGTCATTTTTCAGTGGATTTGCCTATCATGGACTCTTGTAGGCAGATGGTTTTGGTGAGAGAGTCATTCTAATGATTATTTGGGGATTGGATGGTCTTATTTGCTCTTGGAGAGATGGTGTTTATCATATTTTTATTATAATGTGTTATGTGGGGCCAAAATGTTAAAATTTTGAGTTGAGTTGCACTTTTTTATTTTATAAAGTTACATTTTATATAAAAGTGTATTATAAAGGGATTTTATAAGAATATTTTATGAATACTTCTAGAAGTTCTACTGGCTTCTTAGAAAAGTGAATAAATAGAGTGCTTGGCCTCTCATTTGGACATCCCATGACTTGAATTTACACTACTTTTCTCTTTGAGCATTTGTGGCGCCATCTTGGTCTGTAGATTGTCTTTTGATCTTTAGGAATGAAGTTTCTTAAGGATTTGCATAACTGAAGAGGTGAAATATCCTTTGAAGGGTTGCACTTTGGAAGTGGTATTCAACCATTTCAAGTTGAGCTTATTTGGAGTCCTCAGACTTACCTGAGGGTTTGAGTTTTTGATTGCAAGAGGAAAAAAAGCAGTCCGAAAAAGCAAAGCGAAAAAGCAGTCCGAAAAAGCAGATCCGAAAAAGCAAAGCGAAAAAGCAGATCCGAAAAAGCAAAGCGAAAAAGCAGATCCGAAAAAGCAAAGGGAAAAAGTAGATCCGAAAAAGCAGAGTGAAAAAGCAATCCGAAAAAGTTTTTGCTACAAGTCTAATTCAGTTTTCAGAATTTCAGGATAGGGTTTTGGAACCACATTTTTGCTCATATCTTCCTCATTACTCAGCATATCATTTTGGGTATTTTTGCATCGGATTTTTATCGTCGAGGAGATAAAGATAGGTGCATTTTGGAGTACCAAAATGCCATGATTTATTTTTAAGGAATTTTCAAAATTCCTAGACATTTTCGAAAATTTGCAAGAAAGTACATTTTCAGATTTGGGGTGACTTTGGCTTGGGTGTTGGCATCTTCAGCACTGGTAAAAATTATCGCAGCCATCTACAATCGGGTTCCTCACTTCTCATTTGGCATTTGGCATATTTTCTAAGAAATATATGTTTTCAGCTGAGTACAAAATATAGCTTCAGCACTTTACTATTTTACATTGTACTTGTCTTTGTTTGCCATCTGGCATTATTGGTATCAAAGGAAGGTTGGGATTTTGCAAGTGAAAGGGCATTGTAATTTTTAGTCTATCTATGTTGCAAACCTAGGGTTTGATGATCATATTATTGGCTGAAATATGTATGGCATTGTTGCAAATTGTTGATATATGAATGGCATATGGTTTTGAGCAATTTCCTACATCATTGATAGTGTTTTAGATGGTATTTGGTTGCTATCTATTATTCTGAAATTTTGGGACAGCGAACTCATATATTGCAAAATAATTTTCTATTTCACATTTTGAGTTACATTTTTGAGGGGTTTTTAGTGGCCTATTGGTAAGGGTCATTACACATTATTTAATTCCTCTAATTCATCTGAGCTCATCGGAACCAATTGTTGACTTACTGTAAATAGTAAGTCCCTCAAAATAGGCCAAAACGCACATCAAGGTCCTCTAATCACCAGAATTAGCCTACAATGACCCAATGATAGGCTAAATCCACTAACTCCAATGCTCGCTCAAAATAGGGACATTACAGTCCTCTCTCCCTGAAATTGATTGTCGCCAAGCAATCTCAGAAAACAAAACATAGAAGTCCACTTGGATCCCAAGGATGGTCATGGGTAATGTCCCTATCATGACTATACTCCTGTGAAGAAATCATCAACATCAAGAGTACAAACATCGGCATCTGAAAAACTGCACTCAACACCCAAACTGAAGATAGTGCAACACGATCACCTCGTGGGAGAAAGTCAACCGAGAGTAACTCAACCAACAGACTGAACTTGCCCCCATTCTTCATGCCAACCAAACCATCATACCAGTCATCAAATGGATGCACTGAAGAACTCTACAACTGGTAGATATCCTGCACTTGACGATCAAATGTAAAACTGTAAGCACTCCTCACTATGTACACGCTTGTAAACTGCTCAGCTAGGCCTGACTGGCCTCCTGTAAATTTTGACTGATAACTAGGTGTACTAATAGGATCCCCAACATCATCATCATCATACAACTCCTAAAAGGGATCATCACTGAGCTCAAACAACGGAATGCCATAATTCATAACGACATCCACATGAAATAAGGGATTGTTCACAAAGTGAACTGATCCCATCTGCTCATCTGAGCTAAAAAACTGTGTTCTAAAAGAGACATGATGTGCAATCTGCTCTACCTGAATGGACTCATGTCTCTGAGAATCCTCACTATGTGCAATAAGTCCCTGTAAACTATGATCCTGGGACCTATCATCATCCAATGACCACTCTGAGTCGTCATCCAATATCTGATATGATATACCGGACTCGCTGCAGCATAAATCATCCTCATAGATAACATTAGTAGTTTCCACATTATCAATGCCAATATCACCAACCTGTAAAACCTCTGATATCACATGCCGCTGCCAAGGTGACTCATTGTTGTCATAGAAATCAGAATTAGAAGAACTCGCATTTAGCATGCAATCCTGAAAACTAACACTCACCATGTGAGTCAAAACCCATATTGATATCCACAACATCCTCTACGCTTGCCCTGTCATCATCGACATCAATAAGCTCAAACATAGGACTGCTGTCATAAAAATCAGAACCTGTATCGTTAATAATTTTATTGCTATTAGTTGATGTAGGGCTGCCATCAATGGTGGCTATCATGCCATCAGCATTCTCATGATCACCAGCTCCTGTCTCATGGAAATGATGAGACTCAATGCAACTGTCCTCAAGGAAGTCTGTCATAACCACATGCTCTTGGGAAGAGCCTCCAACATCATGCGTATAGGGACTAGTAACTGCCTCATTGAGCAAAGGCTTCACTACCTAAAGGTTGCTGGTTGCGGAAGCTACACTTTTACAATCCTCCTAGTTTTCTTCCTGTTTTCTCTGTGAGGAAGACCTTTTAAAAATGGAAACCATATACCTTGCCACATTGTCTATGGTTGACAGATTTGAAAGCAAAGCATTCATCCGTTCCTGGTTTTGTGTAAGCTTTTCCATACTTTCCATCATGGCATTTGTTTACTTCCTGAGATTAAACATGCTATTGAACTGCTTTCCTTGTTTACTACCCTCTGGTGGGGGTGAAGGTCTACCTCTGTGGACATAATGCGTACCGAGCACAAACTTGTTTGTCATAGCTAAGCCCTCTTACCCTCCAAGCTGGCAAGATCAAAGCTCTGATACCACTTTGAAGAGCCTGCCTGGCTCCTTGCTAAGAAAATAACTTTTCTTCCTGAATACTTTGCAAATGTGTTTTTGTTTTGACAATATTTGAATTTTCTAGTATCTTTTCCGAAATAAAATAATAACACAGTAATTTTATTCCATTTCCCCAGGTTCACCAATCCAAATTAATTACATACAAAACATTGCAAGCTTTAAAAACAATACAATTTATTTTAAATAGGCACCTGACAAGTAATTTCGACCTCACTAAAAATGATGCCAGCTGATTAGAAGTTGACGCAGCCTAAGAAGGAGATAACGTGACTCAAGAAAGTCCACGGAGCCAACAAGAAGTTCAAACGCAGCCCCTGGGAAGATTGACGCAGCCTCCCAAATAGATACGACAACCACCAAGCTGAAACGTGGCTCCTGGAAGTACTCACGTGCTTCACAATTCAGAGTCGCAACCCTTCAAATAATTGACGCAGGCCAAAGAAAGAAGTGATGCAGCTTTTATTGGATTAATCACAGCCTTCACAATGTCAATACAATTGACTAGAAGATACAATAGCCTTTCAAATCTCCAGAACTCCTTTAGAAAAAATCGAACCAGAATTATGGAACTCGCATAATAACAGCAATGAATTAATTCTACTCCAATTTGGCATACAACAACACCAAATTGATATTCACAGATTCAGAACTGAATTCTCAGAATTTTAGTAGCAAAATTCACCATTAACACGTAATGATTCAAATTGCAAAATGAGGAATCAGTCCTCAAACCCTAGCCATATGTCTTCTCTCTCCAACTTCAATAAAAAACATAAGTCCATGAATGAGGTTCGAATTCTCATAAGGCTGTATATATAATATTTTTCGATGGCTTCTCAATGACACTTTTCAGTTAAAAGCCACTTGCTTTATGGTTGCACATTTGAAATATAATAAACTATTATATTTCCCTTCACTTTAATGCTGAAAATGACCCTTTCATTAAAATAGTGCTATTCTGACACATAGGGTCCCTTTTTTATGTGCTAAAGATTTAGAACTTCTCAAGCCAGTTCCAATGAGCTATAACACTAAGATGCCCAAAATAGATTCCCAATAAAAATGGCAACCTTAGTCAATTTAATTAAATAATAATCATAATTCACCCATCTTGCGAAAACGATTGAGGAAGCATCAGAATCAAAATCTGACAGCACAAGAGTGATCTTGATGATGAAAGATGATGAATGAACCTTACGGACTGACTTTCTAAAAATAGACGCTCTCTCCAAGAATCTTGGAGCCCAAATTGTTAGCCGAAAATAAAAACTGAGAGCATCATTTAATTCCTCTAATTCATCTGAGCTGATCGGAACCAACTGTTGACTTACTATAAATAGTAAGTCCCTCAAAACAGGCCAAAACCCACATCAAGGTCCTCTAAACACCAGAATTAGCCTACAAGGACCCAATGATAGACTAAATCCACTAACTCCAATGCTCTCTCAAAATGGGGATATTATAGTCCTCTCTCCCTGAAATTGCTTGTCCCCAAGCAATCTCAGAAAACAAAATGCAGAAGTCCACTTGGATCCCAAGGATGGTCATCGGTAATGTCCTTATCATCACTGTACTCCTGTGAAGAAATCATCAACATCAACAGTACAAACATCAACATCTGAGAAACTGCACTCAACACCCAAACTGAAGATGGTGCAACAGGATCGCCTCGTGGGAGAAAGTCAACCGAGAGTAACTCACACGGGAGTAACTCAAGCAACAGACTGAACTTGCCCCCAGTCTTCATGCCAACCAAACCATCATACCAGTCATCAAATGGATGCACTGAAGAACGCTACAACTGGTAGATATCCTGCACGTGATGATCAAATGTAAAACTGTAAGCACTCCTCACTATGTACACGCTTGTAAACTGCTCAGCTAGGCTTGACTGGCCTCCTGTAAAGTGTGACTGATAACCAGGTGTACTAATAGGATCCCCAACATCATCATCATCATACAACTCCTAAAAGGGATCATCACTGAGCTCAAACAACGGATTGCCATAATTCATAACGACATCCACATGAAATAAGGGATTGTTCACAAAGTGAACTGATCCCATCTGCTCATCTGAGCTAAAAAACTGCGTTCTAAAAGAGACATGATGTGCAATCTGCTCTACCTGAATGGACTCATGTCTCTGAGAATCCTCACTATGTGCAATAAGTCCCTGTAAACTATGATCTTGGGACCTATCATCATCCAATGACCACTCTGAGTCGTCATCCAATATCTGATATGATATAGCGGACTAGCTGCAGCATGAATCATCCTCATAGATAACATCAATAGTTTCCACATTATCAATGCCAATATCACCAACTTGTAAAACCTCTGATATCACATGCCGCTGCCAACGTGACTCACTGTAGTCATAGAAATCAGAATTAGAAGAACTCGCATTTAGCATGCAATCCTGAAAACTAACACTCTCACCATGTGTGTCAAAACCCATATTGATATCCACAACATCCTCTACGCTTGCCCTGTCATCATCGACATTAATAAGCTCAAACATAGGACTGCTGTCATAAAAATCAGAACCTGTATCGTTAGTAATTTAATTGCTACCAGTTGATGTAGGGCTGCCATCAATGGTGGCTATCATGCCATCAGCATTCTCATGATCACCAGCTCCTATCTCATGGAAATGATGAGACTCAATGCAACTGTCCTCAAGGAAGTCTGTCATAATCACATGCTCTTGGGAAGAGCCTCCAACATCATGCGTATAGGGACTAGTAACTGCCTCATTGAGCAGCTCCTCTACCTGAAGGTTGCTGGCTGCGGAAGCTACACCTTTACAATCCTCCCAGTTCTCTTCCTGTTTTCTCTGTGAGGAAGACCTTTTAAAAATGGAAACCTTATACCTTGCCACATTGTCTATGGTTGACGGATTTGAAAGCAAAGCATTCCTCCTTTCTTGATTTTGTGTAAGCTTTTCCATACTTTCCATAATGGCATTTGTTTGCTTCCTAAGATGAAACATGCTATTCAACTGCTTTCCCTGTTTACTACCATCTGGTGGGGGTGAAGGTCTACCTCTGTGGACATAATGCATACCAGGCACAAACTTGTCTGTCATAGCTAAGCCCTCTTACCCTCCAGACTGGCAAGATCAAAGCTCTGATACCACTTTGAAGAGCCTGCTTGGTTCCTTGCTAAGAAAATAACTTTTCTTCCTATATACTTTGCAAATTTGTTTTTGTTTTGACAATATTTGAATTCTCTAGTATTATTTCCGAAATAAAATAATAACAGTAATTTTATTCCATTTCCCCAAGTTCACCAATCCAAATTAATTACTTACAAAACATTGCAAGCTTTAAAAACAATACAATTTATTTTAAATAGGCACTTGGCAAGTAATTTCGACCTCACTAAAAATGATGCCAGCTGATTAGAAGTTGACGCAGCCTAAGAAGGAGATAACGTGACTCAAGAAAGTCCACGGAGCCAACAAGAAGTTCAAACGCAGCCCCTGGGAAGATTGACGCAGCCTCCCAAATAGATACGACAGCCACTAAGATGAAACGTGGCTCCTGGAAGTAGTCAGGTGCTTCACAATTCAGAATCGCAGCCCTGCAAATAATTAATGCAGGCCAAAGAAAGAAGTGACACAGCTTTTATTGGATTAATCACAGCCTTCACAATGTCAATACAATTGATTGGAAGATACAACAGGCTTTCAAATCTCTAGAACTCCTTTAGAAAAGAGCGAACCAAAATTATGGAACTCACAGAACAGCAGCAATGAATTAATTCTACTCCAATTTGGCATACAACAACACCAAATTGATATCCACAGATTCAGAAGTGAATTCTCAGAATTTTAGTAGCAAAATTCACCATTAACACGTAATGATTCAAATTGCAAAATGAGGAATCAGTCCTCAAACCCTAGCCATATTTCTTCTCTCTCCAACTTCAATAAAAAACATAAGTCCATGAATGATGTTTGAATTTTCATAAGGCTATATATATAATATTTTTCCATAGCTTCTCAATGACACTTTTCACTTAAAAGCCACTTGCTTTATGGTTGCACATTTGAAATATAATAAACTATCATATTTCCCTTCACTTTAATGCTGAAAATGGCCCTTTCATTAAAATAATGCTATTCTGACACATAGGGTCCCTTTTTTATGTGCTAAAGATTTAGAACTTCTCAAGCTGGTTTCAACGAGCTATAACACTAAGATGCCCAAAATAGATTCCCAATAAAAATGGCAACCTTATCCGATTTAATTAAATAATAATCATAATTCACCCATCTTGCGAAAACGACTGAGGAAGCATCATAATCAAAATCTGACAGCACAAGAGTGATTGTGATGATGAAAGATGATGAATGAACCTGATGGAATGACTTTCTAGAAATAGACGCTCCCTCCAAGAATCTTGGAGTCCAAACCGAAAGCTGAAAATAAAAACTGAGAGCATCATTTAATTCCTCTAATTCATCTGAGCTGATCGGAACCAATTGTTGACTTACTATAAATAGTAAGTCCCTCAAAATAGGCCAAAACCCACATCAAGGTCCTCTAATCAGCAGAGTTAGCTTACAAGAGCCCAATGATAGGCTAAATCCACTAACTCCAATGCTCGCTCAAAATGGGGACATTACAAGTGGTCATTCCGTGTTCATGTTACCCCTATGTCATTTAGTGTTGCTAGCTAGTGATTTTATGTAATTGTCGCCACTGGCAAGGTTTAAGGAAAAAGTTATATATTGAGTTGGTGGTATTTTATTTGGTGGCTTTTTAATTTGTGTAATTTACCCACGTTGCCCTACTCGATGGGCTACTGTATTTGCATTCGACTACCTGATATGGTCCTCAAAAATAGGAGATCGTACGACAATATAGCATTCTTGGTGTCTGGTTATGAGTCTCCAACACATAATAGAATTATACCTCGTATAGTCACCGTATGGACAACTAGGCCCACGCCTGACATTCTTTTCCCGTCAGCGTACGACGCACACCCTCACCAACGACCGTACGGTGGTCTTGGTTGATCCTGTACGACAACTTGAGATGCCAAAATGTACAGTGTCAGTCTTTGTTGTACGGTGCCAACCTGCACACAACCTATACGGTTGGAATAAGTGATCCGTACGAAGTGTAGGCAACCGTATGGTCAATCTCCTTGACTCAACGTACGAACTAAGAGCCGTACGACATCAAATGGCCCTCCTTTCTATGATGCGTACGGATGTCATCTACCAAATTCGAACGCTAGTATAAGATAGGTCACAAACAATAATTTGATGCAACAATAGACACAAATCTAGAAAAATCCTATATGCAATAGGAGCATCTATTTATATAATGATAGCACTTCAGATTACAGTAATTCTGAACTGAGAACAGAGCGAAATAGGATGAGGAGTTACTCCCACCGAAATTGTGGAAACCAAATAGGGAGGATCTTTCACCTCTGAAATGGTAGACAAGGATCTCCAATTGGAATTCGCAATTCACAAATAAAATTCAAAATCACATACTAACAACTTCCTACATGCCGGTCATAAATACCCCTTTGGAGGAACCCCCGAGGGTTTACAAAGAACACCGACACGATAAACACCTATGGATAACAATTAATAAAAATGGGCCTCTTTATCAATTAATTAAAGGTCCATTTATAATATTATTTGAATTCTAGGACCACTAATTAATTAAAATACTTTATTAAAATTGGAGACATTACAAATCCTTGCCGCCCAAAGATTGCTTGCCCTCAAGCAATCTGTCATGAAACCGTTTAACGACTGTGATGCTCTAGGATCCCAAACCAAGCGCGGATGGTGGTAGCAGTATCCGTTGAAAGCTCCATTCTGCTTCAGGATCACATGCACGAGTAAACCGCCATCAAGCTTTTGCTGCGCCACTCTGATATAAACATTGCCATGTCCGGAGTCACCAGGATCCCAAAGAAGCCAATTATAAAACACATCGATGCTCCAATCAAAAGTCTTCATGCCATCTTGCTCATCAATCTCTTCTGGAATCTCATAGCTCAAGTAAATTTCACATGGAGAGATTGTAATCATGCACGCCACAACCGAAGGATAAACTCCATATTCAACCAACTGTAGAGATTGCTTCAGCAAACGATCCTCGATCGAGTTCGCATCACTTGGAGGCTGAACAACCACTGGTAGAGTTGACTCATTCGGAGAACTCGCATTTCCATCAAGTTGATTGTCTGGTGCTAGTTCGACGAAATTGGTGCAAGCATCTTCTTCACCTTCCTGGTTATCTTGAAAATTTGGATGTATTACATTTGAAGGGACAATTGCTGACTCTTTCTTAAACAAATCCTCCGGCGGCTGCAGTGTAGGCCTGACTTCATCTTCTTTAGAATTTAAGGTGTCATCTAGTCCATTGTCCATCTCTCGCTCAGATTATTGTTGTAGACTCTATTGCCATTAGAGGATGGATACTTCATTCGCAATTATATGTAATCGTTGAGAGAAATGTCTGTCTTCCATTCACTATCAATCCAATCCTGCTGGATCTGCTTCAGTGACTTAGACAAAGTGAGCAAATGCATTTCCTGTTGCTCAATCCTAGAAGGGAAATTGGACATTGCTCGTCTTGTATTGGCCAGATGTGTGCGTGGTATGTCTCCCTTTGTTCTTCGCTTTTCCAAGCACTTAAGGGTCTCCTTAGTTTGCTTCTGTCCTCTTACTAGGGTCTGGTGAAGCTGCTGCTCATTCAAGTCCTTCTGCTCCAAGAAATATCTTAGACTGTTGTGGTCTGTCTGCACAACGAATTTCTCTCCACAAGGTACTGCCTAAATTTGGCTAGCACTTGTCTGACTCGCGAGAGCTTTCGACTATCGAACACAAATGGGTGATGGTCTTGCATTATCACGACTCCAATGCTTTCACCAAATGCATTGTACTCTAGCACTGCCACTGTACCGATCAGCACTACCATCGTACCAATCAGCACTCTCCTAGTGCCCGTCGACATTACCACCGTGTGAGTCAGCACTGCCACCGTACTAGTTGGTATTGCCACCATAACCGTATCAATCGACACTGCCACCATGCTAGTCAACACCTCCACCGTACCAGTCGGTACTGCCATGATGCCAGTCGACACTGCTACCATACCCATGCTTGTCGACACCGCCACCATGCCAGTCAACACTTCCACCGTACCAATTAGCACTACTACACTGCCATCCGACACTAACACCGTACCCATACCAGTCAACATTGCCACGGTACTAGTCGACACTGCCACCATACTCATAATAGTCGGCTCTACCACTGTACTTGTATTAGTCGGTAGTGCCACCATGCCAGTTGACACTTCCACTGTACCAATCAGCACTGCCACGAGGCCAATCAACATTGCCACCATACCCGTACCATTCAGCATTGCCACTGTACTAGTGAAGAGTAACTCTCCATCAAGCTTCAGTTGCTCCAATCTGATATAAACATTGCCATGCCTGGAGTCATCAAGATCCCTCAGAAGCCAATCATAAAACACATTGGTTCTTTAATCCAAAACCGTCATGCGATCATGCCCATCAATCTCTTTTGGAGTCTCATAGTTCAGGTACAACTTGTTGTTTCTATGAGGAAACCCTTCACATAGAGAGATTGTAATCAGGCATACCTCATGCACAATCGAGGGATAAACTCCATATTCGAGCAACTGTGAACTTTGCCCATAAAAAGGATCACTGGTAGTGTCTATTTCTCCATGCAGTTGATCAATGTTGTCTTCCAAAATAGCTCCATGCAAGCACCCTCTTCCACCTTGCTTTTGTCATGTAGGCTTAGGTTTTGTTCACTTGTAGGGATAACAACAGTTTCTTGCACGTCCTTGTGTGGCTCTTCATCTTCTTCATGTAGTGCATCACTCTTACTGCTGTCACCAACTTCCTCACACTTGTGCAAATGAGACTTTAATTTTTCTTCACAATGTGTATGCTTGAATAAGTTATTGACCAATCTATGTGCCGCAATTGAAGGAATACATTCTAGATTACGAACATCCAATAGCATACATATGATAGGTTAGGGTATTATATCCATCTCCTCAATACACGAAATCATAATATTCTCTATGGAAGTGTAAGAACCCTTGCGGGTTCTCACTTTGACAAACACCAAATTGCTTCACTTTTATATGTTTGACATTTTGTCAAACACTTAGCATGCAAGCTCTGATACCACTGTAAAGAGCCCAACTGTCTCTCTATTGCAAATTGGATCTTTCCTCAATTTTAATTGCAATTTTTACTAAATTCCAAAAACTTATAACTAGTTTTGCAAATTTCCAATTCGAATCATAGATAGAAAATGACTGAATTTCTCATCATAAACAACAACAAATTATTTGTGGCATAATTGTTTACAATTCATTCACATACAAGCAACATTATTCAATCATTACATATAACAATTTAGAGATTGCAGCACCTTATTATCCCAACATGACTGCTGAAGATTGTGACGCAGCCAATGAATGATAGACACCAGCAATTAAAATCCTCTCCTTGCAAATTGTAATCTCCAAATTAACCCAAGATGTACACACAACAACAACCTTGCCACAGCCCTCAACTTGCAACCACAGATAAGAAAATGTATGTAATGACCCTTACCAATAGGATCACTAAAAACCCTCAACTTAACTTAGGCAATTCGTCAAACAGTTGGCATGTAACTGTATAGGGCTGCAATATCACTAATTGTTGTGCAACGAAACCATAATATATGATGCCAATAATGTATGAACAACAACTCCAGATTATAACAACTACCAATCTAATGAATAGACGACAATATGAAACTCAAATATGAAGTCCAATGCAATTCTGATTTTATAACAGCAAATAGAACTGATTACAATGAGGGACTGTGCATATATGGTCTGAATTGTATTGACCAACATATGATTGTTCTATTATATCAGATTGACATGACTGTCATATCTATGCAATTTGCTTAAATCAAACCCTTATCTATGCAATGACAATATCCAATAACAATACAACAAAATCTGGACTGTTCTAATTGCCAAATCTGAATATGTAATAACAGTGAATGTATGACAGCATTTTCACATAAATTTTGACATGTGTTACAATGCAAAAACCTGGTATTGATGCCCTTGATGAAGACCTCGGTTTGATGGTGCTGTACGCTGTTGAAGACCCCTGGATCCGCCCCAAACAAACTCACAAAATTCTGATGACGTCATTGTATGGCAGGGCCGTACAGTACAGCTAGGGCGTCAGCTCTATAAAATAAATCCCAGGGTTTTGAGTCCCCAAATTGTGATAAAAAGGGGCGCCTAGGGTTGTTGCATAACCCTCTAAAATATTAAAATCATCCGCCAAGCCAATTAGGAGGTATGAGCAAAAACGTGGGTCCAAACCCTGAACTGGCAGTCTGAAAAATATGTCAAATTCGTCTTCAAACCCTTGTCAATTGATCCACCGCTGCTAGGACACAACTGAAACCCTTATTCCAATCCAAATAAACCCTCAGAACTGAATCTCTATGAAGTCCAAGTGAGATGGCTGAATACCAGCTCCTCAATTGCAACAATTCAAGTGATATTTCACACCCTCAAAGTTGCCAATCCAAGGGAGTGACTCGTTCCCAAAGACTGAATAATGATTTGCAGATCCAAAGACCACAAATGTCTTCACAATAAAGAAGTAGAAGAGATATCCAAAACAAACATGTCCATATGGCCCTCCTTGGATATTGTACGACAGCTTCTAAAAGATGCTAATAATTACTATCCAGCAGCAAATAAAATTCTGATCATTCACCATTCATTGCACATGAATTTGGATGAGTTCTCTCCAAATCTGAAAACCAAACTCACAAACAACTTCTCAATAACAATAAACACAGTAGAGAAGCAAACTCATTTTGCTCTACCTCAGCAGCAAATAGGTGCAATACACCTCTCAGAAAATCAGACCCTTATACCACAACAAGGGTTTATAAATCAGAAAACTTAGAAACTCCTCAAAGGCAACAAAAACAAATAAATATTCAAGTGTCCTTTCTCCAATGAAATGAGCTCATATTTATAATGCTTTGTTGATAAAAGTTTCCAAAAGACCTCAACTTCTGAAATTGTGAAAGTTTCCCAAATGATCTCCACTCAACACAACTCCCTTTTAACAACTTCCTTTAAAACATTATTATAATAAGATATCATTATAATAATGCGGCTTGGGTTTAATAATCAATTAAATAATGGCCCCTTCCAATGACGACTTGACCCTCAACTTAAGTGAAATTATGAAGTTAGATTATAACTTTATAATAAGCCATTTAATATTTTAATAATAATTTGGCCACTAAAAATGTAATAACTCCCAAAATACTCATCATTTAAATATGTCGTCTGAGGTAGGAGTTATACCTATTATTTCTCCATGGACCAAATGCACTTTCCAAAAATTGAAAGGGTCCATCTCAATCAACACCCAACTTACCACAAATAGTAAGTACACAAATCTAAGCCCAAATGAAGTCAAATCTGAGCCAAACGAAGACCAACCTGTAGCTTACTGAATTGTAGAGAAGACAAGACCCTCCCAAGCCAAGCCACTGCCTCAGAAGACCCTCTATCCACAATAATTAGCCTATGAGGATCAAAATAATAGGCTAATCCTTGAAACACCAATGTTGGCAAAATTGAGAACATTACAGGCAGAGAAAATCTTATTATCATGGTGCCCCTTTATTGTGACCAAGAAATGATGAAACATATCGCGGATCAAATCTTGCAATCCTAGATCTAAGAGGAGATTACTTTGATATTTGTGCAGATCTCTAGTATGGTAAATCTCCTGGCAAGTGGATCACTATCGATGTCATCCAGGCTCCGAAAGCTGTCAATAATCAAGTGCAATACCTCTGTCAGGGTGTCATCATCATAGGGTGCTCGAGGGGCCGAGATTCTCAAAATCTCACTTAGCCATGCTGCAACGGCCAACTTGATTTCCTTGTCGTGGTGTATCAACCAACTGGGTTGACTTAAGGCGACCTTAATCAGAGCAAGGATCTTCTGTATGAATCTTGAAGGTGATTGGTCCACCTTACACAAACAAACTTCCAATATATCTAGAGGAAGGGTAATACCATCATTGAGTTCCTTTTGTATCTTTTGTAGTGCATTCAACCACCATCCTCCATCGCTATTGGGTGCCATAGTGTGATTCAAATCCCAAAATCTCTCAATCATCCCCACAGGCTGGCAAGATCACTAGCTCTGATACCACTGTAATGTACCCACGTTGCCCTACCTGTTGGCCTACTATGTTTGCACTTGACTACCTAATATGTTCATCAAACAGAGCAGATCGTACAACAATATACACCCCCCGCCAACCATCGTATGATGGTATTGGTTGATCCTGTATGGCAACGTGAGTTGCAAAACCGTATAGTGTCAGTCTTTGTCGTACGGTGCCAAGTTGCACACAACTCTTATGATAGGAATAAGTGATGCGTACGAAGTGTAGGTAACTGTACGGTTAATCTCCTTGAATCAATGTACGAACTAAGAGCCGTACAACATCAAATGGCCCTCCTTTCTATGATGTGTACAGATGTCGACTACCAGATTCGAACGCCAATATAAGATAGGTCACAAACAATAATTTGATACAACAATAGACACAAATTTGGAAAAATCCCATATGCAATAGGAGCATGTATTTATATAATGATAGCACTTCAAATTACAGTATTTCCGAATCGAGAACAAAGCAGAATAGGGTGAGGAGTTACTCCCACTGAAACCGTGGAAACCAAATAGGGAGGATCTTTTACCTCCAAAATGGTAGACAAGGAACTCGAACTGGAATTCGCAATTCACAAATAAAATCCAAAATCGCATACTAACAACTTCCTACATGCCGGTCATAAATACCCTTTTGGAGAAACTCCTGAGGGTTTACAAAGAACACCGACACGACAAACATCTATGTACAACAATTAATAAAAATTGGCCCTTTTATTAATTAATTAAAGGTCCATTTATAATATTATTTAAATTTTGGGACGATTAATTAATTAAAATACTTTATTAAAATTGGGGACATTACAATTTGCATAGCTTGTAATTGAGATTTTATTAAAAAGTAATTATTCTATTCTTATGTTTTTGACTCGAGTCATTTTTAAGTCCCCAAAAGTGCAATTTTACTCACTTTTATTTTATCTTGGTTTATGAGAATTTAGAGTTCTTCAAAAAACCTCTTGTGGAATTCGAAATGGGCTTGGATCTTGAGTGGTGGTTGGAGAGATTTTGTGTGTGCTGACTTGATGGATTCATCTTGCCAAAATCGTCCCTTTCTCTGATTTTTCATTTTATTTGGAGGTGATTTGTGCAACTTATTCATGTTTTAAGGTATTTGCTCATTGAGGTAGATCTATCACCCATTTCTCTTCAAATCATTGTTATTCTTGGAGTTGTTTGTTAATTCTTGGTTGGAAACGATCTTTGGGTAGGATTCAATCATTATGCAACTTGGATTGATTGATTTTGGTTGAGTATGGGAGATTTGCCCAATTTGGGTTGAGGAATGAGGGTTTTTATGCCATTATGTTGTTGGAGCTTGATTGAATGCTTGTTTTTTGAATTTGATTACATTTTTGTGATGAGGATTGCTTGAGGTGCAATAGGTTCTTTCAGATTTTAATTTCGTTAAGATTTAATTTTTGGTGGTTTTGTATGAGTGGTTTCTCATTCCCAGTTTTGAGGCAATTATACCACTTTAATTGGTTCTTGGTCTGAAATGTAAAGTGCTGCCCTTATTGTGTTCTTGGCATTCCTTTGAGTGAATTGAAGCATGAATTTTATCATGGTATGGATAAACTTTGGATGGCTAGTGTATACCCTGTTGGGAAAATTGTCATTCTATGAGACTCTTTGTGTGGTGAGAGCATCATTGGTTAAAATGTATGGTTGAGTTTCATTGTGTGATTGCCAGGGGATTTTCCAGCAATGTGCCATGCTTGATTGGATGGTTGAATACCTTCATTGTTGTGCCATGAGTTGTGCCTTGGGTGAATGTTGAGCTGTCTTTGGGAGTGGCTCTCAATGGAGGGACTGGAGCACAAAGGGGTCACTAGGGTAACCCATTGAAGAGTACTTAACCAAGTGATAACATAATTAAATTAATGAGGTTGAAATAATTAATTAAGAAAGAATAAGTGTGAAGACTTGGAGATACTGGCCATAGGGGGCCTGGAGTTACCAACCATAGATTCCTCCTGCCTGCCTTCTGGGCTCTCATTAGCCACAGAAGGCCTGGCATTACTTACATGTCAAGCTCCTTGTCTCCATGAGAGGTTACTTGGCGCCGCATGAGTCATGGTGCGGTACGATGATGGGTTATTCTGTTCCCCACCTTGGCTATGCGATGACACTCCCAACTTCGAACTGTGAACCCCCTCATATTGATTCAGTTGAGTTAGTATTTCTTATGTTGTGACCTTGGATTGTTCATTGTATTGCCACCTTGTCCTTGCTTGTGTTGTTTGGGCCATATGGTTATCTTTGTGAGCACGATGGGGAGGGCTTGAGGGTTCCTTATGGTTGGGTGGCGTGACCAATCACCTTTGGGGACTGTTGTACATGTGATGAGCGGTTGAAGATTATATTTTACTATGTTCATGACATTGTGACATCTTGATGTGATCTTGCATTCATGATCAGTTGGTATGCTACTTTCTTATTACTATGTATTTCATTCTTATATGTTGATGCATTTCACTTATATTGCTCTTATCGGACTTATTTGACCTCAATTAAATGTCTCTTGTACTTTCTGGTATGGGGATTGACCTCGGTTTGACGGGATCTATGTGTCAGAGAGTTGTTTGTACACAACTCCTAAGTCCTTTTTAGTTTTTCTCAAATTCGATGTAGTTTTGCGCATTTAAATTCAGTTCTGTGCATTTGATCATAGTTTCTGCTCATATTCCCTAATCTTTTGCACATTTATGCATTTCTATTGGCACATGTGCTTTGTTTTTACATATATGAAGTTTGTATCTATGCATTTACCCTATCAGAACTACCCTTTTATAACCTCGAGATGTTCCACAGGGTCTAGGTGAAAGATGGTTTGTGATTCGGATACCCATTATCCTTGCGATCATTTTAGTATATTCACAGTTGTTATTTGGTCTCGTATAACACATAATTCTTTTGGATTGTTGATGTGAATCTTGACTAGTTGGTCCCTGGAAAGGACTTAGCCTTCCATATTGATGCTCAATATTAATCAGATTGGAGTCATTTGTGAAGCTGTTGAATGATCATTCGAGCTCACTCAAGATACCTCGTAGGGATGTGTCCATGTTCTAGAGGTAGTTTATGATTTGTCATGGAACTCTTGCGAACCAAGCTGACTTCTGCTCTTGATTGACCTTGTGATGGTTGTGGTTGTTGACTACTTGTTTGTTCAATGTATGTTGCATGTTTGTTATTGCATCGTATCTTATGATTATGCACTCATGATAATAATGTTGTATATGAATGTTTCAAAAAAAAATTCTTGGTGCATGTTTTGCCTTTTCTTCCGAGGGTTCCTTGGCAGGGTGTTACAAAATGGGTATTATTGAAGTTCCCATCATAAATGTATAAGGATAGAAACTTGCAATATGGGTATAAAGGTATAGTTGATCACATAGTTCATTTTTGATCAATTGTTAAGAAGTGATGAAAGTATTTATGTAAATTTAATTCACATTACTATGAACAGAGTAATAGATTATTGAATGTGACAACTGACAACCATGGCATGCGCCTTAAGAATCTGGATGATTTTACTAATTAATTTTTTGTCATTGAAACCCTTAAATGATCTTAGAAACTGCTAATTTACAATTATTCCCTTATAGGCTAAAATTTAACAATATGCTAAATGTGCTAACGATGCTTGTTTTCCTTTTAACTCACATGTAAACTAAAATCTAAAACTAGCAGTAATTTTAACATTTATTTAGTTGTCATTCCGTCCTTACTGTATTTCATTTAAAAACTGTGAATAATTGGTTGTAACAAAATTATGACTAATTCTAAATTGGTATTATGTGGTGAGATGATGCAGATTTCAGGATTTCCAAATAATGAGTACAAAGGTTTCTCAAACTTGGTTGAGGCTGAAGAGTACTTAAAGTCACGTGGAGGGTGGAGTTGTGGTAGGGGATGGAGTGCAGATTCAAATTTGTTGGAAAAGAATAGCAATCAGCAGTTTTCAGAATTTGTCTTTACGGCAGAAAGAAAGAGTTTAAGAAAGTCCACTTGTGGAAATGTGAGTGAAGCAGAGTCATTGAAGTTAAAATGATTAGTTTTTCTGCCAAACGCAATCTATCTCTTAGTAAACAACTTTTACAAATGCATCTGGTCAATCATGTTTTCTTCATTCCTGTAGTGGAATTCATTATATTACATTATTCTGAATTTTAACCAATGTAATTTTTCTTGTACATGGCCATATGTCTAGTTGATTGTATGACCAATTAAAGAATCAAATACCTGCTGCAAAATAATGAAAAACTTCCGTAGTTAATAATGATTTCCTAGAATAACTTGGATACGGTATCTCTTGCTGTTTTGAGTCAATCTATATACGACTCATACAGACTACCTCCAGTATGTGTAACACAGTATGTACAAGATTCATTGACAAACTCCTCTGTATTACAATTTTGAATAACAAAATTGAATATCATTGAGAGCTTGATAATGTAATTTTGAGTTGTTGAAAGATGCATAGTATCAACACACATATATGTCTATGATAATCAATGCTCAACTAGGTTTTTCTTTTCTGACACTTCAAAAACCTGGCTATACTAGAGAAACAAAAATTCAGAGGAAGTTTAATGGATAGATATGCATTTCATTGAGTGAAAACTGTTGAAAATAGTTTTTAGGTATCAACTAAATTAAAATTTCCTCCACCATTAACTGGTCATTTGGGTCTATAAAACAGAAAATCAATATCTATGGCACGAAGTCTAGCATTTTACAATGCTGCTACAGCAAACAATAAACAATAAACCCTTTCCTATAACAGTCCAAATTCAAGACTTAATATGGAAGAAAACATCCATAGAATAACTTATAGGTGAATTGACTACAGTCATGGTAATGCCAAATAGGCTTAGTGACTATATCAAAACACTCTAACCTCAACAGGTTGTTGTCTTCATCTAATTGTGAAGGTCCTCTCAGCTTGCCCTGATATTTAATTCAGTCCTTGGGTTATTTCTAGAGGTTCCAAATATGGCATACCATATATCAGTCAGAAGCTCTTAATTCATACTACTAAAAACATGTCTTGAGTTGTTCTAGTGTATTCTCAATCAATATGACTTCATTAATCTGGGCAAGCTTTCTAGACATTTACTGCTCATTGGCAACCTTGGGGTCTTCCATAATCATTTGGAGGACCATTGTTTTAGAACATTTTCATTTATTATTGGCCATAAGTCTCATTCTTCTCACAACTATGTCTGTTTGTGTTACATCTTTGTTGTGCTTAAATAAACTAACATGTATTAAGTCTCACTCAAAGAGTTCTAAGGTACACTAAAAATTTGTTATCTTTGTGTCTTTCTTGAAGTCCATTCTGTATACTATGTTGTGTAAATGTTACAAGATTAGTTACTTGTGATTATTGGTATTATACTTGGATAGTTAGAGCATCAAGTCCCTATCGTAATCTATTGGCTTGGTTGGTATTATACGACACAGTAGAAAATCCCTAGAATAATGTATTAGTTTGTTTGCTATCATGAGACATAGTATGTTGTAATATATGTTATGTGGATCCTAGCAAGAGGTATGACTACCTGGGTTTTTATATCATGGATTTGAATTTGGACACAAACACACACATACTCAAAAAAATATTTTTATGATTTATGTACACGTGTTATTATTTTTATGTATATATGTGTGTATTGACAATATTTAGTTGCATGTCATACTAATGGAAACCTAACTTGGATGGGAAGAGCTACAGGGAGTGACAAAAATTAATTATGAGCTCCAAGAAATCAAAGAAAAGTCCTTGTGCACAATACCATATTTTTAAAGATGCAACTCTAGCTGGTTCTATGAGTAGATTATGATCATATGGTGTTAGTAATCTTATAAGGGTTTCCATTTGAGGTATTCTTGCTCTAGAGTCTATAGTATGTCCAAATAATTCTTTACTAAGAGTTCATGGATGTTTTGTTCTTTGTTTTTGTTAGTTGTAATGGGCAATAAGAATATGAACTGACCATTTCCTTTGCAACAAGGTTATTATAATAGCCTTTCCTTGAACCAATTGTTAACGTGTTTCCTATCTATTAGTATAAGATAGCTTACTCCCACCCCCAAAATCATCTTTCTTGCTCACATGTACACCTAAAAACTATGTTGTTGGACCTTCTTGCGAATGGGACAAACTTGGGTCCAATTTGAACTGGATCTAGGATCTGGTCTAGTCCACCTACAAATCCTAGTAGACTTTTGTAAAAAGGTGCTCGATTTGGGTGGGATGAACCCAAGCGAACCTAGGATGAACTTGGGGGAACCTAAGGTGAACCCATCAAATCTGATGTAGTTTTTAATTTTTTATGCTTTTTTGATTTGACTTTGAACTTAGCACTCTAGTATTGATTCTAAACCCTAAAATTCACTTCTAAAAGACATCAAACACCAAAACAAGCCCATTTTAATTCATTTTTGTTGCAAAAACAAATTTTGATTCAAGAGTTTGAACATTCTTTTTTGTTTGTTTAATCAACAAAGGGAGTTGAAGATTGATCTTTGAAGGTTTTACAACGATTGTTATAATTCCTATGTATTTAAAAGTGTCCATTGGCTGCCAAGAAGATCATAGAAGGATATTATTGAAAAGAGGTAAGTTTTTTCCTTTTTTTTTCTCTTTTTTTGTTTTACAAACATGAAACAAACTCTTTATTTTGTTTTTTAAGTTTCATTCTATTTAAATATATCAAAATAGCTATGTTTCATGTCTATTTTTTGTTTTTAATTTTTTAATTTTAATTTTTAATTTTTTGTTTATAAAGTTTCTTGCAATAAGAATCACAATGGTAGCTAGTTCTAGCTCCATAGCTTGAGCTAAATTAAAAAAGGACTCAAGTTCTCTATGGAAGTGTGTTGATATGTTACAACTAGTTCTAGGTGGTGGAGGTTAATATTTGGATTTGCCAAGGATGTGATGTTAGATAATCTAGTTCATATAATCAGTGAAAGTCCATTTGTGCGGAATTCTTTGGGAAGCCACCAAAACATGCCTTGGAATGAATGGTGTACTTGTGCAAATGAAGAAAGTGGTACCATATATTGTGGAGAAAGAACAAGTAGATGGACTAGTAAGCTGTAAATCAAATCACCCTTTAATAAAAATAAGTTCAAAGGGAATGAAGTGCACAATGCCCCCATCTAATCCTAGTATTGTGGTAGAGAGACACTACTGAAAGTGAAGAACACAATATAAACAAAGGACCAAAGGGACCTTTGGGAACTATGTTTAAAAAAGAGAGCCAAGACAATGCCAATCAACACATAGCAAGATGTATTTATGCAAATTGGTTGGACACCACATTGGCAAGGGATGATGAGAAAAATTAATGAGGCTCCAAAAGGGTACAAGGGATTGAGTTATGAGAAGGTGCGTGACACCTTATTGGAAAAAGAGGTCAAGCTCGAAGAAGTTTAGTTTAAGCTTGCAATGGATTTATGTCATAGTAGGGTTCCCTAAAGAACTAATGATTTTGAGATCCATGGATTCTGAGTAGCAGGTGAAAGAATGGCCAATTTATTGCTGATATTCTCATCACAACCATTGGGGAAGTGGGATTGCGTAATGTTGTTCAAGTCATAATGTTCAATACAAAATTCTAGAGCTGTTTTGTTGTTGGTTGGGGAAATCTATTCACATATCTTTTAGACACCTTGTGTGGTCTACTCTCTCAATCTTGTACAACAAAAGACTCAAAATAAAATTTATTGGATCAAAGAGTTGTATGCAAAGGCTAAGAACATCCAAGTGTTCATCACCAACCATTGCATGCTTTTTTTTTCGACAAAACACATATAGTGTATATATATTAGAATATGATAATTTGAAGGAAATACATTGATCTATAGAACTAGAATACTGAAGAGCCTGAAGTGGACCTCCCAGACAAGGGAGAAAATCTCAACTCTAACAAGAGGAGAACATACATAGAAGATTTGAGACTAGGGGAACAAGCTCAACCTATGAGAACCTACATACAAAACTATAAAATGCAAAGACCCAGATGATTAGGGGAGCATAGCTCAAACCACAAAACTAGATGGGTGCTAACATTGCAGGAGTGGAAGCCAAGCTCGAAGAAAGACTTTTTGAATTCTTCGATGGTTCAGGAATAAATTTTTTTTGCTTCTACAAACAAGTGACCCACTTGAACATTGTTGTTGGCATCAGTGTAGGCCATACTTGGGCTACATGTGTTTTTAGCAATGTATACTTTTTGGCACCTTTGGAGTAGATGGGTCAAACTATACTCCTTTACAAAATGCAAGGCATGTGAGTGAGGATTGATAAACTTTGGCACTATATTTGTTCCCTCTAACATAGTCTCCATACTAAAAATGTGCTCTAGCTACTGCCCATCCCTTGCTAGCTTTGATATAATGTCATTATCTTCCTCTCTTAGGGAAAGACTGCTTTTCCTAGACTCATTTTCCCACAGTAACTGCTTCTCATGCCAAATTACTAATCCCATTAACATTCTATTCAAACTACTCCTTTGCTTTGTCCCAAAATATTCTGCATGCTCATTAAGGTTATCTTTGTGATTTTCAGGAACATGAAAGTCCAACATAATAACCACAACATTTCACGAAGGAGCTAGAATTTTTTGCTTCTCCTATTTGACTTTGTCCTTGGGTACATTGTCATTTTCATTTTCCCTATAATCATACTATCCTGATAATCTTTAATTTTCTACCCGTTCTTTAGAGCTCTTGTGTAATGAATTGGACAAACCCCATTTTGTAAACAGCACATTGCCTTCCCTTACTATGTTTCTTGGCGTCCCCACTGAATTGCATATATCCTCTAAATTAGGATGACCAATTTACCACAACTCAACTAATAAATAATTTATATCAAAATGTCTATTTTGGCTCTCTATTTGTGCAACAATATCTTGCTCCTCAAAATCCATTGCCAAATCATCAAACCGCTTAGTAGTAGATACAAATGTTGTTTTCGAGTCTATTTTCCTGACTCTGTCCAGCTAGTGCTTTTGAGACCGGAGTGCCCCATCCATCATCTCTGCCGCTTTTCAACTTTGCTTCTTCTCCGCGGTTTTCTTTCCTTTTCTTGTACCTTTTCGTTCATTCCTTTGTCAACAATTCTCCTATGCATGTCGCAAGACATTTTTAGATCATTTTCACAATTGGATCTATTCAAGGTAAGTGAACTAGTATAAAATTTTACATTTTCACAATTTGATTTTGTATTCTAATTCTTCTTTAACTATGATATTAGGTTCTTCTCTTGGGGACCCCATACTTGCTTTAATGGTGCAGGAGAGGGAGTGGTAACGAGAGTGTCTTGAGCCCTCGCAAATGCTCCTATAGGTGTCAACACATCGTGGGCACTGAAAATTAACAAAAACACTTTTTAAAATGAAAAAAAGATTAAAAAAACCTGAAAATGCAACATAAACCTAAATTACGCCCCTTGCCAACTTCATTTCTCTCCAACACACCCTTTCTCACCCATATTTAGATTTTGAAAGGTAGGTTTTTTCAAAGGAGATTGATAACGAAATGCTGAAGAAGTGAAGGTAACTTTTACAAAGGAGATCTAATCATCTAAGGTAAGCATTTTAACATATGCTTTATTTTTTAACAATTTTTTTTCAAGTTTTTGATGAATTTTTCAAGTTTTTTTTAAAGAAATATAGAAACAAGTTCCAATAGTTTTTTAAATGTATTTTGGTGTTCATTTTGAACTTTCATTAGTTTATACATATTGATATTGTAGGATTTTTTTTTAATTTAAAATTTTATAATCTCTTACAACAACAAAATCAAGTTGCAATCTATTTGGAATGACCCCTAGTTCAAGTTGAGTGGGTGTTGATACAAATAGAAAAATCAAAATTGATCAAGCATCTCCTTTATGGAAATATGTTATGATGCTTGAACAATTTCGAGTAGGTGAGACATTCATTTGGAATTTTAGTGAGCGTGAAATCCATTCTAAGAGCTTGTATGGTTGAGTGAAAGCTTACTTATGTGCTATAAGTGTGAAAGGGACTAGACTATGTGAAGGGAAAACTGGGAAGGGCTTGCCAAAAAAACACTATGGCATTCATTAAAGAACAAGAAGAAGCTGATGCTGTTAGTGAAAGAGCAAAATTAAGTTCTCTCCTTTAGTAAAGAAAACATGAATGTGTTATCTTACAAATTCAATAATAGACATCCTCTATCCAAGAAAAAGATCCCTCTCATTCCTGCAAAATTTGCCCATTGGATAAGGCATTTCAAAATGAAGCAAGAGACATTGTAGAGGGAAAATTTGCATGTTGCATTTATGCCAATGATCTTCCTTTCAACTTGGTGAGATCACCATATTGGTAGGATATGGTGGCATCAATCAATAGTGCATCTTTTGGTTTTACAAGGTCTTGGGTAAATAAAAAGGTGTGCACCACCTTATTGACAAAATATTTTTTTTGTAGAGACATCACTCAAACCAATAAGGGACTCTTGGATTAAATTAAGAGTGTCTATTGTTTTTGATGGATGGAAAGCTTGCAGAAATCGACCTTCAATAAACGCTGTTGTTGTGTTCCCCAAAGGACAATGTTTTTTAAGGTTGTTGATTATAAGGTGCAAAGCAAGGATGCAAAGTTCATTTCATAAAATCTTCAATAGTCCATAGAGTTGGTGGCTCCTCAAAATGTTGTCCATGTCATTACGAACAATGCAATAATTGCAGGGTTGCAGGTCCTTTGGTTGAAGTATTGTATTAATAAATTCTTTGGACAGCATGCACTATACACTCCCTTAACTTGGAAGTAATTGGGACTCAAATAGAATGGGTGAAAGCTATACATCATGAGGGTGAGAAGATTCAAATGTTTATGACAAACCACTATATGTCATAATGCATTTTCAAGACTTTCTCGAATTTGGAATTGTTGAAGGGAAATTTAATTTAAGTATTTAATTTATTTTTTAGGGTATGTGCAGGATCATGGTATACCGAGCTATGGCCTTAAGTGGCAATGAAAAAACAGAAAATCAGGGTTAGTCAGTCAAAAAGTTGTAAGAATAGAATCTGTAGGAAATTGAATGTGGCTTCTAAATTACTAGCCCTTTTTTGAAAAAAATTAATCCAATTGGTGAAAATTTTAGATTTCAATGCTGTAGTACGAAATTTTTTGGAAAAAGATAAGAAGTAGGTGTATGTTTGACCACCTTAATCACAATCAAATGATAATATTTTTTACAAGATTCTAGATATAAGTAGTAGACTCATGTCCGGATGTGATGCATATTTTTTTGTAATTTTTTTCCAAGTAAATAATTAATTATGAAATTTCTACTACAACATTTTCAGAATAAAAAAACTCCCAGTGTCTGACCACCTTAACTTAGTCTAAACTTCATAAAATTGAATTTTATTTTATTTTTTATTAGACTAAGCGAAACATAGAATGTGACGCATGTCTCGGATTTCAAAAATGTCATACCATTTGAAAGTTATAGTTGTTTTTCAATCAGTTTATCAATCAAGACTTCCGAGATAACTCAATTAGAAAATAAATAATAATTACTAAATCAACTCAAAATTTGACAACAATTATATTGATGGAAAGTTGAGAATATCCTTAGGAAACCCTTTTTGTTTCATCAAATTTGGGTGAAAAATAAGCCATCAGCTACATGGTCGAAGTCTAGAGATCAGAGGAAATATGGTAAACATGTTTTTGTGGTTGACCATCTAGGTTTGGCATCCCAAAGCCAAAACCCGAGGAAAATCCTGAAGCAAAGCTTTGGTTGTGTCAAAGGTATTGGGTATCTAATCCAAATCGGGTATATGATCCAAATCGGATACACGTTTAAAAAATAAATAAATAAATACATTTTAGTAAAATGGGCACAACTTTTGTGTTTCTTATCAAAATTTAAATTTTTTACAGGCATTGGAAAGGTAATTAAGAGACCTACAATATGAATAAGGTAATTTTATTATATTATATACCAAAACTTAATTATAATCATTTGAAGTGAATCCTTAGTTACGAAACTTGTAATAATCACAATTTTGGCATACAAAATCATTCTTTTTTAGTTCAAATTTTCTCCCTTAAGAATTGACATAGTTAAAAAGTAGTAAATAATGTAAAACTTCTATTTTATGTACTAATGAGATTAAATTTTTTAATAAATCATCATATAGGGTTTCCTTGTTGTCTTTGATCCTTTGTACACAATTGCCCAAAATGACCTAAGAGAAAATGTCTCTCTATACCTCTCTTCCCCTCTCTTGATTTACTTATTTCTATCTTTATCTCTTTCCCTTTCATTTTATATTCCTTTAAATTCATCTCTCTCTCTCTACTAATTTCTTTTCTCTTTGTTTATGTCCATCCCTCTAACTCCCTCTACCCATACCTATTTCTTACTTGTCTCTATCACCTCCTTTCTATCTCACTCTTTCCATCTCTATCTCTATCTCCCTATAGATATGTCTTCATGTCTATCTATATCTCATTATCTCCAGATCTCTCTTATTTTCTTCATCTTTTCCTTCAACATAAAAAAACAATTAGTTAGAGGAGGGAAATGATTGGATGGTGGGGGGGAAGAGGAGGGATGGTGAGATGATGGAGGGAGAAAGGAGAAAGGGAGAAGGGGAATGGGGGAGATATGAGGTAGAGAGAGGAGGGTGATGGTCCCAACTGGTGCTGAGAGGGGAGGGGTGAATCGGCACCCACTAAAACTTAAAAACCAATTTGATATAATATAACTAAAAGCTGTTAAACATAATAGATTCTATCACAAAAATAGCTATCACAAAATTAAAGCAATAGACAACACCAAATGTATCACGTGGAAACCCAAATCGGGAGAAAACCATGGTGTGAGGAAACTTCACAAATTTTGCACTCTTTTGAAGTGCGCCCTGTTAGGAGCCTTCCCTGTTAAAGGATTACAAACGCACTGTTAGATGCGACTCGGTTAAGGGATTTAAGAAATAAGGCCTGTTAAAGCCTGCCTTGTTAGAGGACTTAAAACATCTACACAGATGTCACCCGGTTAAGGGATTTAATACAAGGGACTTGTTAATGTCCACCCAAAATACTGAGATTTTTTCATTGCAATTGTTAGAGAGCAATAGAGGGTTTGATCTTCTTGAAATGGCTTTACTGAGCCTGATAAGATCACTGCGCTTCTCAAGTGAGAGTCATCACCAGGCACCACAGGTATGCTCTCCACAAATTGTTGTGCTTCCTTGCACACTCTTCTCTTCTTCATCTTTTCACCTTTTTCGTAGCTTCTCTCAGTGTACAGGTTCACTCTTTTTCTTCTTGGCAGAATGAAGGCAAACAATATTCTTCATAGGCTGAAGAATAAATAGTCTTCTTGCCCTTTCTGCTTTTTGCATGCGCGACCTCCACAAAGATCTCCTTCGGATCCATCACTCAGTTGAGTCTTAGTTCAATGTGGAAACATCAGATGCATGCCATATGCTTTTTCTGTTTTATAAAGGAAACGACAGATGCATGCCGCATACTTTCCTTTACTTGAGATTTCTCCATGTTTAATGCCATAATCTTCGGCATTAAAACCTTCAATTGCGCCTTGCACTGATCCTCTTTAAAAAACAAAGTCGTCCGAATTTTGTGCAACAAATCCCGGTTAAAGAGTCACACGAGTGTTTGTCAACTGTGACTTTCATCGGTTTGACAGTCTCGGTTTCCATCCTTAGGCAGTGTATAGGTCATAGACATCACCTGTCACTTTTGCTTCCTTTCTGTCTATATCGGTTTGGTTCCTTGGTTCCGGTTATACACTTTTATCGGTCACTATTCTGAATCCTTGATTACCGGTTGCTCCTTCTTTGGTTACCGGTTGCTCTGAAGATCGGTTAGAACTTTATCACCAGTCACTCGGTCACAAAACTTCTCCCTGTACACTATGTGTCACCGGTTTCATAACCAGTCTCTCTTGTTCACTGCAGTTGTGTACTAACCTATTATGTTCAACTGTCCCTGCTGTTCCTGATTGAACAATGTTTGCATACCTAGACATCAATGACAACACCTCTTTGCCATGTACTAGTTACATCCTTACAGGTTAATGCCAATAGGGGGGACGTGGAGACAAATGAGGTAGAGAGAGAAAGAGGATAGCTAGGGGGAATAGATGGAGAGAGAGAGAGAGAGAGAGAGAGAGAGAGAGAGAGAGGTGATGGTGCGGGAAGGGATGCAATGATGAGATGAGGGAGGGGAGAGAGTGAGATATAGGGGGTAATTAGGGGGAGAGAGATTAGACTTTCCGATGATTTAAATCCATTGTTTTGTTGATCCTTCTATGCTCTTCTACCAAATCATAGGATTGCCTTCATATATGAATGAAGAGTTATAATGAATGAGATACGTCTGTTCTTACATTGCGTCCCTTTGGCTTTGTCATTAGTTAATGTCTAAACGTTATTAACGAAATTAGTGTTCTTAATTCAAGTCTTTATTATACCAAGGATATCGCTGTTTTTTAAATTCAAAATTTGTTTCGCTTTAACACCTAGCCGCTGAAAGAAGTCATCCTTGACTTTTGATTGTTGTCTTCATTAATAATGTGGCATTCTTTCTACTGACTTGTGACACGGCAATATTGATTTATGCTTTTATGAATCAAACCTTTTATATTTTGTACCTTTTGCATATTTGGTTCTACTTATTCGTTATTTCCTTTTCCTCAGCCACCTTACATATTAGCAATGCTGTACTGTTCTCTATCTTAATTGCTTCAACGCTGATTATATAGAATTGTTGACTTTGTCAAAACAGTGATGGAGTGAATATACATTATGGTTCACTGTCAAAGTGACCATTTAATCTGATGTAATTTCACAGAAATCATAATCCATACCTCTCATTGCCAACCAAGCCTGTAGTACTTGAATACTCTGTCACATTAGAAGCTCTATGTAACCGGCTAGTGAATATTCTGATGTGGTCATGTAATCTTCCATAATAATATCAAGCTTGAGTATATTTCCTTATTTTTTTATTGGTCAGTGATCATCTGTTGATCAATTGACTCTACCGCTTTTAATCTTTAGTGATACTGAGCAGCTGTCAGAAATTGTGAAGGCTCACCATTGTGAGACAATTTCTAATCAGAGTAACAATTAAATTATATATTATATCTTATTATTATTTTTCTTTTTATTTATTTTTATATTTTAATTTCATTATTATTATTTATTTATTAAATATTATTTCAGGAAGGGGACATTACAACCTTTCATTGGGAAACCCCATTGTAATATTCATAGGAATATTGCATAAAACTAGGGGTCCTCCTCCTGATCATTGCTTGTCTACCTTTGGTAAATGATCCATCTTTATTTATGTAACAGCAAGCCAAAAAAAAATGTATTGTTTTTATTGTTAGTATATTTCAGATTCTATCAAGGAATATATCAGTCTATAGAAGTCTAACAAAACTAAGCACAGGATATGATATAAGAAATCATGAAGGAGGAAAGATAGTACCCGGAAATCAGATTTAGACTATGCCTTCAACCTCTCCAATGTATGAGCCAATTAGCCCATTTAGGGTTCCTTGAATAAATCTGCTTCAAGATGCCAATGATCTGTACTTTGACCTGTCCTTGGATCAGCTCGTCAATGCCTTAGTATCTTCCCTTAAGGCTTCTTTAATATCAGTACTTCAACCGCTGTATACATATTATGTATTGCTTAATATGTATGATGCTGCTACCACATTGAATGTGCTATTCCAAAGTAAATCGCTGCTACCAAATATCACAGCTTCCCAGACCTAGAATTCACTCATTCAAGAAGGTCACACACCTAAGAATGCTGCTCCACATCTGATCAAAGCATAAATTCACTGCTGCCAATTCTTGAAGGGTGGGAGCACATGTTATGGTTTTTATGTCTCCTCTCCTCAAGACTCGATCATGCATATATATGGTTCCAAATGCTAAACTCCACCTTACCAAGGTGGCCAACTTGGGCCCTTCAAGTAAATATTAAATAACCTTTTTTTATTATTGTATATATGCATTAATAAATAATAAATCATTAACCAAGAGGGGATGACTTGGGCCCTCAAATCGATTTATTTTATAAACAATGAATATTAAATATTCCTTAATATTTAATATTATTATTTATCCCTATTGAAATTTCCAAGCCATTGGATATTTGCCGTAAAGGCCAAAATATCAACATTTATCGCTACTTTCTTGCTTTAAAATTAAATCTTTGCTCTTGATAATTTTCATTGGCCACTTTTGTCATATTGATGCGTAATCATCCTTACCTTAGCATCGTACTTGTTTGAGGAATTTGGTAGCCTAAAAGTATCACAGATGATGCTTTTATCACCTAAAGTGGTACATGCATTTGTCATTCAAGTCTGTCAATTTGCTGGCATAGGTTAAAATATTTATCCAGCCTTATGTATTTGCAAGCGGTGATGTCCCTGTAGCCTGTAGAGATGGCATGAGCTCTCCAGCTGCAAGAAATGAATTCTCAAAAACCACAAGTATGCCTGAAATTGACGTCAAAGCCTTCTTTTATTTCCCTCCATGCCGATTCTTCCTCTAACCCCTCCAGCTGTTGCCGTGAATGCCAAACTCAACCAATCACGGCAGAGATTTTTGTTTCTCACTGTAGTTTAAGGCCTAAATAAATTACCATGCATTCACGGGCCAAACTATATTTTCCTCCATACTTAAAAATAGTCCAAACTAAGGCTTTATTTAATTATTAAAATCATCAGGCCTCCACATTTCAAAGGTTTGTCTTCATTTTATTCATGTATTTTCTATTAATAATAGCTACGGAATGGGCCCATGGCCCTTTATTTTATTTTATTTATTAAAGTGAATTTATAATATTCACTTATAACAATTGTTTAATAAAATGAATACATTATCCACTCACAATAATTTTTTGAAATTTCACGTAGGAAATATTTCTATTTATTTCCCTATTAAATAATAAAATAACCCAAAGCTCCAAATGGGCCCCACAAGTCTCTGCAATCACTCCGTGAACCTCTTGGTAAGTCCCCTATTCAACTCGTTGGCCTACGGGAACTCCACTAATAAGCCAACCTCCTGATGCTGCTAGACAGTCTAGTGAGGGGACATGACAAAAGTAGGCTTATGCCTGTGTCACCTGGTTCTTTCAGGGCACATCTAATAGGAAAACAAGTAAACGTTTATGTTGATACTAACCATTTATATTATGTCAGGGAGTCATATGTGATAGGCATTTGCAACATCTCATTCCTACACTTATAATTTTTGTGACTTGTCCATTGTCAAGTATGTAGTATTTATTTCATGTTGATATTTGATTGGTGATTCCCATAAAGTGATAATGCTTTTCTTATCCATTCCAATGTAGGGCCTATTGCGAGATAATACTTCATTGAAAGATTTCTATTTATCTAAATCAAAAGCTGAAGACTGCTTTGATTATCTTCCTCTGGAGCCCATGTGTAGGGTAATTTCCAAACTTATACTATTTTAAGTTTCTATGCATGATTCGACTGTTTCATAGAAGTTCTAGCTGGTATTCATGAATGGGTTTTAGTTGTTTTCTGTAAGCATGATTTACTACCTCCTGGGAAAGCTTCTTATGTTTACTGTTTCATTTGAACAAATACAGGAATCCAGTGATCAGCAGAGACATGATGCAAGATTTTCATCTTTTTCTGAAATGCGTAATCTCTTATGTAATAACTTGGCATGTGGCATCAATCTGTCAGAGATCAACAAACCTGCATTTCTTTTACATGAAAGGGTGCAAAGTTTGAAGAGGCATGTTAGTCTGGTAAGAATTCCTTATTTAATATTTTAGATGGTGGTTTAGGAAAAGTTAGATGTCTGAACATGGTTATAGGGCAACATATACCCTTTTTATTTATTTTAATACAGTTGCATTTGACAGAAGTTATATTGTTTGAAAAAGGATTTCTGGATGCCCTTACATTAATTCATATTCCCTATGTTGGTAATTCACCCAAGCTAAAACCAATGATTGAGGACAGGAATGTTAAATCAACTTTAATTGTGTTGACTTGAGTGTAATAAACATCAGTTGAAAAGTAAAAATTTGAGATAAAATTGGAGGTGTAATAGTAGAAGAAACTAGATAAGCTGTCCTGTGATCATTAAGAAGATTGCTGCCTTATCCTATTGTGAAATATTATGCGTAAAAGAATTGAGGTTTGTGTGCATTGGGTCCAAATTTTTAGGAACCTGATATGCACAAAGAAACAAAGAAAGTAATTATATTTTATGCTTGAATGATAAAAATTTGAAGAGATTCAATAGAAAGGAGCACTAAAAGTGACTGCAACAGTTGGAAAAATAACTTGACTTAGAATAAAGCTTCTAAGTGGAGGATAAACCCAAAATGAGTAAACCCAATGAAAAGAAAGCCATCTAGTACAAATAATCAAATGGAAGTAATATCTTTTGGGAAAGTAGAAAGGGGCTGATGGAGACAAAGCTGAAGACCAGAGACTAAAACTAGCTCTTGTTTGTATCAAAATGTTGAGAGGAAGGAGGATTGATGTTTTAGTCAATCGCCATGAAAGAGCCAATACAAGATTTTGTTAGTCCTAACCGGCTACTGAGAGGGGGGGTGAATCAGTAAATTCAATTTCTATTTCTCTTTATTGCAAACAGATATTCTTGTTAATACAAAAATTAAAAGAATATTATAACAACCATAAGCAGAAATTAATTCCATAGGTCAACTCAACATTTGTACATGGAAACCCTCGGTTAGAAGGAAAAAACCACGATTGGATAGAACCCACAAAACTCCACTACTGCAGTAATAAAGTTGCCCTATTAGAAGCTTACAAAGGATTGGTGAGAGTGCTACTCGGTTAAGGGATTTGATAGAAGACCTGTTAGGATCTTGACCCTGTTAAGAGTCGCCTTATCAGAGGACTTAAAACACCAATAAAGATGTTACCCGGTAAAGGGATTTATACAAAAGAATCTGTAAGGGTTCACCCTAATTGAGGGATTTAAATATGCTTCTCAACTAAAGCAATGATCTTATGATGACACTATATCTATCGATTCAGATCATACCTGTTCACCCTTTCCTCTGCTTGGCTATTGAATCTTTCTCTCTCTTTCACCTTTTGTGATTGTGATTTCTCTCAGAAGATTCTGCTCTCCTGCTCTCCTTCGCTCTATGCTCTTGATTTTCAACAACACACCTTTCATGTCTTTCGACCTGTATTTATAAGAAATTATTATATTAAAAATACACCTCATAGTTCTGCCAAGGTGTAAACTCTCCCATAAATCACGCATGCAAAACCCTTGATCAAAAAGCTTGCAAACTGATCCTTAGTTTACCTTGAAATGCTTGCAGGAAAAACAAAGCTAACTCCAGTTCCACTGAAAAAGCTAACTCCAATTTAACTAAAAAACGCTCCATATAATCCAGTTCGGATTATAATGCACTTAATTGGTGTGGAACTTGTATCCAGTTAGTCATCTTGTCCCTGTGTGTTTGCCAAGACCGGTTGGATAAAACTTGGACCGGTATAAGTGTGACCTGTTAAAGTACATTGCTTTCTTGCTCAATATACCCGGTTTATAATCATGAGTATTGGTGTGATGTACCGGTGTTTAGGTGGGATTGATGTTTGCCAATGACTTTACCAATGACAACTAATTTTATGTCAACAATCTTCCCCTTTGGCATTGGTGGCAAAACATATCAACACATCACCTGTAGACTTCCCCTACTGTAGACTTCCCTTGTAGATTTGCTTGTCTACCTGTAGCATATTCTGAGACATTGTTACTGTTTACTCTTTATAATTGTAACTTATTGAAGATATCTTTGTAGATCTTCTTTGCAGATTCTAGGAATGGTTTCCAGATACTTGTTACATGATCTAAAGTTTTCTTTGCAGCTTGCTGAGAGACAATGAGATTCTCCATGTCTTCAACTGTCTTGTAATCAGGTTCCTTGAGAAGTCTGTCAGTATTAGTTGCCGTTGTTTGCATCAGATGAAATGTTGGTGCAATGAATAACTGAGATCCAATAAGATCTTGGATTCTTTTTGTGTTTTCTTCGTACACTTTCCTCAAAGTGAGAGCTAGACTTGTTAGCTCCCTTTTGTATTTTGTTGCAGAAGAGCTCTTAGCATCAAATTTTGATGTCAAAACCTTTATCTCTTCTTTTGTCCTTTTAGTTCTCTCAGTTATATCCTTCACAAAGTCTTCAAAGTTAGAAGTTCTTGTGATTAACCTTCCAGCTTCTTGTACTTGCTGCTGAAGCTCTTTGGTTCGTGTAGTTATAGAGGTTTTGAGTTCTTCAACCTGTTAATGAAGAATATCTATTCTTTTCTTCTCATAATTATCAATAGCAACTGTTTCTGGGTCAGTGACATCTTCCCCCATTAGTACCTCTAATTGATCACTCACTGGTTTGTCTTCATCTATTTCAGCATCAGGTACAAAATTGTACAAGATATTCTTTACACTTGTAAGAACCGTATCCTATTTTCTCTTTGTAAGCTCCTTTAGTTGCCTTGTCGACATTTTGCTTATGTCAACAACAGTTTCACTTGCTTTAGATGGGCTAACTTTGCCTCTTTTTGATTCAGAATCTGTTGCAAAAGATAGCTTCCTCTTAAATGTTGATATACTCAGAACATCTACCGTTTCCTTCTGCCTTATTTCTTGTGCAGGTTCTTCTGCAGGCTTATCCTGTTCTTTTGTAATAGGCAATTCCTGTTGTTGAGGTATTTCTTGTTGTAGTGTCTCCTTTGAACGTACCTCTTCTTCTGGATGTACTCCTTTTGGTGGTTGCTCTGTTTGTTGCTCTTCAACAACCTGTTGATCATTCAAAATAGTTTTTACTTTATCTGTTTCATTCTCTGTAGTAATCTTTGCTGATGACTCCCCCAGTTCTTATTCCTCTGGTCTCACAGATGTATCATGTTCACCTGTTTGAACTTCTTCTCCCAGGTCGACCTATTCACTGGCTGTGAACTGTTCACCATTAACTTCCATTTCATTGGTTGTACTTTGTTCACTTGTGGAAACTTGTTCACCAGTTGCGAACTGTACAAGTGGAACCATCTCCTTTTCATGTTCATCTTGTGAGATGTCCTGTGGACCTGTAGACTTGAGAGTGTTGAAGTCATATTTTTGCCAAAATTCTAGTGAATCTTCATACACATCTTTTTCTTGTCCATTAATGATTTTGGCAACCCTGTCCCTCGTGTCCAAGTTGAGTGACACTGCTTCCATCAGAATTTTTATTATCTCATCATTAAGATCTGATTTAACTTTTGCCAAAGTTTCCCTTATTATTTTATTGTTTTGGGCTAGACCGGTTCTCCATTTGGTCATTAGCCTCTTATTCAATTCTGTCGAAAAGTGGGGCCCATAGTCCCTAGGACTTCTGTTGAAATCTAAAAAGGTTTCAAACAGAGCAATCTCAATTTTATGCTTATCCTCATTTCCCAGAACACTAAACCACTTGGCAACATTCGACATTTCACCGAAATCCATAATTTCATCAACTATATTATCTACGGTTAAAGTTCGAACTTTACCTTTTTCGAGAGAGGCAAGTAGGGTTGGTGGAGTGAGATCACCACCTGTGTCTCCAGTTATGTCCACGATGACCGGTTCTGTTGCAGACTTTGCTTTGACCGAAGGCTCAACTCCCAGTATGCCTTCCTTTTCCAGTGTCTTATACTGGTGGCTCTGTGGTGTTTTGGCATTCTGCTTCAGCTTGATGTTCCGACTTCAGGACATTCATCCATATGGCAACCCCTTCATCATGACCTGACCAATTCAGGACCTGACCAATTCTTTTTCTAATCTTGAAACTTTGTTTGTACAGGTCAGCTTGATTAGTTGCCTCTTGCAAGCTAAGATGATTCTGAACTTCAAGTAGAGCCCTTATCCTCAGCTCTCTTTCCTTATCTATGGAAGATTTCCATCTACCTTCAATTATCTCTTGTATATCTTCAGGTATTGTTTTGTGAAGTTCGGTGGATGTTATATTGAAGTTGTGAAGACAGTAAACTACAGCTTCTAGCTTTCTCCTATCTTCTTCATTAGCAAGCTCATATCTTCTTTCAACTCCACCCATTCCACCTGTTTTCTTCAATTCTTCAACCATTTCATCTATGTTGGGTGTTCTTCCTTTTGGTGCATCCCCTTTTACCGGTTTCTTGGTCTTTCTCTTTCTGAGAAAAGTAGTGGTTTCTTCAGTTTCTGTTTCCTCCATTTCCTCACCTTGTGATGGTTCGGTGAACCCTGGTCGTGTCTTCTTTCTTTGAACCTTTGGTTCTTCAGCCACTGGCTTCCTTTTCCTAGGGGTGGGAGTTCGCTTTACATAAACCTTCTTCAGGTTCCTTAGAAGATGCCTTCTTCCTCATATTTGCTAGAATCTCCTCAAAAGTCCCAAACCGGTTTGTTGAGAGATCTAAGTTGCTTTCCCGTAGTGCATCTGCATATGCCTTGGCAACCTTAGATGTAATTTCATAACCGAGTTCCGGTGCATAGTTTGACCTAGGCTCCACAACCTAGATAATGCAATGATCGGTGCTCACCAGAAAGCACATTTCTTCCTTGTATGCCTCTACAATGGTTGAGGGAATTCTTTCCCTATTGTGCATTCTTAACTGAAAGGTTTCAAAATAATCAGTTATAACCTTATGAACCTGATTCCCCAAGTTATTTACTATCTCCTATCTGAACCATTATTAGTTTATCTTCTAGCCATATAACTTTGCCTATCCCTCGAAAGAAGTTTTGATAATAGAAAAACAAACATACCAACAACATCCCATATTTGAGAAACTTCTTTTTAACTAAATCGAGCTTCTTCAAGTTTTCAAAGATTTGGCTCCTCAGCATAGCACAGATGTCATATCTGGCATTGTCGTGCATTAGTCTGTGCGTAACATGAATCGCACCTCCAGGTATGCTATTCAGGTTACTCGATTGATAAACTTTGTTGCTGATAGCCGCAATAGTAAACCGAACACTGTCGTCTTCAATATCATTCACAGTCATCATTCGACTGTCGTATCTGGACTTAGTCAACCATTTGACTTCTGCATTTGCTATTGTTCTTAGGGTTAGAGCTTCCCCTACGACATTGTAACCAGTAACCCTATGTAAATCTTCTTTAGTGATAGGTGTAATCGCGCCTTTCGCTAGCCACATCCCTAGTTTGTGAACCCTGCTAAGCACCAGCCTAATCCAATTAGGTCGAAACACGGTTGGATATTTCACTCTATTGATTAAACCCGATGATTGCAGCTTAGTGTATTTTGCTTGAAGCTTCCCGTCTTCACACAACGAGAGGAATTCACTTTGGATAAAAGTTTCGCCCTGTTCCTCCTGTTTGTTGTGGATGAAAGCCGTTACATCCTCAGTTAGCAAAACACCTTCAGGGATGGATGATAGAGCTCCCGCCATATCATTCGCTTGATTTTGAACCACCATGATGTCGTAATCAGGTCTATCAACTTGATTGGCATTGATGAGGCTCACCACAGAAGATGAAGATGCCATATTACTAGGCCAGTATGTGCAGAAACTTCTTGATAAAATTTACGGAATTCGCTAAGCAAAGATCGTAAATCACAGCAAGAAAAGATTACTCAAGCTTTTGAAAATCAATGATCACAAATCGCAATGTAAAGTGAAATGAGTAATCGACTTTCCCTTTTATGCACTTAGGTCGTAACAGTAATTAGCAAACGGTAACTTTTGTTAACGGTTACTGTATTAATTACTTTTACCTAACCTTTCTTTCGACAATTGGTTCACAAACTCTTTACCTGTTTACAAATCCTCGGTTGCTTCATCCACTTTGCTACATCAGCAACTCTTACCTGTCCGGTTAATAAGTTAGACCGGTGACTCCTTGGTTCCAATTCTTGACTGAGTGAGATCACAACTCACCAGTTCCTCCGAGAATAGTAGCCTTGCTTCTTGTTCTTCTTAAGCCCTTAGGCTTAATTTGTTGAAGAGATATCACCATCAGTAGATGATGACCTTACCTCAGATTTCTCCTCAGCGGAACTCTTTGTCCCCTTTATGGACTAAGTCTTCTTGACTTCCCTATTGGTCTCTTTACTTACGTTATCCTTCTGATTGGGGGACAACTTCTTCTTGACTTGTTTAGCCAGTCCTTTGCCTTTGTTCATTGACTAGTTCCTGCAGTCCTTGGCTAGATGCCCAATCTTGTTACAGTTGTAACAAGCCATTTTGGTTCCTCTCCATGGATTGACCCTTCTTTCCCTGTCCATGGGTGAGTGAAATCAAAGTTCCTATGCCCTGATGGTCCACGGGTAGCATAGTTGGATGTGCTCCAGTTTACATTCCTATTCAGGAATACTGGTCTTGGTGGAGATTTGAATGCCATCGTTTTGAACCTGATTTCTTCCGCTTTGTGTCCAAATTTATTGCAACCATAGCAATAACCCTTGAAGCTTCCCCTGCTTCCACTGAACACACTGTTGGAGCAAGACCTGCATTCAAAGGTCCTGTGACTATACTTGTAACAATTGCTGCAATAACTGTTAGAAGTAAAGGGTCTTACCGGTGCATTTCTGCAGTCTTTGGTTTTATGACCCAGTTTGCCACAATGTTTGCAAGAGGGTTTGAAGATCTTTTTACCTTTGTCTTCTGTTGGTTTCTTCTTTTCCTTCTTGCCTTGCTTGTCTCCAGAGGACTCACCGATTATGATACTTGATGGCAATGTCCTTTGTCTTGGAGTGCATGAGAAGGTTTTTGGATATGTTTATTGCACTTGTACTATCATAGTAAATTGCAATCGGTTCAGGTATTTGTTCTTGGATCCCTTTCAGTAGCTGTTTGATCCAGATTACCTGTGTGCAATTGATTGCTGCAGCAACGTATTCAGCTTCTGTTGTAGACCGTGAAATGTAGTTCTGCTTCTTGCTTGTCCATGACACAATCCTCCCGCCGAGAAAGAATGCACCACCACTTGTGCTTTTTCTGTCATCAATATTGCTAGCCCAATTTGCATCAGTGTAGACCTTTACTTGGAATCCTCCCTTGTGAGGAAACCACAAGCCATACTCCTCAGTCCCCTTTAGGTATCTGAAAATTCTCTTCACTGCTATTATATGTCTCTTTAAGAGTTGCAGAGAATCTTGCTACTATGCCAACCGCATGTGCAATGTCCGGTCTGCTGTGTACTGCATACTGTAATTTTCCTATCATAGACCGATACAGTGTTTCATTCACTTCTTTTGCATCATCTTCCTTTGACAACTTTAGGTTAGTTATCATCGGTGTACCAACCGGTTTGGATTCTTTAAGTCCAAAAGTTTTAAGAATTTCTTTTACATACTTGGACTGAGAAATGAAGATACCTTCCTTTAGCTGATGGACCTGTAGTCCAATGAAAAATTTTATGGGTCCTATCATAGACATTTCAAATTCTTTCTTCATTTCTTCAACAAAGGCTTTGCTCATCCTGTCATTCCCCCCAAAGATGATATCATCTAGAAAGATTTCAGCAATCTGGTTCCCATCTTTTCCAGTCTTGAGATACATGTTGCTGTTGTCCCCAGTTCTTGTGAACCCTATGGTCAGGAGGTATGAATGCAACCTCTCATACAAAGCCCTTAGAGCTTGTTTTAGCCCATAAAGATCTTTTTACAGTTTATAGACCATACCACTCTTTTGTGTGGATGTGAAACCTTCGGGTTGTTCAATGTAAACTTCCTCCATTATTCCATTCAGGAATGCAGACTTGACATCCATCTGGTATACTTTGATTTTATTGTGAGCACCATAGGCAAGAAGAATTCTTACTCCTAGTCTGGCCACAAGTGCAAAAGTTTCTCCATAGTCCAGTCCAGCTTCCTGGGCATATCCTTTGCAGACCAGTCTGGCCTTGTTTCTTATTACTTTTCCCTCTTCATTTAGCTTGTTCCTATAGACCCACTTTGTCCCAATGACATTCTTGTCCTGTGGTCTAGGCACAAGCACCCGTGTATCATTCTTTTCTATTTTCTCAATTTCTTCCTCCATGGCCTTGACCCAATTTTCATCTTCCAAAGCTTCCCTGGTGGTTTTGGCCTCTATACAGGAGAACAAACAGATATTCTCTCTGGTCCTTTTCCTGGTCAAGACATTTGCATGTTTGTCACCAATTATATTGTCAGTTGAGTGATATGTGACATACTTTGGGATAACTGGTCTCTGTTCCCGGTCAAGTTCTTCCGGTTGAGCAATTTCATCATCATGGTCATGAATAACTTCTTGTTCATCATCTTGTGTTGGCCTGTCAACTTCAGGTACAACCTTCTGCTCCAGTTGTCTGTTGACATGTTCTTCTCTTTCATCTTCGGTTGTTACTTCATTGAACCCAAGAAGATTTCCTTCATTCTGACCTTGTAGGATGTCATATTCATTACGACTGATCTTCTTAACTGGTTCTGAATATTCATCAACTTTTACATTGATGCTTTCAATATTTTTCCCGTTCTCTTGTTCAGACACCTATAGGCTTTACTTTTGGTAGAGTAACCCAGAAATATTCCTTCATCACTCTTGGTCTGAAACTTCCCTGAGTACATATCTCTTTTAATGTAATAGTTACTACTAAAGATTCTGAAGTATCCTACACTAGGAGTATGATTGAACCATAGTTTATAGGAAGTCTTACCAATTCGTTTCTTGACTTGAACTCGGTTCAGTGTATAGACAACAATGCTGATAGCTTCTCTCCAAAATTGATGAGGAAGATCCTTTTGAATCATAAGGGTTCTTGCACAATCAATCAACGTCCCGTTTCTTCTTTCTGCTACTCCATTTTGCTGAGGAGTCCTAGGTGCGGATAGCTGCCTTTTTATTCCATGTTCCTCACAGTAGTGAGTGAACTCTTGAGAAGTGTATTCACCTCCTCTGTCTGATCTCAGACACTTAGACTTTTACCGATCTCCTTTCCCACTCGAGCCTTGTAGATTTTAAACATGTGAAATGCCTTTGATTTCTCTCTGAGAAAGAGTGTCAACATCATTCTTGAGAAATCATCTACAAAGAGCATGAAGTACCGGTCTCCGTAGTAGCTCTTTGTTCTCATAGGTTCACACAAGTCTGTGTGCACAAGATCTAGAACATTTTCAACAGAGAAAGATTTACTGCTAAAGTTTGTTCCTGTCAGTTTTTCTAACTGACAATCTTTACAAATTCGTCTTTCAGGTTTTGTGATCTCAGGGAGTCCTCTTACCGATTTCTTCTTGCTCACTTTGACAATATTGTCAAAATTTATGTGGAGGAGTCTCTTGTGCCATAACTAGCGATTGTCCTCTTTGGTTACAGGACAAATCTTGCTTGATTCTCCTTTGACTGATGCAATGAGACAGGCTCCTTCCATTGAATCTAGGTAGAATAGATTCCCTTTTCTCTGTCTACCGGTTGCAACATGAGCTCCAAATTGATTCTTGACAACACAAGAACCTTGTGCAAATTCCAACAGGAATCCTTTGTTGTTTAGTTGTGCAACGCTTATTAAGTTGTACTTGAGTCCTACCCGGTACACATCTTCATAGACAACATCATTGCTAAGTGCAATAGAACCTTTACCTTTGATAGCATAGGGAGCATTATTTCCACAGGTTACTGATCCACCATCATTGAGCTTCAAGCTAATGAACTTGTTCTTATCACTGGTCATATGGTGAGTGCATTCGCTGTCAATGATCCAATCATCATGCTGATGAGATCTTGAGATAAGTGCCATTTCACTTACCATTAGACTTTTTTCTGTTATTGCAACAAATGCAATTTTTGGATCTTCAGAGTCTTTAGATTCATTGTCTGTGACTCCTTCTGCAAGGTAGCACTCCTTTGCTTTACTCTTGAACCGGTTGCTCTTGTCTTTGTTATCATTATTCGGACATCTCGCAATAATATGTCCTATCTTATTGCAAGAGAAACATTTCAGAGGAAGTTTTCCTTTATACTTCCTTTTTCCTCTAGGAAATCTCCTAGCGATGAGTGCTTCAAACTCATCTTGCTCCATCTCTTTTGAGAGAAAATTCTTAACAAGATTACCAATCTTACTGGTAGAGCAGTTACCGGTTTCTCTTCCCTTTTTGGTGGAAGAGATATTGACAGAAGACTTAAAAGTTGCTTCTTGAATGGGTAAGCTATTATCAAAATTACTCAATTCAAATGCAGTCAACTTACCGATTAGGGAGTCTAGAGTGACTTGATCTGTGGTCACTGATCTGAGCTCTTGAATGACAGAGATCTTGATGGCGTACTGAGGTCTGAGCGTTCTTAGTATTTTGCTAACCACCTCCTCTTCCCCAAGTTTTCCTCCAACACTCTTGACGGAGTTGATCACTTCTTTGATTCGGTTGTCGTATTGTTCAATGTCTTCTCTTTCATTCATCCTCATGTCATCATACTTTCCTCTAAGGCTTTCAACCTTAGCTCTTTGTACGTTTGGGTCACCTCCATATACTAGTTGCAGCTTAGTCCACATCTTGTGAGCAGTTTCTAGATTTTCAATCTCAGCATAGACATGATCTAGTAGTGTGCTGGCTATCATATCCATGGTTGTCGTGTGTTCAGTCTTGATCTTCAATTCATCAGGTGTTAGGGTACCAGCGGGTTCACTGTAATCGGTGGTTACATGAGTCCAATATTGATCTCCAGTGGTCTTCATGTACAACTTCATTTTGCTGCACCACAGAGTAAAGTTTTCCTTTGAAAACTTTGGTTCTTCCTTTCTGACCATCTTGACTTTTTCTTTATGTGGTTAAGCAGTAAAGAAAAGAAACCGGTGCGCTAATACCAATTGACAGTCCCAATCGGTGCTGAGAGGGGAGGGGTGAATCAACACCTATAAAACTTCTTCTTCTTGAATCTAATGAAATATACTTAAAACTGTAAGCGAAATAGATTCAAGCATAAAAGTAGCATCAAGCAATTAATCCACAATTTGACACCAGATTTATCACGTGGAAACCCAAATCGGGTGAAATCCACGGTGTGAGGAGACGTCACAAATTCTGCACTCTTCTAAAGTGCGCCCTATTAGGAGTCTTCCCTGTTAAAGGATTACAATCCACTATTAGATGCGACCTAATTAAGGGATTTGATACAATAAGGCCGGTTAGTGCTTGCCTGGTTAGAGAACTTAGAACACCTGTAAAGATGTCACCCGGTTAAGGGATTTAATACAAGGGACCTGTTAAAATCCACCCAAAATATTGAGATTTTAACTATTGTAATTGTTAGAAAACAATAGAAGGATTTGACCTTTTACAAGTGGCTTTGCATAGCTTGGTAAGATTTCTGTTATACTCAACTGAGAAATATCACCGGTCACCGCTGGTATGTTCTCCTTTACTATTGTGCTTTCTTTGCACACACTTTTTTTTTTTTTTTTTTCTATTCACTTTAGCTTCTTCAGCATACAGGTTCACTCTTTGCTTTGGCAGAATGAGGGCAAACTATATCTTAGACAGGCACAAGAATATATAGAGTACTTGCCCTAATTACGCTTCTCCATCATGACCTAATTGCAGATCTCCTTTAGATTCATCACCCAAAAGAGTATTAGTTCTTTGAGGAAACATCCGATGCATGCCGTTGCTTTATCTTCTTTATGAAGAAAACAATAGATGTGTGTCAAGCACCTTTCCTTCACATGAGATAACTCCATGTTTTAAAGCCACTGACTTCGGCTTTAAAACCTTTAACTGCGCCTCAAACCGATCACCATGTTAATTCAAAGTCTTCCGGATTTAGTGCAGTAAATCCTGGTCAAAGAGTTGGTTAAGCAAATAGTTGACTATGACTTCCCCGGTTCATCTTATCATACCGAAGTCTTCACTTGATCGCTTGAGATCCTTATGTTGTGAGTAGGTAAGAACTTTGATCTGTTACCTTTTCTTCCACTGCTTACCGGTTGCACCCTTTCCTCGGTTGCGTTGACGATACCAGTCGTGTCCATTCCTTGGTTGTGCCCTTTGCTCGGTTGTATGCTTTCCTCGGTTGCCGATATACTTAGCTCAGTGACCGGTTGTGCTTGATGAGCAGATATAGTTTCTTCTATAGTGTCATCGGTTGCCAAACCAGTCTCTTTACATAGAGATCCACTGCTGGTGTTCTCCTTAGATACTTAGACCTTAGGTTGAGATGTCAATACATGTCCTTCCTCTATCCTCTTTTTCCAATCAATGAAAATACTTAATTGCCATGTACCGGTAGCAAGCTTACCGGTTACCCTCTCTTAATGCCAACAGTCCTGTGGGATCCTTGTGCTTCCTTTGAGCTCTTAATTGCTCATCAAGTTTCTGAGAACTTTCATTATACCTTCTGAGTTTCTCATTCCTCTTTTCAAGAGTTTTCAGCTACTCCTTTAATTGATCCAATTGAGTAGCCATCTTTTTGCATGCTTCATCTTTTTCATGCAGGTGCTCATGCATGATTGCGTTCTCCTAATTTATGCCTTGCATGTGTGCATGCAGTTGCAATATGAGAGCATCATTCTCTCGTAATGCATCTTTTGCCATATTTCCTTCTCTTTCAGTAGTTAACTGTGCTTCTATGGCACTAGTCTTCTCATCCTCAACTTTTCGTTTAGCTTCAATGAGTTCAGTCATCCTCATAGCATGACCTTCCTGCTCTCTTTTTATGTTGGAGATTTGATCTGTCAGATTCAGATTCTTCTCCATGAGATCAAAGACCGCTTCTTCTGCTTCATCAGAGCCACTCTACCCAAAGATTTCCTCAATGATTTCATGACTTTCATTCAGTTATAGAGCCAACTCTTTCCTCTTGGCAAGAGACCTCCTCAGTCTATTTTTCAGAGAGGCTATCATTTCATTTGCTTCCTCCAGCTGCTTTTGATACCTGTAACCCTCCATGATCTTTTCTCAAGTGGTTAAGCTTTCTATTTCTAAGAACCTAGGCTCTGATACCAATTGTTATTCCTAATCGGTTACTAAGAGGGGGGGTGAATCAGTAAATTCAATTTCTATTTCTCTTTATTGCAAATAGATATTCTTGTTAATAAAAAAATTAAAAGAATATTATAACAACCATAAACATAAATTAATTGCACAGGTCAACACAACGTTTATACATGGAAACCCTCAGTTACAAGGAAAAAACCATGGTGGGACAGAATTCACAAAACTCCACTACTGCAGTAATAAAGTTGCCCTGTTAGAAGTTTACAAAGTACCGGTGAGAGTGCTACCCAGTTAAGGGATTTGATAGAAGACCTGTTAGGATCTTGACCTTGTTAGGAGTCACCTTATCAGAGGACTTAAAACACCAATAAAGATGTTACCCGGTAAAGGGATTTATACAAAAGGACCTGTAAGGGTTCACCCTGATTGAGGGATTTAGATATGCTTCACAACTAAAGAAATGATCTTATGATGACACTATATTTGTTGATTCTAAATCATACCTGTTCACCCTTTCCTTTGCTTGGTTGTTGAATCTTTCTCTCCCTTTCACCTTTTGTGATTGTGATTCCTCTCAGAAGATTTTGCTCTCCTGCTCTCCTTCGCTCTATGCTCTTGATTTTCAACAACACACCTTTCATGTCTTTCGACCTGTATTTATAAAAAATTATCTTATTAAAAATACATTTCATAGTTCTACCAAGCTGTAAACTCTCCCATAAATCACATATGCAAAACCCTTGATCAAAAAGCTTGCAAACTGATCCTTAGTTTACCTTGAAACGCTTGCAGAAAAACAAAGCTAACTCCAGTTCCACTGAAAAAGTTAACCCCAGTTTAACTAAATAACGCTCCGTATAATCCGGTTTGGATTATCATGCACTTAATCGGTGTGGAACTTGTATCCGGTTAGTGATCTGTTCCCTGTTTGTTTGACAAGATCGGTTGGTTAAAACCTGGATCGGTATAAGCGTAACCGGTTAAAGTACATTGCTTTCGTGCTCAATATACCAGGTTCATAATCGTGAGTATCGGTGTGATGTACTGGTGTTCCGATGGGATTGATGTTTGCCTATGACTTTACCAATGACAACTAATTTTATGTCAACAGATTTGACAATGCCCATTGAAGAATATCTTGGGCTCATTGGGTCTTTTGAAACAACTCTTGGAATAAAGGTACACCTAAAATCTCTCCTAACATCCATCGTCCATGCTCCTCTTGAGCTAGAGAGAAAATTTGGTAGGCACATGTCCTCAAATTCTAGGTTGTGAGAAAAAGTGAGAACCTTGCCTAGTTTGAGATTAAGAGGAATATGTACTTTGGTGGATTAACAAGATTTGTGTTAGCTAGTTGATTATAATCATTTGTGTGGATAGTGCAAAGGACACATGATACCTCCAATTGCTAAAAGATTGAAAGAAGAGGATGATCAATGTGGTAGTCCTAGGTAAATTGTGTAAAGCCCGATTATTGAATTTTTTTGTGAAGGTAATATGGAACCCACCATCTCTAGCTGCAGTAATGGAAAAGAAGAGCTAGGGGCCCTATTAAATATCTGTTCTAATAGTGGTATGTTCCTTGGCACTTGTAGACATTATATGAATATAAAGTGCGCATCTCTCTCTCTCTCTCTCTCCACACTTATTGGGGGAGTGGAGATGGCAAATTCTATCACCTTGCAGCTAGCGGTTTGTTGTAACCCTTGGTGATAATGTACCCTCCCTCATCCAAGGGTAATACTTAGGCCACAAAAGCAATGATGTTGAAGATAGTTGGGACAAATAATAGTGCCACTGCCACCAACAATCTACAATAATATATACAACATATAGCCATCATAGATAAGTAGATATCTATAGGCCATGGAAGGTAATAAAGAGCACACGATTATATTCAAGTGGAGTGGGGGGTGAATTCGTATACCAACTTCTTTTATAAATCACAATAGCATTAATTACTCATTTTCAATAACCATGCACATGATAAAAACACAATAACAAAATATTTATGTGAAAACCCTCATAGGAGAAAACCATGATAAATTACTTGCTTATGAAGTAATCTTTTACAAATTTTGTAGGTTCCAATCTACTAGTGGCGCCAACGCCTCATTCAATTCGTGAGAACTTGCCCACTAGAGGCAATAACCACTCAATTGATTTGTGAGCACGAACTCCATAAAGGCACCAACCCGCCATTCACTTAGAGGCACCAACCGCTCATTTAAATTTCCACCTTATCAATGTTTCATCTTCAATGGTTGATGGATAAACTTTTTTCCTCAACTTTTTTCAATCAATCTCTTCTTCAAACTGCTCCAATTCCTCCTCAAATGGTGAATTGGATGAAGAAGTTTATGTTGAACAGTCTGAAGGGTTTATTTTGTCTAGCAATTTAGATTATGTATGCAAGCTGAAGTGTTGTATGGACTTAAACAAGCTCCAAGAACTTGGTATGACAGGCTGGACAAATAGCCACAGTAGCAGGGATTCAAAACGGGATATGTGGACACCAACTTGTATGTAAAGGAGGAAGGTAACAACATTCTTATTGTTGTATATGTTGATGACTTGATTTTTGGAAGTGATGTCTCCAAAATGACTAAGGAATTTGCTGGTTGTATTATAAACAAATTCGAAATGTCAATGATGGGTGAGTTATCCTATTTTCTTGGGTTGCAAATTCATCAATCAGCTGATCGTATTTTTATTTCACAATCTAAATATGTTAAAGGGCTGCTTAAAAGGTTTCAAATGGAAGATTGTAATCCGGTTAGCACTCCTATGTAAACCGAATGCAAGTTAAGTAAAGAGGATGTCTCTCCTAATGTTGATCAAACTTACTACAGGTCTATGGTAGGATGTTTATTATTTGTTACAGCTACTAGACTTGATATCATGCAGGTTGTTGGTTATGTTGCATGCTTTCGAGCTACACCTAAGCAAACTCATGTGTAAGCTGTTAAGAGGATCTTTAAGTACTACAGATGCAGATTGGGGAGGTTCGATGGATGACAAAAAGAGCAGAAGTGGTTGTGCATTTACCTTGGTGGCTGTCCAGTTTCTTGGCTCAGCAAGAAACAAAGTTGCACTTCTCTATCTATAACTGAAACGGAATATATTGCTGCAGTGTCATGTTGTATGCAGATAATTTGGATGAAGAATACCTTACTAGATTTCAAGCTTCAGTTTGTTGATCCAATTTCTATTTATAGTAACAACACTAGTGCGATTGATATCTCTAAAAATCTTGTAATGCATTCTCGCACTAAGCACATTCCAATTAAATATCATTATTTGAAAGAACAAGTTGCTAATAATGTTGTCAAGCTGGAATATGTATACTCTAAAGAACAAGTGGCTGACATCTTCACTAAACCTCTACCTTGGGAATGCTTCGAATATTTTCGAAGCCAACTTGGTGTTCTTCTCCCTCACTAGATGGCACATGTTCATGGGGAGCGCTTCATTGCAATATCTTTCTTGCAATATCTTTAGTTCAGTTGTTTCAGATTTAATGGTCATAGATGTCAAAGGGGGAGTATGCATTCATGGGGAGCTATATGTTTTCTGGGAAATTATGTTGCTGTTGTTCTTTAGATGAGGTTGCCATCAATGACAAAAAGGGGGAGATTTTTGAATGTTTATATGTTTATGTCATTGATGTCAAAGGATGTATTTAGTTTGTACAAGTATCTCATCAGTTTTGCACTATTGAAGTCAAAGGATGTATTTAGTTCATACAAGTATCTGATCAGTTTTGCTTCTTGTTCATTTGAGCTGCTTGTGCGCTTGCAGCTTAATCATATTTTTTTTCTTGAGCTAAATGCTTGGGTTATCTGCTACGTATGGGTTGAGCTGAAACTTCTTCAATGGCTGCTGTATTTGAAACAAATTTTAGTTCTTTTGTTTCATAGCTGAGTCATATGTTATGTGGCAGGTTGCATTTTTATATATCCCAGTTTGTAACGCCTATAGAGCTGCATTTTTGTTGTCATATGCCAAATGTACAGGGAAATGAAGAATATAATGCAACTGAGACAAAACACTAGTAACGCTTTGTTTGGGGTTCGTTCGTGTATAAAAAATACATGAAGTTTCCTGTCATTGAAGTTTGATATTGAAGACCGTCATACTAAGAATAAAGACACGTTTTCACAACTGCCTGATTATTATGAAGATTTCAACAAGTGTCGACATATTTTGAGGAAGTTACAAAACACTAAACAATGAACTCACCGACAACAAGTATCGAGAAATAAGGTGTAGTTTTTGTAAGTTTAAAAAGAAATTTTCAAAATGCATATACTTGCGTGCATTGTTACAAAGGATATCGGGCAGTGAAGTAATCATTTTTATTTAACAAGTGCATACTTTTAATAGCAGTCATCCATTTTATATGTGTGCTGTGATTAGTCCAAATGTTTGGTGCGGGAAGTCTGCGATATACGTGGAAGTGTGTGTTTGAATAGGAGGTCTATATTTCTAAAAACGATAATATCTAAAGGTCATGTAATTGTCTGTTGTGATGTTTCTTTAAAAATAAGTGAGTGTGCTTCGTGTACACCTTTGTGAAGGCTATTGGACATAAGGGAGAGGTAATTGGTGTTATCGAAATATACGGTGTGTTGGCAGCCGATTTTGGAGAATGAAGTCAGGCGGATAGTTGTTTGGTAGGGCAGTGATGACCATTCAGAAAGAATAGCTAAGGATTGTGTGGGAAAGGAGAAGGAACGAAGAGTGCAATGTTATTTTTTAAAAAATAAGACTGTGCGTTGAGAGGAGACTGTAGAGTGTTTGTCTTTTAAAAACACAAGTAACAACAGTTTGTTGTAAGGGAATATAGTAGAAGTGGGATAAAAGGGATACTCCAATTGCAGTGTTTACTGTGGTTATTTGATCAAGTGGATTTAATTTTTAAAAATGGCCTGTATGTTCTTCTACTGTGGTTCCGAGCAAGTTCAAGGCTTTCAGACTTATTTATATATATTGGAAGATACATAAGTAATATCATCAGTTGCAAGGGTCTTTTGTTTTGAAATAGAGCTCACTTACATCAAAGTGAACATTGCGTCTAATTGTTCTATGTTTAAACTCTCTATTATATTGTGAAGTGTGTAGTGTTGAGTAGGTGCTCTATGAGAGGTAGCAGCCTCTGAGTATTTAAAGTTGGTGCTCTGTGAATGAGTTGTAGCTCATCCTTGTACTGGGTTGAAGCCCAATTTTTGGAGATTAGTGATACCGTGGTTTTTTACCCTGTTGGGTTTTCCACGAGATAAATTTGGTGTCCTTGCTCTTGCTTTTTGTGATTTTTGTGGTTGCTTGTGTCACTTATTGTTTAAATTTTTTAAAATACTGATTCATCCCCTCCCCTTTTCAATATTTTTTCGTTTCTCAATTGGTATCAGAGAAGGTTCTCTCTTCAAAGCTTAAAAGCCTGAGAGTCAGTCCTTGTTTGTCCACCATGAGTGCCTTAGAAGGTCTTGCCACAAACCGTGCTCCCTTGTTTGATGGAACTGACTATGCTTTTTGGAGTGTGTGTATGAAGACATATATTATGTCACTTGGCTATGATGTCTATCTCATCCTGATAAATGGTTACACCATACCAGCTCAACCCCCCACAGATGTTGATGGAAAGAAAGCTTTTGAGAACAATGCTAAAGCCATGAATGTTGTTTTATGTGGTTTGTCAGAATCTAAATTTGTTGAAGGGATGCTTTGTTCTACAACTAAGGAGGTTTGGGATAAGTTCAATGCTTATCATGGAGATGGTAAAGTTAGGAAGGCAAAAGTTCAAACTCATAGGACTGTTTTTTAAAGTATTCGCATGAAGGAAGATGAGAGTATTGCAGCCTATTTTCTCCAACTTGACGAAGTTCTTAATGCTCTAAAAGGTTTGGGTGAAACTGTTGAAGAGAAAACCATAGTTCAGAAGATTCTTTGCAGTCTTCCATTGAGATTCAATGCCAAAGTTTCTGCTGTGGAAGAAATGTCTGTATTGGATACTCTTACTGTAGACAAGCTACATGGTATTTGAGCAGCCTATGAAATGAGGACAAATGTCGAAGGCACATCTAAAGGAGAAACAACATTCAAAGCTGCAAAAGTTGGCAAAGAAAAGGAGCAAAAACAAAGTGAAAGTTCAAAAGAAGGCTCAAATGATGAGATTGCAGACCTTGTGAGAAAACTTAAAAAGGGTCTTGGGAAGCACAAAGGTAAGCTCACTTTAAAGTGTTTTAATTGTGGTAAACTTGACCATTTTGCTTCAAAGTGTCCTGACGAAAAAGAAGATGACAACTATGATGAAAGAGATTCTATTTTTGTGAGGTCTAGAAAATTTGTAAGAAGACTTTGGAAATTTGATAAATCTAAAAATGTTTTCTACTCTAAGAATGGCAGTGACGATTCTTCCAGTAGTGAGGATGATCCTCAAAATGATGAAATCTTGTTCATTGCAATAGATGATTTAAATTTGAAAGAGCATGAAAGATGTGGGGTTCTTAAGTTTGATGGAACAAACTTAACCATCTGGAGTTTTGGAATGCTTATTAACATTAAGTCACTTGGTTTTGATGTATGGAAATGTATTTCAGCTGATTATGTAGAATTCACAAATTCTGAAAATAAGAAGACAACTAATGCAAAGGCAAATGGTGCTATTTTAAGTTGTTTAGCTGATTCACAGCGTGACAAATACATGCACTTTGGTACAGCCAAAGAAGTTTTGGAACAACTACATGTAACTCATGGTAAAGAACCAAAAATTGACTTTGCTTGCATGGCCATAGAGGATACTCAAGCTGATGTGTATGGAGATGAAGAATTAACAAATAAAGAGCATGATGATTTGGAAGGAGTGGACCTAGAACTTGAGTTAATAGCAGCCTTAGCTGAAATTAAAAAACTCAAGAAGAAAAATCAGAATCTTGTAGATCTGTTGCAAGCGGAAAGTCAAGAGAAATTAAAGATTGCTATGGCTCTTAGTGTGGCTAAGAAGATTCAAGAGGAGTTTGAAAATCAGATTAAAATGAAAGAATAAAGTATTTTTAGGTTAGGGGCTGAAGTTGTTTTTCTTAGAAATATTGGGAAATCTACAACCTTGTCTAGTGAAGAAGTGACAAACAACAACAACAACATGACATTGGATAATCTTCTTGCTTCACAAAAATCATCATTAGACAAAAGAGGTATTGGACTTGAAGTTGGTCAATGTTCTATGTTTCAAGGAAAGGAACAACAGATTTCAAATGGTGAGCAGCCTCTTACAATCCAACGAGATCATTTGAACAAGGTGAATAAATCTTTCTTCCATGGTTATTGCGTTTCATGTAATTATTTTGGACACAAAGCCATAAATTGCAGATTTTCTATTAGGAGAAAGCCTTACTTCAATAGAAATTCCTTTGGGTCGTTTGGTAAATACACCATCATTTGTTATAGCTGCAACAATTTTGGTCATGCTGCAAAATTTTGCAAGAATAATAGTGCAGGGTCATGTAACAATGTTGAAGCAAAAGGAAAACTAAAGATTACTAAAGTTTGGAGGAAGAAGAATCAAGAGGTATCTCTTAAGGCTTTGGTTATTCGAACTGCTCTTCTTGCTAGAAATGAAAAATATATATGCTATGTAGATAGTGGCTGTTCTAGACATATGATTAGTGATTTAAATAAGTTTCATTCTATTAAGAAAATGAGAAGTGGAAATGTTAGATTTGGAGGTAGTTCATCTGCTGAAGTTGCTGGTATAGGAACTCTAATGTTAAATAATGGTGAAACTAAAGTAGAGAATATGCTTCATGTCAAAGGTCTGAAACACTTGTTAAGCGTAAGTCAGCTTAGTGATCAAGGTTATGATCTTGCTTTTAATTCAAATTCTTGTATCATCAACAAAGGAGAAGAGCTTATTGCAAATGCTACTAGGGCAGAAAATAATCTTTATATTCTTGATGATACTAATGATGAAGCTTGTTGTTTAAGTCAAGTGGAAGATGGATGGCTTTGGAATAAGAGACGTGGGCACATTAATTTTGATAATCTGATTAAGATCAACAATAAGGAAGCGGTTAGAGACATGCCAATGTTAGAGAAACCAGCAACCATCATTTGCAAGAATTGTCAAGGAGGGAAGTAAACAAGAGCTTCCTTCCAACCAAAAGAACATTCCAGCTGCAAGCTACTAGAGCTTATCCACACGGATCTTTGTGGGCCAACTAGAACAACAAGTCTACAAGGTGAGAGATACTTTATGTTGTTGATAGATGACTATACACGTATGACTTGGGTAGCATTTCTCAAAGAAAAATCAGCAGCTCTAGATAAATTTAAAGTATTTAAGGCTTTGGTTGAAAATGAAGTGGACTTAAAGATTAAGTGCTTGTGTTGTGACAATGTGATGAAATCACTCTAAGAAATTTGTGAGTTTTTGTTAACATGGGATTAAGAGACAAGTTTCAGCTCCTAGAACACCACAACAGAATGGTGTTGTGGAGAGGAAAAATAGAACGGTCTAAGAAATGACTCATTGTTTGATGAACGAGGGGAAAGTGAGTGACACTTTTTCGAAAGAAGTTGTCCATACAGTTGTGTACATTCAAAATAGAAACTTGTTGAGAGCCAAGTTCAACAAGATACCATATGAGCTTTGGAAAGGTAAACCAGCCACAGTCAAGTACTTTAAATTTTTTGGCAGCCCATGTTATATTAGGAGAGATGAAGATAATTTGGGGAAGTTTGATTCTATAGTAGATGAAGGTATTTTTCTTGACTACTCTTCGAAGAGTAAGGCTTTTAAATGTTACAATAAAAGGTTACATTAACTTGTTGAGAGTGCAAATGTTAAAATCTATGAGGTTACTAATGAATCTTGTGAGAATGTGGATAGCATTGATGAACAAAAAGCACAGACCAGCATTGCTGTACCCACTTTTTCTTCATCCAGACAAGCTGGAGTAGCAAGAAAAGTTGAAGAAGATGCAAAAGAAAAGTCACAATTACACACAATGGAAATTGAATTTCTTCCTTTGATGAAGTTGAAACCACACATGTACATTCCAGACATGATACACAAGGTGAAATTGCTACATCTTCCAAAACTCCCTCTAAGTTTGTACAAAAGAATCATCCTATAGATCAAGTAATAGTTGAAAGAAGAACAAGGGCTACTAGGAAGAATGTTAATTACTTTGAGGACAATGATATTTCACTAATCTCTTTGTTTGAGCCTAAATTTTTTGAAGAGGCAGCTAAGGATGAGCATTAGATTGCTGCTATGAAAGAAGAATTAGAGCTAATCCAAAAGAGTAACACATGAGAGCTTGTGCCTAGACCCAAGGACAAGAATGTCATTGGCACAAAATGGGTTTTTCGGAATAAGGTAAATGAAGAAGGTAAAGTTATAAGAAATAAGACATGTCTAGTATGCAAAGGGTATTCTCAAATTGAAGGAGTGGATTTTGATAAAACATTTGCACCTGTAACAAGATTAGAAGCCATTATAATGTTTCTTGCCTTTGCCACTTTCAAGGGTTTCAAAGTTTATCAAATGGATGTTAAATCTGCATTCTTAAATGGTGAATTGAATGAAGAAGTGTATGTTGAACAACTTGAAGAGTTTATTTTTTCTAACAATTTGGATTATGTGTGCAAGCTGAAGAAATCGTTGTACAGTCTTAAACAAGGTCCAAGAGATTGGTTTGACAGGCTGAACAAATATCTACAGCAACATGGATTCAAAAAGGGATATGTGGACAACAACTTGTATGTAAAGGAGGAAGGTAAGATCATTCTTATTGTTGTTGTATCTGTTGATGAATTGATTTTTGGAAGTGATGGCTCCAAAATGACTAAGGAATTTGCTGGTTGTATGATAAATGAATTCGAAATGTCAATGATGGGTGAGTTATCCTATTTTCTTGTGCTTCAAATTCATCAATCAACTGATGGTATTTTTATTTCACAATCTAAATATGCTAGAGGGCTGCTTAAAAGGTTTCAAATGGAAGATTGTAATCCGGTTAGCACTCCTAAGGAAACCGGATGCAAGTTAAGTAAAGAAGATGTGTCTCCTAATGTTGATCAAACTTACTACAGGTCTATGGTAGGAAGCTTATTATTTGTTACAGCTACTAGACCTGATATCATGCAGGCTGTTGGTTATGTTGCACGCTTTCAAGCTACACCTAAGCAAACTCTTGTGCAATCTGTTAAGAGAATCTTTAAGTACTTAAAAGGGACTATTGATTATGGTTTATGGTTTCTTTCATGTTTTGATTTTACTCTAACAGTCTATATAGATGCAGATTGGGGAGGTTCAATGGATGACAAAAAGAGCAGAAGTGGTTGTGCGTTTTTCCTTGGTGGCTGTCTAGTTTCTTGGCTTAGCAAGAAACAAAGTTGCACTTCTTTATCCACAGCTGAAGCGAAATATATTGCGACAGTGTCATGTTGTTCTCAGATAATTTGGATGAAGAATACCTTACTATATTTCAAGCTTCAGTTTGCTGATCCAATTTCTATTTATTGTGACAACACTAGTGCGATTGATATCTCAAAAAATCCTGTGATGCATTCTTGCACTAAGCACATTCCAATTAAACATCACTATTTGAAAGAACAAGTTGCTAACAATGTTGTCAAGCTAAAATATGTATTCTCTAAAGAACGGGTGACTGACATCTTCACTAAACCTCTACCCTGGGAATGCTTCGAATATCTTTAAAGCCAACTTGGCGTTCTTCTTCCCCGCTAGATGGCACATGTTTAGGGGGACCACTTCATTGTAATATCTTTAGTTCAGTTGTTTCAAATTTAATGGTCATTGATGTCAAAGGGGGAGTATGCATTCACGGGGAGCTATACGTTTTCTGAGAATTTATCTTGCTATTGTTCTTCACGTGAGGTTGCCATCAATGAAAAAAATGGGGAGATTGTTGAATGTTTATATGTTTATGTCATGATGTATTTAGTTTGTACAAGTATCTGATCAGTTTTGCACTATTCAAATCAAAGGATGTATTTAGTTTGTACAAGTATCTGATCAATTTTCTTCTTGTTCGTTTGAGCTGCTTGTGTTCTTGCATCTTAATCATATTTTTTTTCTTGAGCTAAATGCTTGGGTTATCTACTACTTATGTGTTGAGCTGACACTTCTTCAATGGCTGCCGTATTTGAAACAAATTTTAGTTCTTCTGTTTCATAGCTAGGTCATATGTTGTAGCTGGCATTTTTATATATCCCAATTTGTAACGCCTATAGAGTTGCATTTTTGTCACCATATGCGAAATGTACAGGTAAATGAAGAATTTAATGCAATTGAAATAGAACGCTAGTAACACTTTGTTTGTGGTTCGTTCATGTATAAAAAATACATGAAGTTTTCTGTCATTGAAGTTCAATATTGAAGACCATCATACTAAGATTAAAGACACGTTTTCATAGCACCCATATTATTATCAAGATTTCAAGAAGTGTTTGTGATGTCCCCTTCTAGCTAGACATCATTCTAGCTATTGATTGGCCTATCAGTGGACCCTCGTACGCTAGTAGAGGCAGATAGAGGGTCATTTTGTGCACAGGGGAGATATGCTTCTGATGGTTCGACTTTTGTAGAGCTCAGTGCCTTCGATTTGGTATGGAGAGATGATTCTGACTCAGTTATTTGAGTTTTGGTATTTTTAGAAATTTTTGACTTATAGAGATGGACCTTGACTATTTTTAGAAATATGATTTAATCACATGAGAAATTATTATGCCAACTCCAGTTTCAGACGGTTAAGCTTGATTCACAATTCTGAAGGAGTTATTCAGTTTTCAGTGGTTATATATTAATTAAATGGCAAAGGATATAATATTAAGTTGTAAATTGACTTTATAATAAATCACTTAAGTGAGGGGTCTAAGTATCATGAAGGGAGCGAAAATAATGTATTAATTTATTGGCACATTTTCCTAAGCCTAAATCATTAAATTTATTTAATGATTATTTTTGAATGCCTCAAAGAAAGAAATCGCAGCCTTCTAAGGAATTGTGATTTAGGGTTGGGAAGCTTATTTATGCTTGCTTGGGAAGAAGGAAGCCATCCATTGTTATTTGCCAAAATTGATCTTTGTTGGTTTTGAGCTCTGAGAAGGGTTTACAACTTTACCATTAGAGAACGTAGTTCTTCTGTGTGTCTCCATTTGAGCTGGTGAAAACAATGTTGGGTTTCAGCAGTCGGGAAGGAGGAAGACAATATTATTATTGCAGAATAAGGAGGAACAAGCTACATTTGGTTATCATTCAAGTTGCAGCCACAAAATGAGAAAATTGCAGCCTATAGGTAAATTGGCGCAAATCCTGAAGGCCTGGGATTTTGCTTAAAGAAAATCAAATAAATTATATGTTATGCATATCTGAGGTTTGAGGGCTTGAAGGAGCAATCTGGATCATTTTGACATAAGGAATAATTTACTATAGTAGTTGGGGTAGTCTTCCAGGTTTTTTATATGCATTTCATAGTTGCTTTTTGTGCTCATTTTTCCAATAAAGAATTGTCTGGATATTACTTGTACTTCATTTGGAAGAATAAATAGAAGTTGCAGTGGTTGATTAAATTGTTTTAGAATTTCAGATTATTGCATAATTGCTTTTTATTCTAAAACCCTTGAAAAGAAATAAAAAATCATAAACTTTCAAACTACAAAATTGAGACAAACATCTACAGCAGTTAGGGACCGATTGGGTTTCCTACATTGTAGACATATTTTGAGGAAGTTACAAAACACTAAACAGTGAATGCACCGACAACAGGTATCGAGAAATAAGGTGTAGTTTTTGTAAGTTTAAAAGGAAATTTTCAAAATGCATATACTTGCGTGCGTTGTTTTAAAGGATATCTGGCGGTGAAGTAATCGTTTTTATTTAACAAGTGCATTCTTTTCATAGTAGTCATGTATTTTATATGTGTGCTGTGATTAGTCCAAATGTCTAGTGTGAAAGTCTGCGATATACGTGGAAGTCTTTGTTCGAACAGGATGTCGGTATTTCTAAAAATGATAATATTTGATGGTCATGTTGAAAAACGAACAATACTGAGATGGGGAGGGGGTGAATCAGTATTGACACAAACTTTTAATGTTAAAAATTGAGAACCAGAGAACACAAGACAAGGAGGACAATACACACAAAGTTATCTCGTGGAAACCCAAGACGGGAAAAACCACGGCATCACTAATCCAATGGACAACAACCCCTTTTTACAAAGAGCTACAACTCTTAACTGACTTCAACCAGTATACTCAAGGCAACAACCCCTTTACACCGAGAGCTACAACTCTCCTTATCACATTGTTAATCAGGCTACAACCCGACCTTGAAGGCTACTGCCTTATCAATAAGAAATCTGATTACAACACCAAATAAAGTTCAATGTCCTTACTGAAATGCAAGAACCCAAGACATGTGACAAAATTACAAAACATTTAGGAGAACCTTAAGTTCCTCTTAAGACTGCAGTTCCTGAACACACACTCCTCTTAATACAATTTCCTAAACTTCTTGCAAACAGTCATATCTTGCTGAAGACTTTCCTTTTTACTGAACGTGAATTTGTCAGGCAGAATTCTTGTACACACGATATGTTTGAAGTTCACCTCCTCTCCTTCCACTGGTCCTCAAGCCTAGTATGTTGTGTTCATAGCTCCATGTTCTGTTTAAGATGTACTCAGTCTTTCACCGGCTTTTCATCGAGAACTTTTGCACCCTCACTTTTTATCTCCGCTCTTTTTTTTCATACGTGGTCAGACTGAGAATAGAATGGCATAGCATACACAACTAACATTCCTTAACCACGTACACTGCTCAGCCCTCAGCACCGATTGAGCCTTCAAGTCACCAAGTCAACACATGTAACTGTTTGTTGTGACGTTTCTTTAAAAATGAGTGAGTGTGCTTTGTGTACACAGCTATGAAGGATGTTGGATATAAGGGACAGGTAATTACTGTTACCAAAATATACGGTGTGCTGGCAGCCGTTTTTGGAGAATGAAGTGAGGCGGATAGTCTTTTTTTAGGGCAGTGATGACAGTTTAGAAATAATAGGTAAGGATTGCGTGTAAAAGGAGAAGGAACAAAGAGTGCAATGTTATTTTAAAAAAAAATAAGACTGTGTGTTGAGAGGCAATTGTAGAGTGTTTGTCTTTTAAAAACACAAGTAACAACAGTTTGTTGTAAGGGAATACAGTAGAAGTGGAATGAAAGGGATACTCCAGTTGCAGTGTTTATTGTGGTTATTTGTGTTAGCAATTTAAGTTGTCATTAGTGTAAATTCACAAACACCATGCACCCGTAAACGCTCACCGATCACTCATGTTAGTTAGAAGACACCGGTAGACTAGAAATAGAGTGTATGCACCGGTAGATGAAGCAAAGGGGATACACCGGTAGACTGATCTAACTACACAGTACCGGTCTTAGAGTGCATACATAGATGAACCTGGTATAGGATATACTGATCTAACTACCTAAAGATCCGCACCGAATTTTGCGGAGCTGCGGAGCAGTTTGAGTTAACACCTGATTATACGGGACATCCACCGCTCAGAAGTGGAGTTAGCTTTTTAACAGAAGTTAGCTTTATTTTTACGAATTATTTAAAGGTAAACTCCAGATCACAACGCATAGCTTTTTGCTAGTTGCATGATTTAGTGCTGAGTTTACAGCTTGGCGGTTCTATGAGTTAAGGGTTTCATTACGGTGAACTCTTGTATAAATACAGGTCATAGGACGCAAGAAAAGTGTTGTTGAGAATTGTTGAGTAAACAAAGCAGTGAAGAGACATCTGCGAAGAGATCACAGTCACCAGAGGCGAAAGGCAAAGAGGCAGAAAAGATTCAACAGTTAGGCAAACCGGGAAAGAGAACAACACTAACTGGTTAGTAATAACAATTGGTATCAGAGCCGAGTTCTCATATATAAAGCTTAACCGCTTGAGAGAAAGATCATGGAGGGTTACAAGTATCAGAAACAGCTAGAGGAAGCCAACGACATTATTGCCTCTCTGGAGAATAGACTGAGGAGATCACTTGCAAAAAGAAAGGAGCTGGCTCTGCAATTGAATGAGAGCAATGAGACCATTGATGAACTCTCTGGGCAGAGTGGATCTGATGAAGCTGAGGAGGCAGTATTTGAACTCATGGAAAAGAATCAGATCCTGACCGATCAGATCTCCAACCTTAAGAGAGAACAAGAGGATAATGCCCTGAGGATGACTGAACTGATTGAGGAGAAGGGGAAAGCTAAAGATGAAAGAAACACAGCAGTCAAGTCATTAGCAGCCTCTGAAAAAGCAAGGAACCGGGTAGAGGAAGTTGTAGGGGCGAATGAAGTTATCATTTTGCAACTCCAAGAAGACATTCAAATTGTCACCCAAGAAAACGCCAACATGCAAAAGGGATGGTATGATAGGGATGAAGCATGCAAAAGACTGGCACTAGAGCTATATCAACTGAAGGAACAAATGAAAGAACTTGAAGAAAGAAATGAAACCCTAAGAAGATACAACGAGAGCTCAGCCAAGCTTGATGAGCAAGTTAAAGCTCAAAGAAAGCATAAAGATCACACCGGTCTTGGATTCACCGGTGAAGTCACCAAAGAGATTGGTGAGTCTTTTGGAGCTAAGACAAGCAAGAAAGAAAAGAAGCCGTTGGCACAAAAAGGTAAGAAGGCCTTCAACACCTCTTGTACTCATTGTGGGAAACCGGGTCATAGAACAAATGATTGCAGGAATGCACCGGTAAAGCCAAACCACAACTACTGCAAGTACTGCTGCAAACATGGCCACAAGACCAATGAATGCTGGTCCAGCCCCTCAACTGTGTCTAGTGGAAGCAGGGGAAGTTTCAAGGGCTACTGCTATGCCTGCAATAAGTTTGGACACAAGGCCGAGGAGTACAAATCAAAGACTATGGCATTCAGATCCCCAAGACCAGTATTCACCAAGAGAAACAAGAACCAGAGCACAACCAATTGTGCAAACTGTGGGATACACAGTCATAGTGACTTATGGTGCAAATCACCTAACACTAGAAGGGTGAACCCATGGAAGGCAACTGGGGTAGTCTGCTATCACTGCAACAAAGTTGGACACCTAGCCAAAAATTGCAAGAACCGGTCATCTAACAAAAGGAAAGAATTGGTCAAACCGGTAGAGAAGATCTCATCCTCAAATGAGAAGATCAATAAGGAAGAGAAGACTAGAAAAACAGTTAGATAGATTTGGTTCAAAAAAGAATCAAAGAGCTCCGTTGAGGAGAAAACAGAGGAAAGGTCATCATCTACTGATGGTGATATCTCTTCAACAAACTGAGCCAAGAAGGCCTAGAGGGAACCGGTAGACCATCTACCGTTCCTGGGAAGACTGATGAGAATCGGACTCACTCAGTCTACAAGGATAACCGGACATGTAAGGAGTGATCAACCGAGGCTTGTGAAACCGAAAAAGCCGGATCACCGGTTGGTAAAAACGGAAAGAAATGTTAGGTAAGGCATTTATTACTGTAGCCGTTTAACAAATAGTTACCGTTTGGTAATTACCGTTATGACTTAACCCTATAAAAGAAAGAAGAATTACTCATAAGTTTTACTTTGCTTTCATTGTGATTAACAAATTCTTGTGCCAAGTAAAACTCTCGCGCTTTGATAACTGTGAGCTACTGTCTACCGATCAAGTGACCTTCTGTTGAAATCAATTATCAAGATATGGCCTCATCATCCGCTACAGTGAAGATGATAAAGGGAAATCAAGTGGACCGACCTGCATATGATATTGCGGCGATCCAGAATCAAGCAACCGATATGGTTGGAGCCTTGTCAACAGTACCAGAGGGCGTCTTTATGACAGAAGACGTAACTACGTTTATCCATGCCAAGCAGGAAGAAGTTGGTGAAACATACATTCAGGGTGAGTATCTCTCTCTGTGTGAGGACGGAAGACTACAAGACCGATACGCGAAGCTGGTGTCGTCCGGTCTTATCAACGGAGTCGCCTATCCGACCATCTTTCGGCCCGACTAGATTCAATTGGTCCTCAGTCAAGTGCATGATCTAGGGTTGTGGCTACAAAAGGGTGCAATTACAGAAATAACCAAGGAGGATTTACATTAGGTAACCGGATACAGTCAGGAAGGGGAAGCCTTGATGCTGCGAACCATCTCAAATGCAATCGTCACAAAGTTGACGAAATCCAAATCCGATGGTCGTCTTATGATAGTAAACGACATCGAAGACGATGGGGTTTGGTTTGTGTCCGCGGTGATAGGTTATAAAATCTATCAATCCAGTAATCTCAGCAGCATACCAGGAGGAGCCATACATGCCGCCCACCGGATAATGTATGATAAGGCCAAATATGATATCTGTGAAATGCTTCGAGGGCAGGTATTTGAGAATACGAAAAAGCTCGGTATGGTTAAGAAGAAATCCATGAAGTACGAGACCCTGTTAGTATGTCTTTACTTCTACTACCAGAGCTTCTTCCCGAGTATTGGGAAAGTGACATGGAAAACCGACAGACCGGTCATGCACGAGATAGCTGAATTGGCCAACCAACTAGGAAACCAGTTAAGTAAGGTAATGACTGAATATTTTGAAGCCTTTCAACTAAGGATGCACGGAAGGGAGCTGGTGCCGTCAACTATTGTTGACTTATACAAAGATGATGTGTGTTTTTTGGTCTCCACCGATCACTGCATCATTCAGGCAGTGGAACCGAGAACGGAGTATGCTCCTGAGTTAGGTTATGAGATCACCACCAAAATTGCTAAGGCTTATGCTGATGCCCTAAATGAAGCAAATTTGGATCTCACTGCCAACTGGTTTGGCATGTTCGCAGAGATTCTAGACAATCTGAAAAAGAGGGCACCGATCAAGAATGTTTACAAGAGGGCTCCCACACGAAAGAAGAAACTGGCGACTGAGCAACCCAAGGCTCAAAAGAAGAAGACTAAACTGGTATCCAGTACCCAAGGGGGAGAACAAGAGGAGTCAGACACAGAAGACACAGTTCCTCTAATCAAAAGGAAGAGGGGATTTAACAAACCGGTAAAGGAGGATCCACCGAGAAGAAGAAAGCCCACATTTGATGAATTTGTGGCAGGACTAAAAGAGTCTGGTGGTATGGGTTCTGTTAGAGGCAGATATCAATTGACCAATGATGAAGACAGAAGGAAAATTGAAGAAGCGATAGTATTCTGCCTTCATAAATTCAATCTACATCCTAATGCACTTCACACAACTCTACTTGAAGATCTACTACAAATTATTGAAGATCGGTGGAAGGCTTCAATGGATAGAGAGGAGCCGAGTATACGAGCTCTTCTAGAGGTCCTGAACCACCTCAGTCTGGAAGAAGCCACAGAACAAGCTGAACTACATCAGCAAACCTTCTCGACAAAAAAGAGGATCGGTCTCATGCTTATTGGGGAAGTTGAGCAAGTGCATGATGAAGGACTAGTGATGTGGACCAAACTTCTTCAGGCCCAGAAGCAAGCTGAGGAAGAATGCCAAAGAGCCACAGTTCAACCGGTCCTTGACACCGGTAAAGGAAAAGGAGTGCTTGGAGCCGATGCACCTGTCAAAGAAAAGAGCTCCACGTATCGGTCATTGACATCACCGATGACAAGAGCAGTGAGCCAGCACGACCAGTCGTTCTCATCTCTCCGAGAAAAGGTAACACTAAACCTATGTTAGTCAATGATATAGTTGATGAAGTAATGGACTTCGGTATAATAGACAATGTTGCTAAGTGGTATAGTGTGCTAGAAGAGAATGATAAACAGGCAGTAATTGTAGCAATATTGGAAACTTTTCTGGACTTTCACAAAACTCCAAGGGATTATGGGTCTCGGTTTCCACCGGAATTAAATTCTAGGATTCAGGCCAAATGGAGAGCTGGTCTAGGAACAAATACAAGAATTAATAGAGAAACCTTGTCTAAAGTCAGACTTGGCCTAAGTGAAGATAGGATCAAACTTCAACTAGAAGAAGCATCAATGAATTTGGATACTAAATATAGAGTTGCCAAAATAATAAATGGATTTGAAAATGAGGTCTACAAGGAGACTCTGGATTTCTGGCAAAATTATGATTTCAGTACCTTGGACAATTTAGGTCCTCAGGATCAAGCTAAACAAATACAAGCACCACTGGTCAGATTCATCATTGGTGAAGAACCTTCTATCGGAAAGGAAAATGTTCAAACAGAGGAGTTCACATTTGGTGAACAAATTAATGTTGAACAAGAGATAGGAAGTGAAATACCTGTGGGAGAACTCCATACTGCTGAAGAGCAGCACACAGAAGAAGTCCCACTGGAAGAACAACTTCAACAAGAAAAAGATGTTGAAGTTAATATGCAACCAGAAGATGATGCTTAGAATGAGGAAGAACCACCTGCCGAGCAAGTCCTACCTAAAGAAGAGGTTCAACCAGAAAATACTACTCAACAAGGAGCTTAAGAGAATAAGGGACAAGAGGAAGAAATCCTAGTGCACACTGAGCAAGCTCAACCAGAGCAAGAGCAAAGGCAACAGGAACATGCAGACATACCAAGCTCCTCATCTAAGAGGAAGTTGTAATTTGCTAAGGAAAAGGAAGCTAAAAAGAGTAAGGTCATCGATACAGTGGTGGACATCAGCAAGATGTCAACAAGGCAGCTAAAAGAGTTGACCAAAAGGAAAGAGGACATGGTCCTGACCACCGTAAAGAACATTCGGTGCAACTTTGTACCAAATGCTGACATAGATGAAGATGAACTGGTCATCGATCAGTTGGAAGTTCTGGCACAAACTATCGGTGAGGATCTAACTGATCTAGAAACAGTGGCAATTGACCACTATGAGAAGAAAAGAGTGGAGATACTCCACAAACAAGTTGAAGAAATCAAGGTGAATGTGTCAACCAACCTGAGAGTGATTCAACAACAACTTAAAGTGGTAGGAAGTTTGATGAGCAGAACTTCAAACTTTGAAATATTTTTGCAAGATCTGACAGAAAAGTCTGCAAAGACCTCAGAGGACATAAGAGCTTTGTCATCCCAATTTGACATCAAGAATAAATCTGCGACAAATTTTAGCAGAGAAATGACAAGTCTTGCTCTAATACTGAGAAAGACAGTTGAAGAGGAGAACAAACGAATGCAAGATATTATTGGATTTCAGATTTTTCTGGCCCCAACACTTGACATCATGCACCAAACAAAAACTTCTACAGAGGCTCTGATCAATGAACCGGATTACAAAATTGTGGAAGATATGGAGAACATCATTGTTTCTCTTAAGGCAGCCCAAAAGAACATGGAATATGTAACTGATCAGTGGGCACCGTTTCTCTACTCTGCCAAAACAATATATAAGGATATCTTCACAAAACTTCAAATGTGAAGAGAAGCATAACCCTTTGTCCTATGGAGGCAAAAAGGGGAAGAAGAAATGGAAGGGAAAGAGCAGAACCGGAAAGAGCAGAACAATCACCGGAGCACTCAGACAGGGGAAGTCTGGAACAGGGGAAGTGTTCTACAGACAAAAAGGGGAGTCTACAGCTACAGAGGAAAGAGAGCAGTCTACAAAGAGCAAGGTATAAATTGTTACAAGTAAGTGAGTATGGTTTGTGTATGGTTTTGCCACCAACGACAAAGGGGAAGATTATTAGCAATTTAGGTTGTCATTAGTGTAAATTCACAAACACCATGCACTGATAAACGCTCACCGGTCACTCACGTTACTTAGAAGACACTGGTAGACTAGAAACAAAGTGTATGCACCGGTAGATGAAGCAAAGGGGATACACCGGTAGACCGATCTAAGTACACAGTACTGGTCTCAGAGTGCATACAGAGATGAACCGGGTATAGGATATACCGGTCTAACTGCCTAAAGATCTGCACCAGATTCTGCAGAGCGGTTTGAGTTAAAACCGAATTATACGGGACATCCACCACTCAGAAGTGGAGTTAGCTTTTAACAGAAGTTAGCTTTATTTTTACAGATGTTTTAAAGGTAAACTCCAGATCACAACGCATAGCTTTTTGCTAGTTGCATGATTTAGTGTTGAGTTTACAGCTTGACTGTTCTATGAGTTAAGGGTTTCATTACGGTGAACTCTTGTATAAATACAGTTCATAGGACACAAGAAAAGTGTTGTTGAGAATTGTTGAGTAAACAGAGCAGTGAAGAGACATCTGCAAAGAGATCACAGTCACCAGAGGTGAAAGGCAAAGAGGCAGAAAAGATTCAACAGTTAGGCAAACTGGGGAAGAGAACAACACTAACCGGTTAGTAATAACAATTTGATCAAGTGTATTTAATTTTGAAAAAAGGCCTGTATGTTCTTCTACTATGGTTTTGAGCAAGTTCAAGGCTTTCAGACTTATATATATATATATATATATATATATATATATATATATTGGAAGATACCAAAGTAATATCATCAGTTGCAGGGGTCTTTTGTTTTGAAATAGAGTTCACTTACATCAGTGTGAACATTGCGTGTAATTGCTCTATGTTTAAAACTTTCTATTATATTGTGAAGTGTGTAGTGTTGAGTAGGTCCTCTATGAGAGGTAGCAGCCTCTGAGTATATAAAGTTGGTGCTCTGTGAATGAGTTGTAGCTTATCCTTGTACTGGGTTGAAGCCCAATTTTTTGAGATTAGTGATACCATTGTTTTTTACCTTGTTGGGTTTTCCACGAGATAAATTTGGTGTCCTTGTTCTTGCTCTTTGTGATTTCTGTGGTTGCTTGTGTCACTTATTGTTTAAAGTATTAAAAATACTGATTCACCCCCTCCCCCTCTCAGTATTTTTTGTTTTTTAGTGTAGTATTGAGTTTAAAGTTTTAAGGACCTACAGAAATTGCATAAAATCTGAAGATCTGAAAATACAAATAATTCAAATGAATATATTTGTTCAAATCGGTGTTGGCATATTCTGTTTAGTTTGAATACACCTTTGATCTTCAAATAATTCATTTTAATCTGCAATTTAGACAAAATCGTTTTAAATGAATCTGCAAGCATTTTAGATCTACATTCATATCAATGGAAGTCTGCAATGCAGAATGATAAAACTTGTCTCCTTACTCTGCAAAGTAGAAATCTCGATTTTTTTTTTATATCTCAGATCGATCATCTCTGGCTATTGTAATCTTAGAATGATCATGTATTGTCTATATTGTATATCGGTTATGAAAGATACTTATGTATCATAACCTTCTTCTTGTTATTAAAAAGTTACAATGAAAGGGAGACTCTTTTTTGGTTCATAACTGAAGAGTACTGTTGGTTACAGGTGTAATTAAACATTTGGAACTTCCAAACCAACTGTAACTGCTTAGTCGCTTAATAACTTCCTCTTCTTGTTGCCGATAGATAGAAGGAAGTTTATATAAAAATTACTTGAGTTTGATTGAAAAAGAAAGGTGTGATCGAATGTGGAGGATTATATGTAGCAAATAAAATATTTATTCTGAGAGGTGTGTGCGTCTTGGTTGAATGCAAAAGATTGTATGCTGTGAATTCAGTGAGTGTATATTGTTCTGTTTGAAAGGAGATATCGGATATGTATAAAATATTATGAGAGTAGAAAAGAAATGAGAATTATTAAGAAGATATGCACTGAGATCTGAAGGTTTGATGCTGTCATAAAGAAGAAAATTCTTTATATACTGAGATTTGAAGATACAATGCTGTCATAAGGAAGGAAGACCTTTTTACAATGAACATGCTGTGACTGGTAACAAATATTGTTGAGATTCAGATCAGGTATAACAGTGCATTGTTTTTTATTTCAAGTCTGCTCTAAAGTTGTGTAAACATGTTTTTAAAGGTTGCTGATAGAAGTTTATAAGAGTGAAAACTATTCAGTTTATACTTGCAGATTAATATCGATTAATCATATTTAGTTTGCAAGGAGGATTTTATAGATCATTATTGTTAAAAAGGAGCAAACTGTACAAGATATCTGTTTACATTCAGATTGTAATTGCTTGTTTACATGTCACAAATTTTGTAAAATGAAATTTCAGAGATTAAAACCAGTTGTAATTTGTAATTGTGACATTATTAAAGTTGGTGTTTTAAGAATACTGGGTTGTTGCTCAGTTTGTTAAGTGGTGTGTTGAAAGAGTCGGTGCTCTATTAAGGAAATTGGTGATTCCTTGGGGTTGGTGCCCTAAACTTTGTAATCATATCAATTGTGAGGCTGGATTAGGACAGTAGATCCTAGTAGCACTTCTCACCGTGGTTTTTCCCATCCTAAGTTTCCACATATCTTTTGTGCATTGGCTTCATTGTGTGTGGTTGCATTCCTTTCTGATTTTAGTTTCAATTCTTTTTAGTTTTCAGATTGAAGTTTGATAAAGTTGATCAAAAGTTTAAATTGATTGAGGATCATAAGTTAATATCTTCTACTGATTCAACAACCCCTCCCTCCTCTCTCAGTAGAAGAATTGTGTACTACCAAAAGGGCCCTCTGAAGTTGTCCTTGTTTGCCTTTGGAGGTGGATTGCTCTTTTGTGGGACTATATTCTTCTCCTTGATCTCCTCTTTTTTGTTGGTGTCCTTGGTGGGATTTTTAAGAGCCTTGATGTAGCTCTTTGGCTTTTCTTCATCTTCTTTTGGTGGTGGACCTGCAACCATAGAATTTTTAGCCTTTGCCGATTTCTTTTGGTCTTCAAGTACGGATGATGATCTTTGCGAATTGATAATTTCATCCAATCTTTCAGTGCTTTTTGTCAAACTTTAAACTTTGATTCAACTTTTCAACCGATTTCTCCAATTCCTTTCTTAAGGAGACAACTTCAAGCTCCAGTTTATCACAATCAGATTCCTTTGCCTTAATCTGATCTTTTATAACCTCCCCAGTCTGTTTTGCTTCTTCTAATTGAACTTTGAAATCTTCAATTTTTTTTTGATTTCTTGAGCTTCACAAAGTTCTTGAATTCATATTTTTTTTTTGAATCTTTTTCCATAGCTTCTCGTTTTCTTTGTAAGAATAGTGAAGTTCTTCCTCGAGATCTACTTCCTCTTCTTGATTGTACACTTCCTTTTCTGCTTCCTCTTCCACTTCTATTGCCATGAAGAGTATTTCATATCCATAAATGCTCGAAATTCTTCGCCACTTTTTTCCGATGAGCTGTCACTCTTCTTTCAATAGAAACTCTTCTTGTATTTTTCGTAATTTCTTCTTTTGATGTTGACCATGCTTGAGGCTCTTCTTTTGATGTTGACCATACTTGTGGCTCTTCTTTTGATGATGCTTTCTTTCTTTTATCTTGCTACCTTCACTTTTATCTTGCAGACATTTGGAAGAAAATTGTCCAATTTTACCACAACGAAAACATTTAGATGAAAACTTACCTTTATATTTCCCAAATACATTCTTTAGCTTTCTCATGAAAAGAGCTTCTTCTTCATTTGTCTCATTGCATGAACTTTTGCTCAGTTCAAATGGTTCACTCTTTCCCTTTGTTGATGCTTTAAACTACCTCGTTTCATGATGGTTTCTCTTCAATCCTCATTTCATAGGTAGTGAGGGTCTCATGCAACTCGTTCTTTGTTAATGTATCTAGATCTTTCCTTTCTTCAATTGTCGGAACTTTGGAATTAAATCTTAAGGGAAAATATCTTAGAATCTTTTGAACAATTGTGGTTTCGTCAACTTCTTCACCAAGCCTTTTGATTGTATTTATGATCTCATTAACATGAAGCAAATAAGAGAATATGTTCTCCTTTTCTTTCATCTTGGGACTTTCAAATTTCTTTTGGTGGGTTTGAAGCTTCACCATCTTCACTTTCACATCTCCTTCATAGATGTTCTTCAACTTACTGCATAAGTCCTTCGCTGATTCGCAATGTATAATCTTCACGAAATCAGATTCGGTTAGTCCACATACAATCGCATGTTTAGATTTTGTATTGTTCTCATTTTCATTCTTTCTAGCTTGATTTGTTGGGGGTGTTGGCAGAGGTGCATAGCCATTTACAATGGATTGCCAAACATCATGTCCTGAGGCATTCAAGTAGGTTTCCATCCTTATGCTCCAAAAGGCATAATTTGTCCCATCAGAGGATGGTTTGTTGTTTGATGAGAATCCATGTCCTTCTTGCCTAGCCATTAGTGCTCTTAAAGACCTACCTTCAAGTAGTTAGGCTATATCTAAAAGAACTCACCCTGATACCAATTAAAGAGCACATGGCTATATTGGGGAGGGGTTAGGGGGTTGAATTGGTATAGAAAAAACTTTTATCAAGTTAAACTTTATCAATCACAATAGCATCAATTACTCAATTTCAATAATTATGCACAATAACACAATAACACAATATTTACTTGGAAAACCTTACGGGAGAAAACCACGAAAAATTACTTATATAATAATCTCTTCCAAATTTTGTAGTTCCAGACCTACTAAAGGCGTCAACCCCTCATTCAAATTTCCATCTTAACAATGTTGCATCTTCAACGGTTGATGGATAACCTTTTTTTCTCCACAACTTTTTTCAATAAAGTGCTTCTTGAAACTGCTATAATTTCCTCCTCATATCTGCTTTAAGTCTGATCATAAATCTTCCATAAAGTGATCACAAACTCCACTTGAAAATCTGCTATGATGTGCTCATTATAGCTGCAAATGATCTTATTATTTTTTCATAAATTTTAATGTCCCCATTTTCGCGAGTATCAGAGTTTATTTAGATTAGCCTATCATTGACCCTCGTAGGCTAAGTCAGATGGTTAGAGGGTTCCCAGTTGGTAGAACAGGAGGCTCTTTCTCTTCTAGAGTACATAGACGTTCATAATTGCTCTTCGTTTGGTTCAGTTTGGTACACTTACTATTTATAGTAAGTCATATATCCAACATTTCTTTATTTGGCAGAGCACTTGGACTGGCCTCAGTTGTAGTGATGACCCTTGGCGCCTTTGTTTTGATCAGGTATTCAGGGATTTACTAATTATAGTAAACCAAGGGTTGATAGAGATGGACTCTTACTATTTTTTGTATGGCAGCATGTTTAGCAGTGAATGTAGTGGGCTACCTCCTGGTGAAGTCAAAATTGATTTGTGATGATTAATGATGGAGTTATAATCTTATAATTATTACTAAAGTTATATTTAAATAATAATTAATTATTATGTGCATATCATTAATGAATTAAGGAGTGACTGTAATAAAATTATAATATAAGGTCACTTTAGTTATTCCAGCTTGTTCGAGAAGCTACTTCATAAGGAGGAATTATAAGTAAAGAATGTTTTATCCCACATTGCTAAAAGTACAAGCATTCACCAACTAAAAAAGCTATATAAGCAAGGTTATCCTTTAACTTGAGATATGTTATGAGAATAAATTTTAATGTTATTTGTCCATTGTTGCTAGAAATCAGTGAGTGGCTTTTAAGGTCAAAAATTCTTGGAATTAGTGAAGGCTGGATGGAAACCCATACCTTCCGAGCTTGACGGATTCAAATCAGAATTCACAACAGAGCTTAATGGTGTCATAGAAGAAGACAATTCAGTCCTAGGTTTCATTTATCTTCATCCTACATGCATAAGGAAGATTTGCATAGATTTTTGGGCATGATAGTTAGCTGGGTGAGTACATTTCTTAGTTTTGCAGGCGTCTTTCCCCATCACCAAGTCAAAGGAAGTATAGCAAAGCCCTAAACACACATAGATTGAATGCCTAGACATGTAGCTCTGATTGTGAAGATTCTCTGATCATTATATGAATGTGAAAGAGGGACAAGCAACGAATGGGCATTAGTACAGAGGATTGAAGCAAATTCAAAGGAATACAGTTTGGTAAAGCTTCCATTTTATCAAATACAATGGCTATTTGGGTAGGTGCACACATTCGAGTTTCACCCTATTCAATGCATTCTCTCTTATCTGTAGAAGACATCTTGTAATCTACACAACTATCTGAGATAAGGCGTCAAAGTCTAATTTCAATGTATGGGTTTGATATTACATTTGATGATAAGTGTTTGTTGTAATGACCATATATGTTCGCTCTATGAGGATTGGCTTTATTGGATGCTAATTGTTTGACAAATTGTTTCTTTATCGATGGATGTCTGAAACTCGTATCATTCTAATTAATTGACAAAATGTTGATGTATCAAGCTTTGCTATTTTGGTAAAGTTAAATCTCAAATGCTACCTGTAGTGGTTCGTACTTTCTTAATACAAAAATAACATCAGATTTCTATTGTCAAGCAAATGTTTGACAAAATCCCTATGCAATAAATTTGCATTTTGTAATGGGTTTTGGCACAAGGAAAATCAGAAATTTCATTTTAGACTCTAAATACCAACTATTTGATGAAATGCTTATGAGATAACGCTGAAAATTAAGAACAAAATAGGAAGGGATTCTTACATTGGTATCAGAGCGGTTTCTTGTAGGTTTGGGGTTTCATATGAAACCACAGTAGATTGGTCACAATAGGATATGATGGGTGATAGAAGGGATGAAGTGCTTAATATGTTTGAGGAATATAATACTCTCCCTCAATATGTTGAGAAAGATTTATCTTTCTATAGTTTCATGTTTTTTCATACGAAGCTATGGTATAAGATTGAGTTGGTAAAGAAACTCTATCATATGATAGTTCTTGATGTAGTTGCACAAGAAGAGGATCAGCCACTTGGAGATGTTGAAAACATGACACAAGGCAGCGATGAAACTTTGCATTAGCATGAGATAGCAATGACTCCATAGGTGCAAGATGCTACTGTTGATTTCTCACATGAAAGTACTCAAGAATTGGGTACTAATGATGCATTGTTTGTTGAGGATTCATGTCATGATGAGTCTGATTTCTCAAATCAGACCTTAGGAAACAAGTTAGAAAATTCATTGATTGGCAATAGGTCCCAGGATCATGACTTGGAGGGACTTGCAATTACATTGGAAGCGGAAGTGTGCAAAGAGATTGTCAAAAGAACAACTTCCACTTTACTAGTTGAGCCATCTTTTGAGGTACATAGCGGCGATACCTTAGTTGTTGATTTGTGCACTGATGATAGCACAAATGATGCTATTTATCATGAGGTGAGTGATGTGGATACAAACTCATATCATAGTGCATATTTTTAGTTAGAACACTTGCATGGGAGTCATTGGTTTCAAAGTCATCATCTGGCTGGGCAACTTAAGGTTAATGTCAACATGATTGCCACAACCATATAGCACTTTGATGTTGCTCATCAGATGTTGGCTACATTTAGTTGGGGAACTCCTATGACGGTTGAGCACGGTGATGATGGCGTTTCCTTGCCAGAGTTCCATGCACTTCGAGAAGCCATTGGAATAATGAAACATAACTATTTATAGTTATTAGTTGACAAAGACTATCATCTCGAGTGGGATTGCACTTGCTATGATGCCGTTAGGGGAAATGAGAAGGCAAATGAGCTCACCCATGGCTGGAGGTGACCATGGATTCATTGAAGAGTGCCCAATTGGACCTTCAGGAGTCACAATCACTATTGGAGGAGCTTATAGTGGAGTTGAGCTTGGCTCAATTTTCACCATCCGTAGGCATAGTTCAGTTTCCTACAATTGCAATTGGTGATGATCTTATATCCACAAATAATGGTTGTGAGCATGTTGAGGATGTGGCTACATCCATTGCATTTACAAGTGCAGTTGATACGTATGAGATGAGTATTTTTGTTGAGAGCAGTAGAGTACCATTTGTGGCATTATGATGCAATCAAGTACGGAGAATCCAATTAAGGACTGTCCAAGCTTGCAGCCAAACCACAACACAGTGGAATTACACAACCATAACAGTAGATCTGAAAGCGAACTGAAATCTTTATTCATAAATTCACTGATTACATGCAATGTGCCGGGCTGTAAGGCCTTCCCGGTTATGGCCAAATACAAACAAGCAATAAATTCCGAGAGATCAACAAAATTCGGTCTGATTCCAGGTATTCCAGTCCTGAAACAATCAGCAACTGATGGAAACCCTAAGACAGGTTTGAACTTGTGCTCGCAAGCCACCAAGCAATCTCCTTGTCTCCAAGCTTCAACCACTAGCTCTGCTATTACAAACTATTAGATCGCAATCTGACCTGCAAGATCTCGCAGGATCTCTAAGTCATCCTAAACAACTACCCCAAACATCCCTTAAATACTAATCATCAGCCACAAGTCGGCTGGATGAAACCATTAACTCCTAACAAATATTAAATGCAATACAAGTCGGCTCTTAAATAGCCTTACAATCATTAAATTCAACATTTCGGCTTGTAACAACAGCTACCAACAATAAATTCACCAAGTTGGCCAAGCAAATCTTCAAGAACACCTGTCGGTAAGACCGTTTACCGAACAATAGAGAAATAACCGAGCACCAGTGAATCGACCACGCCAAGCATCACCGAGCAACGCAGTTATCGCCAAGCGCCAGGAGAACCGACGCCTTCAGTTACTGAGTGTTCTTCAGAGACCGAGCAACCCGGTAAACACTGTAACCGAGAAACCATACTCCAAGACCGAGCAAACATTTCACCAACTAAGATGAAAACTACCAATCTGCCTTTCCAAAACAAATATATTTTTGGGTGATACAGGATTGCCAAGAATCCTAGGATGCTCCTGCATCGGACACCCCAGGTAAAGAAGATTTTCTTATAAGGAAATCAGGAATGTCTTAAGGGAATCATAACAGGTATTCCATATCTGTTCTTAACCCATATCTCCTCTTGTCCTTCATTCCAAGTTGTCTTCACTTCATCCATTGTCCCTTGCAGCAAGTTTTCCTGCTTCCCACTTTTCTTATCTTTCCTGTCTGCAATTGATAACAACCGACTCTGACCATCTGTTCCACTGCCGATCACATCAGTACCTTGGTAAATTCCATCCTCTCCGTACTCTTCAATGAACTCGGTATCATCTGCATCTCTTTGTGTCATCAATGTCATTATCTGTTGTACTATTTCTGTCAGAAAGATCATCTGCCTCTTAATCTCAACAAACTCTTCAGATATATCATTCCCCTTTTCTTTCAAACTAGACTTTTTAGGAATAGGTTCATCAACCCTGTGCTCCTGAGGTCTGTCCCGGTCACACGGACAACATCTGACAACTCCACATTCCTTAGTCCCTGCCTCCTGTAAAGGTAACAAGTTATGCCTAGATCCTTCATGCCTAACCACATAGGTGTTTGCACGACCATCAAACAAAACATTTCTATCGAATTGCCAAGGCCTCCCGAGCAACAAATGACAAGCATCCATAGGCAATACGTCACACAATATTTCATCATGATAAGATCCAATCTGAAAATTAACCAAGCATTGTTTTTCAATCCTAACCTTAGACACATATTGTATCCAACTAATCTGATAAGGATTAGGATGTTTCTTTTTTTCCAAATTCAACTTACTAACCATCTCTTCTGAAACAAAGTTCTCAGAACTGCCACCATCAACTATAACATTACATACCTTATTCTTGCACTTACATCTGGTTTTGAACAAATTTCTTCTTTGCACTGGTTCCTGGACACATGTAGCTAACCTCCTAGTGATAAGAAACTCACCTTTTTGTGCAACATTCTCAATGTCTTCTTCGGCAGTTAGTGCAACTCTTTTCTTAGGACATTGAAAAGTTCTATGACCCGCTTCACCACATTGATAACAAGTACCAGTGAACTCATTTTTCCACCTTCCTCTCTGTCCAATATTGAAATTCTTAGTGACTTCACCACTGCCAAATCCTACATCAGTCTTCTTAGGGTTCTCTACCACATTGCTTTCAGCAACTTTTTCACCAATCTTACCACCTTTATTCCTATTGTTTTGTCTTCCTTCAAACTTCTTGTTCAAGTTCTCTTCAATCTTTAACGCCACCTGATAAGCACCTCCTATTGTTGTCATCCGAACAGTAACTCTTCTTGAACACTAGGTCTCAAACCATAAACATACCTAGCAACCTTCTCTTTATCAGCTTCAGAATGACTAGTCCTACTCAGGATTCTGTAAAACTCGTTAGTATACTCCTGCACTGATTTGTTGATCTGCTTCAAGGCTTGCATCTTCTTAAACATGTCTAACTCATAATCCACTGGAATGAATTGCTTCTTCGACTTGTCAACCATTCGGTTCCATCTAGTGATCTTTTCCTTTCCTCTCCTACTTTCCAACTGAACTTCTCTCCACCAAATATTTGCATGACCCTTCAGTTTAGTCTTTGCAAATCTAACTCTATCAGGATCTTCTATTTCTTCATACTCAAAGTACTCATCTATCTCATTAATCCAATCAATCAACTCTTTTGGCCTAAGGCTTCCAGAAAATGTAGAAACGACAATCTTAGGTCTTTTCCCAATTTTAGACATAGCCTTTAGGATTCTATTTTCTTTTGGATCCCTAGCTTCTTCTACAGCTTCTTCAAAATGATCTTCCTCAAATTCATCATCACTACCTTCTTTTGATGTAGTCTTCTTTGTCAATTCCTCTTGTAGATCTTGCACTTGTTTCTGCAAAGCTCTAAAATCATCAAGACTGAATTCTCCAGTAGGTTCTTCCTCCGAGATCTCACAAGTTATCCTCGGAGGCATCTTCAATCCAAGGTCCTGGTGCAAACTGCCTCTCTCTCGGCGATCTGTCCACACATTCAAGATCAACTTGCTCTGATACCACTTGATGCAGTCAAGTATGAAGAATCCAATTAAGGACTGCCCAAACTTGCAGCCAAACCACAACATAGCGGAATTACACAACCATAACAGTAGATTTGAAAGCGAACTGGAATCTTTATTCATAAATTCACTGATTACATGCAATGTGCTGGGCTGTAAGGCCTTCTCGGTTATGGCCAAATACAAACAAGCAGTAAATTCTGAAAGATCAACAAGATCCGATCTGATTCTAGCTAGTCCTGTCCTGAAACAATCAATAACTAATGGAAACCCTAAGGCAGATCTGAACTTGTGCTCGCAAGCCACCAAGCAATCTCCTTGTCAACAAGCTTCAACCAGTAGCTCTGCTATTACAAACTATCAGATCGCAATCTGACCTGCAAAATCTTGCAGGATCTTTTCCACAACTTCACTTACCTACTACCCTCAGATCTGCTTTCATGATCTCTCTAAGTCATCCTAAACAACTACCCCAAACATCCCTTAAATACTAATCATCAGCCACAAGTCGGCTAGATGAAACCATTAACTCCTAACAAATATTAAATGCAATACAAGTCGGCTCTCAAATAGCCTTACAATCATTAAATTCAACATGTCGGGCTATAACAACAGCTACCAACAATAAATGCACCAAGTCGGCCAAGCAAATCTTCAAGAACACTCGTCGGTAAGACAGTTTACCGAGTAGTAGAGAAATAACCGACCACTAGTGAACCAACCATGCCAAGCATCACCGAGCAACGCAGTTATCGCCGAGCGCCAGGAGAACCGACGCCTTCAATTACCGAGTGTTCTTCAGAGACCGAGCACCTTGGTAAACACTGTAACCGAGCAACCATACTCCAAGACGGAGCAAACACTTCACCAACCAAGATCAAAACTACCAATCTGCCTCTCCAAAACAAATATATTTTTGGGTGATACAGGAGATCCAAGAATCCTAGGATGCTCCTGCATCACATTAGGTTTTCCGGAGGTTAGTACTATGACAGATGATGCAGGTCATATTTCTGATAGCTCTTGTGTGGCAGTGGTGGATCCTCTAGAGAATTGTGTGTTTGTACAAAATGCTACTCCATCATCTTCACAGGGGACTCAGAGTGTCATCTGGTTGGGAGTATGGCTCTCATGTAGATTTGTTTCCCTTTCTTTGAAGCAAATCTACTACTTCATCCGATGCAATTGATTTTGGACGTCATGTTGTTGTGTTGCAGAGTTAGAATGATCAACTGAGGGTTGCAAATGAGCAGGTTGATTCTTCCTCATTTTGTTTTTACTGCACAAATTTGTTTACTGAGTACTTGCTCGAGACTCCAGAGTTTAAGGAGGGTCCAAATGGAGCCATCAAGGATACTCTCCCTCGAGGTTTGTGTGACATCCAACATTTGATTGGAGAAACTGTAGATACTCTGACTATAATGCTTCCTCATAGAGATTGTGGTTGGGTTTGCAGAGAGGGTCACTAGAGCTCCTGCCCAATCAGTTGTTAGGGGTCAGAGATTGGAGCCATCTCCTGATTCTAGAGTTTTTAGTGATGAGCCATTGATAGAGGTTGGAGCTTTCTACTGTAACTACACAGTGAGGAGTGCTCATCATTTTCCTTTTGATTCACATGTGGAAGACTAGATGATGTTGCGGTGTGGATTGGCTGGGGGATTATACCATCCTTGGTGGGATGGATATTCACCATCTTTAGTAGATGGAGTTAGTAGTTGCAAGTTGGTGGGGGACTACTTGTAGAGTTGGCACATCCACGACAATTTAGCAGAGGATGGATTTCACATCCATGGTGGACTGACAGAGTGTATAGTGAGATTTGGTGTAGTAGATGCTTCCAGATATTCTTACCTCCTTATGGTTGATGGATGTGAGTTTCGTTTATTCTAGGATCTAGGTGATGATAGGCTTAGCACTGTAGGTTGGATGGGTCCCATTGGATTGCTTCACCATTGCCAGCATGGTGACGTTGTGATTAGATTAGTGCAACAAAAGTTTGAGGATGTCCTTGGCAGGCTTCTATGTAGGATTTGGGATTCGGGTATATTTGGTTGGACACTCTTTAGTGTGTTGTGGGGTCCTTCGCATGTACCAGGGTTCTAGTTTGGGCTCACTGGGTAGTATTGCAGTGTGTACATGGTGTGGATTAGTTGCAGTTTCACTTTCGATCCTCGTGTACATGATTTGTTTTAGATGCATAGTTTCAGTGCACAAAGATTAGACATATGGGTTGTTCATTTCTGTGCAGTTGTGGTTATGCTGGTGCTACAATAGTTGTGTTTCAGTGTAGGACATTTCACAATCTTCCTTTGGACTTCTATTGTGGCAGAGTTTCTTTGCAGTCATGATTCCTTGAGGACAAGCAATCTTAGGGATTGCGGACTATGATGTCCCCATTTTCACGAGCATTAGAGTTTTTTTGGATTAGCCTACCATTGGCCCTTGTAGGCTAAGTCAGATGTGTTGGGTGAATATTTTGCAACTGACAGTTCTTAAGGATAAGTCTCAAAACAGTGGTTCTTGCCACAGCATGTGAGACGTAGTTTGTCCTACTTCTAAGGAAAGGTTCGCCCCTCTAATTTTTACTGGAACCACCAAAACACTTAACTACTATTTACACTAAGCTAAATCAAGGCGGGACATTCATCCTATTCTCTTATTTTAGAATAGATGTTACTATTATGATACAATCTTTAAGCTATAGTGTAATTCACTTACAAAGTATTTATGGGAGCAATAATTCCGATAAACAAAAGATTGGGTGTAAGAATAATCTTAAGCATACCAGCATTTAATGTAACCAAGAGTTTGTCATGACAATGGTATCAGAGAAAACCTTCTTGCCATCCCGTGCTAAATAGTTTATGAAAACATATTAGAGAAAGGGTAAGAAAATGAGTGATCAACTAAGCAACCACATAAGGGCCTTCATGGAACAAACTGCCCAATCCACCCAAGCCCTCATGGAACAAAATCAGCTTCTCCTCAAAGCCATACAAATTATGAGTAATAATATATCTCGACCCAACCCAACTAATGGAAGGGATGCTAATTCTAACCATTTCGAAAATAACCATAACCCTTCTCCAAGATTATCTTGCCCAATCTTTTAGATTACCTTTGGAGTTGCATAGGTTGTTTGTGGATATCAGGAGACAAGATAAAGAGTCAATTAGTTCCTTCAACAATCGTTTCCACAAAGCTTATACTAGACTACAAGCCCCCTACACAATTCCGGAGGCTGGTGCTTTGGAAGCTTACTACAGTGCCTTAGATAGTCAGACTGCTATGTTTACAAGGATGGCAAATCCTCGCCCTACAACACTGAATGAGGCCTATGCTAAAGCAATTGAAATAGGGAAGCAGTTAGGTCAACAAGGATTGGAACCCCAAGGCGCTAGATATCCCAACAATCCAATCCCACAGCTTCCATATCAAACACCTACAAATCAGCTCGTGGTGCATCCAGGACCACCATTGTCTCAAGCACCGCCATCAATGCCAGTTTATCTGCAAGGTGCGAGTTCATTTACAAGAACACAAGAGGAGAAGGATGAAATGAAGGAATTGATCGAGCAAGTTAAGAAGTTGTCTACAGAGGTCACTTATTTGAGAAATCAGAATAATCAACTCCAGTCCACTCAAAGAAACAATCAAGGAAATTATCAAGGGAATTACCAAGGGAACAATTATCAAAGTGGAAATCATCAAGGAGGGTATCCAAGAAATAACTATGATGGAGGATACCAGAGGAATTATCAAGACCGAGATTATCAAAGAAATAACCAAGGTGGAGATTACCAAAGAAATAATCAAGGTGGTGGTTATCAAAGGAATAATCAAAACAACAACCATCAAGGTGGTAGTCAATCACAAGAACAAGGATAGAACATTCCATCTGGTCAGAAGTGGACATGGAACACTGGCCCAAATAATGGAAATGTGGTGTCGCCACTAGATAGTCAGGCTCCAACAGATAGTAGGCCAGTAGAGAGAATATTTTTGGCTGAGTCCGCCTTGTCCCAATATTGCAGATTCCATGAGACTGATCAACATTCAGAGTTAGGATGTGCTGAGTTCAAAAGGGCATCTAATCTATTTCAGAAAGTGGTGGATGAATCTATGAATCAAGAGGAGATTAAAGTTACGGGATATGAGATTGTTCCATCCCCAAGTTATCCAGAGTGCTTGACTTTTGAAGAGGTTGCATTTCCACCAGAGTTTGAGGCTTATGAAGAACAACAAGGGAGATTCCCTCCCGAGTCAGCTAATGGACCAATAAGTGAAGTAATGGATAAAAATGGATATATTAATGGGACGGATTTTTCTTTCCCACCATTGGGTGATTCTGTTCTAGTTCAAGGAATAGGTGGGAATCAAACATTTCAACAACCAGCAAGTAATGCAAGGTTTTATCAAAGGAATCATAATAACAAGAGGAATGATGGACCCTTCACATCCTCAGTGCCTCCGAACAATTTTAATACTCTTCCACATCCCAATGCGAGTAACGTACCAAATCCTCCAAGGGATGCACCTGAATACAGACAAGGGAATCACAATCAGGGTAATGGACAACAGAGTCCTCAGTAGAGTATACAACAAAATAATCAAAATGTTCAAGGGTCACAGTGCTATGACATCACAAGAAGTTAATAGAGCAAGGATGGTGAACAATTCAGTGAATAATGATGAGTTGAAGAGACTTGGACAGAGTGTGACAGAGGAGATGAAGAAGATCAAAATTAGTCTCCCTTTGTTCGAATTATTGAAGGTGATAGAGATTAGGGATACTTTCCTTAATAGCTTGAAGGATAACAAGTCACAAGGGCCTCACACTCCAAGTGCAGCATCACCTAGCCAAACAAATCATGCGGTAGGGAGGCCTCCTCCCATTCCAGTACATGTAATACAGGATGTTCCATGTGGGAACACAACAAATTCATCTCAAGGGATTTCGCATGATGAAGTGAGGAACTCTATACAAGAGGTTACATATGGAGATATCAGTAATTTCAATAGACAGTCGGAGCCTCGACTGGTTCTTGTAGCTCAAGGATTACCGCCAGTAACACAGCAAACTCAAGAGAGTCAGGATTCAACAAAGAGTAAAGAGACAGTGAAGATAGAAGAAGTGGTTCAACCAACAGATTTTGGAACAAAGCCTAAACAAGTGCACAAATCACAAGTGGTATTTTATCAAGGGAAAGATGAGCCAGCTCCATTTTTACTATCAGTAAGAATATTTGGGAAGCTTCTCCATAATTGTTTGATAGATTCAGGAGCTTCAAGTAATGTCATGCCTTTGGCTATTTGTAGAAGATTAGGAATCACACCCTTAGGATCAATGACACCATCCAAGAAGGGCGAGATTTCTTGCTTCCTTTCACTGCTATTTTCAGAGCATTTATAACCATCAGGAACAAATTCAGAGTGTTTGAAGTAAGATGGAGGGATTTCCTTCCAACTCGTGAGTATACCATTCCTAGGTTGGAAGCAATTACAAGAATATCAGAGGGAACATTGGTGAAGGCCAAGGTGATAAATGAAGGAGAGAAAAGAATGGTCGAGTCTTGGTTCATGGCCTTGACGTTCAGATTGGGAACGCTAGAAGAAATACAGGACAGAATGACACAGCACAGTCCAGGCATCGAGGCTTTCATTTCAAACACAATGAATGATGCTAGAGTTGCACTAGATTTCGAAGGAATAACAGAGGAGGATTTCAGTGAGACAGAGTTTGGATCGAGGTTAGATGATTTGGGAAAGATTGTCCCTTTAAAGAAAAGATTGGATATCCTTACCTCTCTCAAGGCTTTAGTTCAATTTGCAAAGGATGATGAGAAGGAGAATGAGCAGGTACTACAAGCAGCAAAGGACATGGTCATCATAGCTGAGCTCAAGATGAGGCATTCACCTTGCCCTCCTATGGAAGAAGTTGATAATATGTTGGCTAAGTTCATCCCTTATGCTAAAAGAATGAAAGAAAAGGGTAGAGTTATATTAGAAGACCATTTGATGTAAGCCCATGTGGCATTTTCTCCTTTCTTCTTGGGTAGGGTAGGTGTCAGTTTCAGATTGGCTACCATTTTTGGTGCCTTCTCATTGGTTACCACTATTCTTTTTTCTCATTGGTCCATTGATGAGGTGGCGTCTTTTCATTGGCCGATGGGGTGGTAACCCTAATTAGGGTTTCTACGATTCAATTTGGATCGTTGGTTTTGCCTCTTAATCTTGGCCATTCATTGTAATTTCAAGCCTCTATATAAGGCCACTTGATATCATTTGTAAAGGGTTGAAGAAAATTGTTGCTAATATAATACCAAAATTGCTTCTCTTATCATTGTGGTGTCTTGCATGGTGATTAAGAACACTTGGTGTTATTGCATGGTTTCTACTTCCAATCGTTAGAGATAGATTTCATTTCAATTAAGTTGTTAAAGCATTTTCATTTTCAAGCAAGTGTTAAAGGAAGAGTAGTGATAGATGATTAATTGCATGGTGATATTGGTAGATGTTTGATAGGGATCCTATACTAGGCCACTAGCATCTTGGCGGCTTGTCAAGGAGCCTTGCGTGGTAATCTAGTCTTCTTTCCTTAGAATCATTGCATCTGTGGGGGTAACACCGCTGGTATGTCTTCATTAGGTTGATCCCCGTCCATTTGCCAATCTTTCCATTCTTAGGAGTAGAAGCAATCAGTAACTTAGTAGTTGAAGTTGAGAATTAGAAGTTGGAAAGTGAAGTTTGAGAGTTTGGAAAGAGCAAAGTTGAAAGTGATATAAATTGAGAGATCATTTGAAAAGGTTGCGAAAGCTAGAAGTCTTATCACCATCATAGTAAGAGTTGAGATATTTCCAAACAAAACATACGTAAGGCCGCCAAGTGATTATCAGCAAATCACATCATTTTAACTGAGTTAGTATCCACAGGTGTAAGGAACCTTGGAGTATCTTTGTATACTTTTCAAGAGAGGGTTTAGTGTTTGATATGCTGTATCAAGTATTTCAATTGCTATATGTTATGTAGTGGTACAAAACTCACATCAACACTATGGTTACAGGGAGACACCATTATCTTAGACTTCAAGATGCCTTCTTCAGAAATTTCATGTGTTTGTTTAACAAAACACTTGAGAATAGAAGGGTTTCAAAGGCAGCGTGGAGGAAGGTAAATGAGTATAGATGTATGTTCTTACAGTTCCCGACTTTCACTTACATGAGAGTCGAATGTTTTGATGATCATCCCTACATGTTGCCAAGGTATCCGATTGATAAGATTGTTCTAATGGAGTTGGGAAGGCAGCTAATGTATGTACATGCTAGACAATCTGCATCTCATAAAATCGGATTCGCAATCTGTACTCAACATCCCTTGGTAATTGGTAGGTATTCACTTGCTTCTACGGTAAAGGCTAAGGCAATGGAAACTGAACTGCAGGAGATTAAACTGAAAAGGTTTAAAATCAGAGTTGATTTTGATTATCGGGGCATGAAAGACAAAATCAAAAGATCTTTTACTCATGTTCATCGTATTGAAGATGTTTGGATAGATATTCATACAGATAAGGATATCAGAAGGATGAACCATAGTAGGTTATCCTTAGAATAGATCATTGATATGGATCTTGCTGACATTCCAGAAGGAATGAAAGGTGACGAAAACATACTAGATCCAAAGTATCAAGTAGCAAAGGTTGCATCTCAGGATCTCCCTTTAATCCAATGGTCATTAAAAGAAAATTTCTCCATAACCGATAGATTTCAGCCAATCATGGCTAATACTCACGCTTGGCTTAAGAGTAATGGTATTAAGATGAGAAGGTTTAAATCGGGTTCAAATGATGATACAATTGGACCTGTGGGCCGGAAATCAGAAATGAGAGGTAAGAACAAAGATAATGCATCTTCTTCTGGAACCATAGTAAAATTGAAATTGAAATCAAAGGAGAAAACTCAGGAAAGTTCAGGTAAAGAAACGGAAAAGGTGGTAATACAAGAAAGTCTTGAAGTTGAAGATGATCAACAAGAAGAGGACGTACAAGTACTTCCAGAAATACTAGATACACGATCTACCCTTGCTGAAACTACGCAGGAGTTCATTCTTGCGGATGCGCCTAGTTTCATGATTGATACTGATGTTGATTCATTTTCAACAGTGTTGACTCCTATTCAGAATACGCCACATGCCAACATGGTCGGTGTTTTCTCTTATGTTTCTCGCCCATGTTCACCCATGATTCCTTTAATGGAAGCATATTCTTCCCTTAGTGACTTTGACAGGTTCATGTCAAAATCAATGCCACATGTCACTACAAGATTTACTCCTACTGCTGTACAAACTGAGGCCAACCATTGTTAGCATCACAACATGTACTCAACCTAGCATCTCACAAGTTGCGTCCTAAGAGATTCCTACTATTCTATCTGATCTTCCTTCGTGGCTCAGTGCTGCTGTTCCAAAGAGAAAGAAACATGAAGTTTTACTAGATGTTTTTGACTTTGAGCAATTGAAACAGGTCAAGACCAAGGGTGCTAAGAGAGCCAAAAACAGTTTCAAGGGTTAGGATGGACAAAAGCAAAACCAAATATGTGGAGGTCGCAAAACCTCTTATAGAAAAACCCTGTGATGAGATGCAGCTAGCTGACTTTAAGATCACCAGGTTAGATTTGGGCAAATAGACACGTTGGATTGATCAACGATGCTCAAGAATCTGTAGCACTACTAGCACAGGAGAGCGATGAACTTAAAAAGAAGAAAAATCAGCTCAAGGAATAGAATGAGTTAATCATGGCAGTAATTCGAAAGATTACCAGAGTCTCAGAGCAGGTTGATCCATTAGCATCTTCTATTGCAAAAGGATCTGTTAGGCAGGTTGAGAGGGCCGGAGAGATGGCTACAACCATTAACATATGGGTGAATCAAATGATGGCACAAGGAATAGAATTGATAAAGAAAGCAATCCAAGTGATTACTTATGCTAGAATGGTGACATCCCAGTTGAATGGAGTTTTAAGAACTTTCAGTCAAAACTTGGAGTCACTTGGAGGTTTGGAATAAGTTTTCAGATTTAAAATTGGAGTTGCTATGTGAGAATGGGGTAATAGCTTCTTGTGAGAACTACATTAGATCTAAAGAGCTATTGGTGAATAAGGCCAAGTCATTGAAGGCCTCATAACAAACTTAGAGGTGGCTATAAAGACATGTGCTGAAAAAGAGCAGGAAATTAGCACTCAATTTATGAAGATATCATGCACATTAGCAAGTAATGACCAAGAGGTAATGTCAGAAGATGATACAATCTCAAAATTCTTGTTAATGGTTCACCTTGAGCTTGAGGCAGATCATTTTACACTGGCTTCTATTCTCAAACTCACAGGTTATCAAACTTCACTCAATCTTCTTCAAACTGTTCTTGAGGAAAGCGATGCCATAGTTTCCAGATGTTCAGATACAATCCTCAAAACAACCGCATTTGCAGATATCACCATCGTACCAAATCCGAATGAAATTAAAGAGAGCATTCACAAATTTCAGGTTTTCATGGCACATAATGAAGAAAATTGAAAAGTGCTTCAAGCACTCAAATAAATTTCTCATTGCTTTCTAGGATTTTAGATATGCATTTTTGTTTTGAGTTTTGACAAGTTACACGTAAAGCATAAAATTGCAATTATATAGGTAATGGCACATGTAAAGTATAAATTTGCAATTACACATCTTGCTACATGTCATCACATTACGAAGGACTATAATGTTGAATAAGTCAAACCTAGGTAGTTAGTTTTCCATGTTTTTCTCATAGCCTCTCTCCTATAAATACAAGAGGGCTCATTGTAAATATTTATCTTTATGCATTGCAAGAAAACTTTGGAAAAATTGTGCAAGTTCAAACTTTGCTTTAATTTGTGCAAGTTGATTTTTGAGTGAATAAAAAGCAAGTATTTTCAATCTTTGAGTTGAGGAGACTTGTGGAATTATTTGTGCTGTTATAAAGAGAGCCTTAAATCTGATTTTGTATAGACTTTGTGCTATAATTGTCAATTTGAGTTAGTTAAGGGTGAATGCATAAACTTTGAGCTCTGGTTCATATTGATATTAAAGATAGAAAAGAAGTTTCATGTGTTCAAGTCTTTGTGCTTATCATATTGCTGCTTCGTAGTTTAAAACCCTTTTCAGGATAGTGTATAAGTTTGTGAGCTTATATATATTCCTTAGTCTATAGTCAACTAGTACGTTTTGTTAGCAAATTTAAGTTGTCACTAGTGAAGATAGATGCAAACACCATTCCCACTGATATAAGGTACACCAATAGATCACTCATTTTACTTTATAGGCACCGGTAGACTAAAATAGAGTATATGCACCGGTAGATCGAACAGAGTACATAGTATTGGTCTTATAGTGCATACAGGGGATGAACCGAGTATATGATATTGATACTGGTCAACAACACGTCAATCCGCACCGGTGAATGCGGAGCTGTTTAAGTTAAAACTGGAATATGCGGAGCATCCACCGTTTAGAATTGGAGTTAGCTTTTTAACAGGAGTTAGTTTTGTTTCTATGTGGATGTTTCAAGGTAAACTCAAGATCATCTCGCATAGCTTTTTGTTGCATGATTTATGGTTGAGTTTACAGCCTGGCGGTTCTATGAGTTAGGTTTTATTAATAAGATTGATTTCTTATAAATAACAGGTCATAGGACAGAAAAGAAGAGTTGTTGAAAATATAGAGCAGGAGAGAGATATCTTCCGAGAGAAGAGCTACGGTCACAGAGGTGAAGGCCAGAACATAAAGGTCAACAGGTTTGATCTAATCAGACAGAGAAGTGTCAATTAAGATCATTGCTTTTATACTGTGAAAGCATATTGAAATCCTTCTATTAGGGTGAACCCTAATAGGTTCTTTGTATAAATCTTTTAACCGGGTAGCATCTTTATTGATGTTGAAAGTCCTTTAAAAATGCGACTCCTAATAGAGTCAATATCTTAACCAATCTTCTACCAAATCCCTTTACTGGGTAGCACTTTCACAAGTGCTTTGTAAGCTCTTAACCGGGCACCTTTATTACTGCAGTAGTGAAGTTGTGAGCTCTGTCTCACCATGGTTTTTTCCTTCTAACCGAGGGTTTCCACTTATATATGATGTGTTGATCTGAGCATTTCTATTTCTGTTTGTGAATGGTGATTTACATTCTGTATATCTTGCAAGAATCTTTATACAAGGTTTAATAAGAGTTAGAAATAGTATTTACTGATTCACCTCCCCTCTTAGTAACTGGTAGGGAATAACACGCTTAACAATTAATCTTTCTGTTGATTTTTGGTTTATTGGTATTATTGCCGCAACTAGTACTTAGAGGTGAAATTGTAAAAGTCTTCAGTTTGTAGAAGTGTATCTTTGTGAAAGTGAAATCCTTCCTGAAGAAAGAGGAAGTGATATGTGAAACACCCAGTTTTAGATTAAATTTGAGTTTCTTGTTTAAGTTTTAGTTGAATTAGTTGCAATAAGATGGGTGTCTCCCCTAAGTTGAGAGGAGAGATTATTTCTCATACACTGTGTCTAAATATCCCATTTTGCAAGTAGTGTGTTTACAACTACTTACAAAATATTTAGCCAAGACAATGTACTCACATTATACTGCAGTTAGAAATCAGTTTGGAGAACATACCATTAAGAGAGACTTCTATGTGGTAAATCTACAATATGATGTAATTTTAGGAATGCCTTGGATACACTCGTTGGGGCATTTTACTATGGAGTATGGACCATCCAAACCTAGAAATTTGCTTCAATCATGATGGATAGGAAGTTACTCTGAAGGGTCTACCCAGTGGATCACCCAAGGTAGTCTCATGCAACAGAATGGAGAGAATATTTAGACATAACCAAGTAGAATGGGTTACACAATGTATTATTTTGGACAAGTCTTCACCCCAAGATCAAACAATTCATGAGGATATCCAACCCATCTTATGGAAGCACAAAAGGGTCTTCAAAGATATTCCCCCAAGACTTCCCCCTAAAAGAGGATTTGAGCATACCATAGAATTGGAAGCAGGTATCAGGCCAATAATTACCATACCTTACAGACTCCCCCGCAAGTTTAAGGAGGAAATTGAAAAGACTATCAAGGAATTACTAGAGATGGGCCACATTCAGCCCAGTACTAGTCCTTTTGCATCTTCAGTAGTTTTAGTGAAAAAGAAAGATGGAACATTCAGAATGTGCATAGATTACAGAGCCCTCAATAAAAAAACAATTAAAAATCGATATCCTATACAAAGGATTGACGAGTTAATTGATGAACTACATGGAGCTCGGTATTTTTAAAAAATTGACCTTCAATTTGGGTATCATCAAATTAGGATGAGAGCTGAAGATGGACATAAAACTGCTTTTAGATGCCATTATGGGCCTTTTGAATTCCCAGCCTTGCCATTTGGTCTCACCAATGCTCTGGCCACATTCCAATCATGCATGAACCATATCTTTTGGAAACAATTGAGAAGATTTCTACTCATATTCTTCGATGATATCCTCATTTATAGTAAAACATGGGAAGAGCACTTCAGACACATTGAAGAAGTCCTTAGCATCTTGGAATCAGAATCACTGTTTGCTAAAGCATCAAAATGTGAATTTGGACTTGAAGAGATTCTTTATTTAGGCCACAAAATCAATAGAGGAGTTAGTGTCGATGATGAAAAAATTAAAGCCATCAAAGAATGGCCAAAACCTAAGACCCTAACTCAACTTGGGAGACTTGTGGGGTTATGTAGTTACTATAAACACTTTGTCAAAGGTTTCTCCAAAATAGCTGCCCCCTTAACAGATTTAACCAAGGAAGGAGCCTTTATGTGGAATGATACAACTCAACAAGCGTTTGAGAAATTGAAAGAAGCTATGAGCACATGTTCGATATTAGCCATTCTAGATTTCACAATACCATTTGAACTTCAATGTAATGCTTTAGGTGAGGGGATAGGAGCAGTTATCATGCAAAATAAACATCCAATCACTTTCGAAAGCCGTAAGCTTACATATGTAGAGAAACACTACTCCATTTATGACAAAGAAATGTTGGCAATAATGCATGCTCTTGCCAAATTTAGACAATACCTTATATGTCGGAAATTCAATGTTAAGACATATCATAATAGCTTAAGATTCTTTATGAACCAAAAGGACCCTAATGATTGTCAGCTAAAATGGGTCAACAAAATTCAGGCTTATGATTTTGATATTGAGTATGTCAAAGGTACTAATAATGTGGTAGCTGATGCCTTGTCCCGTGTAGGCTACCTAAATTCCATAACCAGCATCACCGGAGAGTGGAAGACTGACATTACTGCAGAATATGCAAAAGATCCCCAAGCCAGTGAGATGTTTGAAGGGTCAATACCCTATGATGATTACAAGATAGTGGATGAACTCATTCTGTATAAAGGAAGAATATTGGTGTAGGGGCACCCAAGCTAGGATTTGGTCCTAAGGAGGCATTGTGCATGAAGGTTCAAAGACACCAGTGAGAGTTAATTAGAGTGTCCTAAGGCCCATTATGACCTATGGTAATGATCAAACCAATAAAATATATGAGTCCTAAAGGTCCTGATAAGGACCTTAGGACTAAATGCATGTAAAGGGGGTCAATAGTGCCCACAGGGGAATAAAATAAGTTGATAAGGTCCTAGATAGGATAAATAGATTCTAGGGTAAGATTAGATATAAGTTTGATAAGTTAAAATACAAATAAATTAATAAAACAAAGGTTAGAAATTCAAATATTTGAATTCTAAGGGTTAGTTGTTGTTTGGAGGGAAAATTGGATCAAGTGTTGTTTGGTATTCCAATGCATTCCAACTGATCAGAATCGGTTTGAGGAAGTTGTAACACCATATATGTAACCTCTAGAAAGCATATAAAAAGAAGAGAGTACGGTAGATGATGTAGATGTACGGACTGCACTCAGAATTGCAATAAAATCTCAGATTTTTGTGAACTTCTCATGGTGTTTTGAATTGATTTCATTGTCTAGGTTTCTCTAATGGTTAAGGAATACAAATAAACACTGTTTGAATCATTTCATATGCCTTGAGATCCCCTATTGGATCATTTATTTACTGTTTTGTCTGACAGAGCCATAAAAGTTTGAGATTTCTTAAGTGTTTTGATTGTTATGGAGAGTAAATGATCATTCCATGAATGTTTCTTTTCTGTTTCTCATGGAATGATCATGATTTGACTTCTATCATATGAATCTAACTTCAATTTGTAGGAGAAGTGAAGTTTTGGGTGATGATCATCTAGTTGTGGTGTTGGAAGAGCACTAAAATGGGTGCAAAGGTGTAGCAGAAGCAGTTCTATCCATTGGAGTGCTATATTTTATGATGGAATGTGTTCCCACATGTCAAGGGGAAGGTGAATCCATCATTTGTTGGTTCAAAAAGTTCTCGGAGGGTCGAGATTGAGAGAGCCCTAGTTTTTAGGGGTTTTGAGGATTGATTTGGGGCTTTTGGGTATAGGAATCCTGTATAACCAAATTGGTTGCAAATTCTTCTAATTGGGACCATATTAACACTTTGTGTAAAGTGGCAACGTTGGGTGTTAAGTCTGTGATAGGGTTCCTTTGTAAAAATGACCTATTAGGTCTAGGAAGGGAAATGGAGCAGCAATTTTTGACCCTTATGTTCCAAAGTACCCCTACCTTGTTCTGAGATATGTATTGTAAATCCTAAATGGGTACCTGAAACTATGAAGAGTTTGTTCAGTTGTTTGGGAAGTTTTAACAAAAAGTCCAAAAAATAGTGAGAATAGGACTACTAGGCTGCCTAGGCCTACTAAGGCTAAAGAGTGGGCTTGAGGGTTGGAGTCAGTAGAGGAGTCTAAAACCTATTGACTTACTTCAAGATAGGCATTTCCAGACATCCTAAGCCTTTGGGAACATTGGTGAAAGCATTGTTTAGTATTTGGTCATTTGAAGCACTTTGGGTGTCATTGAATCCATTGTGTGGGTTGGGAGCCTTGTATTTCCCTTATAAATCCATTTGTCCTCCACTCTCCTTTGCATCAAGTGGTATCAGAGCACAAAAGTTTCCTTTGGGAAGGAGGGTGAGTACATGTCAGAAGGAGAAGACTTCAGAGAGGCTTAAAACATGCCTCCTAGAATGACCAACATAGAACTTGTCAAATTGGTGGCACAACAGGCAGAAGAGTACAAGAAGGTTATGGAGAAGATGAGAAGGATGGAGAGAGAGTTAGAAAAGGTAAACAAGAAGATTAGGATAGGACAACCACTGAAAAGGCCAACCATATTCAGAACAAGGTGTAAAAGCAAAGGTAAAGTTTGTCAATATTTTATCAATTTGATCTTAATAAATTGAAAACACCTTTAACTTTTGGTTTGCTGAAATATTCTTGGGAAATATTTACCTCGAAGTCGTACATATTTTGGGATTAATGTTTCAGGTTTATCCTTGCTTCTTGATTGCATTGTTTTCTTACTTTATTTTATTTTTTGAGTCTAGGGTCCTTTGTGCCCTAGTACTTTGCTATTGTAAGTATTGCATTTACCTATCCCTTTGACCCATTCTTGGTCATTCGTGGACATTAATATAATTTCCTCCTTTTTTTTGACATCCTTTACTATGATTTTTGTGAAGTCTTCAACTTGAATTCTCTTCAGATTCCCCATTTGAATCTTCATTACTCCTTAGCAAATCCTCAAGTCTCATTTAAACCTACTCTTCATTTTTACCTAAAGTTGCTAGTCATGGTATAGGAATAAACATGGGTATGGGGTTAGGTATGCTGGTACGATAATTATTTTCCTTGACTGTAGGTTCGACTATATATATAATGTATATATTGAAAATTTTAAAATTATAAAATATAAAATGATTGATACTCATTTTTCCAATTGAAAAATATTTAAAAACCTCATAATTTGCAAAGAGGATGTCTCATAAATTCATAATTGAGTGACTTTTCAAAAATATCCATACACAATGAAATTACAAGCAATATTCAACAATCTTTGTATTGCGCTTCATTGTGAGCATCAAATCAACCTTCGATTTAATGTTAACTGAACCATAATGAGTTACAATACCACTTTTCGCTAGCCATGCCGTATGTAGAAGTTGCCTCATCAAAAGAGATTTTTGGCAAGTTGTGCAACAATATTGCCCACTCAAGTGTTTGATCCCAATTCATCATTACCCCCTCATTGTAATCAAGTTTCTCATGTCACGAGAGATCCGGAAATCTAGTGGGGGTTTATTTTGTTAGATTGCAATTACCGTAATTAAGTTTGAAGGATTTATGGTATCACCCCAAATGGGGTCAAGAGGTAATGCCCCTACTGGGGGTCAAGGGTAGTAGCGGGGTTTTGGGGCAAAGCCACAACTACCAAGCCCAAATTAAAGCCTTCAAAACCACACAAATCTTCATGGTGCATGTCATTTTCACAATTTTATCACTTAAGGGAAAAATTAGGTATTTGCCATTTTTTTTATAAAATTGTATCAAAAACATGATTAGTTTTCTTTGATTTTTCTTTGGCTGACCCTTGGGCCATCTTGGGGTTGACTTTAGCAGTCCAAGTGAGAGATGCTGAGCAAACCTAGTGGTGAACTGGTCTCGAGCTTGAACCCGGACCAAACCGTATCTGTGTGCAAGGGTTTCCAAGAAAACTTGGTAACGAAGTTTTTATCAATGAGTTTAGTATGTTTTTCTTGAATGCGTGTTATTCAATATTCCTTTGAGGTGGGGAATTATGTTTCCATGCATTATCCTCTGATTTTGAAGGTAGCACTTGGGAAAATAATTCCGTAAGTGTTGAATATTATATTATCTAACCCTAATGACATTTAGGGGGGCAGTTTCATATACAGTTCTCAGCTATTTAGCTTTCGTATTACCTTGAGTTTACACATTTGGAATACCTTTTGTGCATTGCAGTGAAGTTTTCTATTGTCTTCTTCTCTAGTCCATTTTGTTTGATTACATCAACTACTTGGTATACCTTTTTCGTATAGGATTTTCATTAAGGGTTTATGTTGGCTTTGAATTGTATTAATAATTACTTTTTGGTTTTGTCAAGAGAAATTTGAAATTATTGATTCAGAGTCATGCTTTTAATATAAATCATGATTTCCTGTTTATGATACCTTTTCTTTCAAAACTGATTGGGTTGGAAATGAAATATAGTACACAATACATTAGCTGATTTTTATTTCAATAAGTCTCTTGTGAGCTGTTCATTGTTGTTCAATGGACTTTTGTTTTTTCAATTGCAGATTGATGACGACGACGATGATGATAGTCAGCTGCTGGATTTTGCATCAGAGTCGCATCTATATAACTACCTTGGACTGGAACAGTATAAGGGTTCAACTACAATCATGGGTGAGAGGTATTTTAATGTGAGTATTTGGATTTGTTGATTTCTTTTTCATTAGTGGACAATTCATCCTTCCTTTTTGCATTGAAAGGCTCTTATTTTAGTATAAGGAATAAAAATTCATTGCTTTTGAGTTCTAACTTCCAAGTAATAAAAGTTCATTACACCTGAGATATAGGAAGCTAACCAAACAAATGAGCTGAACTGCTAATGTGGGTGCAATCCCTCTCGAAAAGGAAGGGTATGTAACACTTTAGACAAGTAGTTTTTGTTCAAAGGAATCTTACTTTTGTTTTGTTTATGGGAATGATCCCCGCTGTAGCAACCATCCAAATGGATGTGGTTAAAAAATAGTCTACCCATCTCATCTACTATGACAGTGATGACTCTCATGTCACCATATCCTTCGTTTATGTAAAATTATGTGTTAATGATCAGATCATATTATAAACCTTGAAGCCCCTGCTACAGTGGGTCTTTTATTCTTTGATTCATGAATGGGGCTTGCTTCAACCTTTGACCATTAAGGATAACATGTATTGTAGGTGTCTTTTAACTTCCTATATGGTTTATAAATGGTTCTTAGTGCTTAGCATAAAGTTCTTGCATTGCCATGAGATGTAGAAATACATAATGAAACAGTCACACTCAATATACACGATTAAAATAGAAATAATGGGTGAAAATTTTTAAAAAATAATTAAGCTCCATGCAATTGCATGGAAATTAAATCGTGCAATACCTACTACTTGACAAACTAATTACGGTAGTTATTTCATGGGGAGGGTTGTGATGCTGTAGAATACATTTGGCAAGAAATAACCATTATTATAAATTAGTAAAATCAGCAACATGACTACATCTTATAGTCTATTAATATTGTATTATATATGTGATGCAAATGTAAATATGGATAGTATAGGCTATCAGATCTCTGAACTATTAGATCTATATTAATGACAACCTGTTCAACTGAATTGACACAACTTGATCATCTGATCCATGGTTGAAAATCGCTCAGATATATCACAAATATCACATTATATCGTGCGTCACAAGCCCCCCTGATTTAAATGCGGTTAAACTCGGCGCCGCTTTTTTCATTGTCGTGCGGTGATTTTAACACGAAAAAATCGCTAAATGGCGCACATTTTCTGCAAATAAATAGGTTAGAAAAGTCATACAGTTATTTCTTAAAAACAAAAAAATAAAAATCGAAGACTTTAGTAAAGACACGAGCTAGGGTTTTTCTGTTTTATTTGTTTGGTGAGCCGCGACGTCTTTGAGCAACGATTTTCAGGGATAAATCTGCAGACGTTGGAATTGTGAATGGCTTTCAGCTAAGTCGGCAAAGTTGCTTGAATCGATATCTTCATTGTCGCATCCAAATATGTGTAAAGAGCCCAACCTAGCTTCAACTCCTAACGAAATTGATTGATACAATTTTTGACAAATTTGCAATTGTTTTGGTTTCACACATTGAAGATTTGAACAACTTTGGCAATTTCTTAATTTTGAGTTTTATAGTTGATCGGCTCAACAATGATAATAGCGATGAAAGAACTCAATTCAAACTACAATGCTAAAACAAGTTTGCAACTAGAATAATTTCCTCAATGATTAAACTGGAAAGAACATTTGCAGTTAAAAATAACAACTGAAATTAATGTGCACCTTTTATAATTATTATAAGTAAAATGGCTGTTGTAAACAGTCCACACGTAGCCCCTTAGGATAGATACACTGCTGATTATTAATTCTTCCACCTCCAGCATGAAACGCAGTCTCCGAAGAGATGACACACCCTTGTTGAGGAACAATCGCAGCCAACAAGGAAATAAATGTAGCCACATGTAGTGTTGCGTGGCTTTCCAGCTAGATTGCAGCCACTAAATTGTAATTCACAACCATACAAGCCATCACATGAGCCATAAACAAAACTGCACCAGCACTTAGGGTCAAGAAACGTACTGAAAATGCACAATATTAATCAATTTTGGTATACAGTAGCACCAAAATTGCAACCAGTATAATCAGAATTACTTCCCAGATACTCAGAGCAGAATTCACCACTTATTCCAGTGATTCAAAGTGCAAAAAGGGGAGGAATCAGTCCTCATAAACCCTAGTTGAAAGAACTCTTCAACAATTTCTTCAAACAAGTAAAAAGAAAGGCAAGAATGTGGTTCTAATTCTCATAAGGCTGTATATATAATATTTAATTCAATAGCTTCTCAATGACACTTTTCACTTAAAAGTCACTTGCTTTATGGTTGCACATTTAAAATATTATATTTCCCTCCACTTTAATGATGAAAATGACCCTATCATTACAATAATGCTATTTTGACACATAGGGTCTCTGTTTTATGTGCTCAAGATTTAAAACTTCTCAACCTGGTTCTAACGAGCTATAACACCAAGGTGCCCAATATACAATCCCTATAAAAATAGCAACCTTAGCCAATTTAATTAAATAATAAACATAATTCACCCGTTTTGCGAAAATGATTGAAGAAGCATCATAGTCAAAATCTGATAGCACATACATGATCCTGATGATGAAAGACAATGAATGAACCAAATAGAGTGACTTTCTAAAAATAGATGCTCCCTCCAAGAATCTTGGAGCCCAAACCGAAAGCCAAAAATAAAAAACTGAGAGCATCATTTAATTCCTCTAATTCATCTAAGCTCATCGGAACCAATTGTTGACTTACTATAAATAGTAAGTCCCTCAAAACAAGCATAAACCCACATCAAGGCCCTCGAATCACCAGTATTAGCCTACAAGGACCCAGTGATAGGCTAAATCTAATAATTCAGATGCTGGCTCAGAATGGGGGCATTACAATATGGCAGCAGACTTTTGATTTGAAAGTTTTTTCGGACATAGATTGACTCGAAAGTTATATTATTATTAATTTAGGGATTCGTTATAATTAAATTTGATTTTTTTAAAGTTAAATATTTCTAATTTATTATTATAATAATATATAGGTTTAAAATGCCATATGTAAAATTTAAGATTATTAATTAATAAATATGATATCATATATATTTAGGATTTAAAATTGTTTAATATATAAGCAATAAATTTAATGTTGTGGCAAATCGGGTCATAAATCAAATGACTGCAGGAATGCACCGGTGGAACTGTTCACCACTAACAGTTACTGTAGCAACTGTTATAAGTATGGTCATAGGACCTTTGAATGCAGGTCACGTTCTAACAGTGTGTCTAGTGTAAGCAGGGGAAACTTTAAAGGTTATTGCTATGTATGCAATAAATTCGGACACAAGGTTGAAGAATGTAGTTCTAAAACCGTGGTATTCAAATCTCCACCAAGACCGGTATTCCATAATAGGAATATTAATCGGGGCACATCTAATTGTGCTACCTGTGGACCATCAGGGCATAGGAAGACTGAATGTCACTCACCCATGGACAAAGAAAGAAGGGTAAATCCATGGAGAGGAACCGGTATGGCTTGTGACAACTGTAACAAGATTGGGCATCTGGCTAAAGATTGCAGGAACCGGTCAATGAACAAAGGAAACGACCCAGCTAATTAGGTCAAGAAGCATGTGTCCCCCAATCAAAAGGGAAACACCAGTAAAGAGACCAGCATGGAAGGTAAGAAGAGTTGGTTCAAAAAGGGAACAAATAGTTCCATTGAAGAGAAATATGAGGTAAGGTCATCATCCATTGATGGTGATATCTCTTCAGCAAACTAAGCCAAAGGGCTTAAAGGGAACAGGTAGCAAAGCTAGTGTCCCCGAAGGGACTGGTGAGATATGTTCTCACTTAGTTAAGGATAGGAACCGCGCAGGATTCACCGGTCTAACATCTTAACCGGTCAGATAGAGAAGCTGACATATCAAGGTCGATGTCTCAACCGAGGATTAGTAAACAGGTAAAGAGTCGGTGAACCGGTTGTTAAAGGTAATGTTAGGTGTAATGTCCTCGTTTTTCAGACTATTGGGATTAGTTTGGTTTGGCAACCCTCGCAAGCTAATCAGGCGATTAGAGGGGGTAAGTTGGCGGAGCCAGTGTTGGGATTCCATTCTGGAGCTTCAGGTTACCAGGTCTGCTCTTCGTTCGGGTCATTTTGGTCAACTTACTATTTTTAGTAAGTGGTATTTTGGGTATGGCCAAGTTTAGCAGGGCGTCTGCATGGGGTGTTAGATGTTTTAGGATCGAGTTTCAAGGGTCTCCAGTTTGAGAGACTTACTATTTATTGTAAGTCTATTTTTAGCAGTTGGCTATTTTTGGCAGTTGGCTATTTCTGACAGGGCAGTTGAAGTTTGAGGTTCTGATGTTAGAAATGAGGTTGTTGCAGTCAGTGGGGTTCAGTGGCTTTTTATTTTAAAGTTATCGTTATTAAATTAAATTATTTTAATTTAATAACTTTATTACTTTATAACTTTAATGTTATAAAATGAAGTTGTGATTAAAAAGCCTTTTAAGTGAAAAAAAGTGAAGTTGAAGCTTTTTCCAAAAAAACTATATATTCAATTTGAAAAGGCACTTTCATTCACCCATTGATGATTTGATAAATTGTTTTCTGGGAGAATTCTGCTTGGCTTGGAAAAGCTAGGGTTTGAGCTTGGTCTTCAGCTTTTGGAGAGAGTTCTGCAACAAATTTTGAGCTTGGTCTTCAGCTTTTGGAGAGAGTTCATTCTGTTCTTGAATGCCAGATTTACAGGTTGTTCATATGCGTTTGCCTTGTTGATTTATTAATGAAGACAGAAAAATTCGAATTGAAGTGATAAGGGTTTGAGATGTGTCTTTGAGAAACTGTAAATTCTCAGAGATTTTTGCAGTTTGAGTTGGTTTGAATACCAACGAATTGAGCGGCTGTTTTAAACAGGGTTTTCAGATTGTATTTTGTGCCTGTTGAAGGCTGTACGACACCCAGCTTCAGCCGTACGTTACCAGGTTGGACGTACACAGCCTGAAGTGCATGATTGTTTGATTGGAGACGGGTTCTACAGCTTGAGACGCCTGCAATTATTTGGTGGCCAGCCAACATCACTCATCTTTCCTTGGCGGCATCAATAGACTCCTTTGCGTGAGGAATCCAGTCCTTATTGATGGCGGATGGTAGTGACTGCTACTGAATTGTATAAGGTGCATTTATTGTTAAAATATGCTGTGATACAATTTCAAATTTGATAATTAATCAAATTACCAATCATTAGAATTTCAATATTTCCAATATTATTGTTGATTATCATTGAATGAATTATGAGTTAATATATATCCAAAGAATAGAAACAACAAGGAATTTAGTAACTTTATGCCCAAGAGTTTGAATTACATTGAAGAACTACTTAGGTTCATTACAGTGGTATCAGAGCACTGATCTTGCCATCCTGAGGGTATGAAAATAAAATAATGGCAAACAGATTTATACCAGGAGGGTACTATACGTGCAGGGAGAGCAATTCACTACCTCCTGAAGGTAATGAACAGGGCCCACAGAATGAACAGGCAGTAAACAGGGATAATATCGGAAATGATATTGATAGGGAGGCCAGAGATGCCTTCAGAAATATTGCAGATGGCCAGCATCATGTTGCAACTGTATTGCAACAGCTTTCAGACACTCTACAGCGCATGGCATTACCAGTTGATCATGCTAGAGACAAAGGTGCGCGAAGTGCTTCAGTCATCTCACACAGGTTATGAGTTGATGACAAGCGAGATTATACAGCTGACCATACTGGTACTTATGATAGGCCTCATCATCCGACTTTCTTGAGGCTAGAGCTGGATGCAGTGAGTGTAGAGTCAGAGCCAGCACCATTTGTCGATGACATGGTGGCACATTTTGCAGAGTGGGATGCTCTTCCTTAGGAACTAAAAAGATTTAAATTTTGACAGATATTTGACACAGAAGCGTGAGCATTCCAGAGGCAGGCCAGCTCCTGACACGAGGCAGAGACCTAGGCAGAATGAACTCAAGCAGGCAACCAACAAGTTGACATTAGACCACTTCGATGGAAGTGGGAAGACTACAGCTAGAGCATGGGTCCACAAGCTGGATACTTATATATCACTTCGTCCTATGTTTGAGGAGGACGCTATTCGTTTTGTCGTGCTTCATTTAGATGGGGTAGCTCATGATTGGTGGTATCATGGGCTAGTGTCTCTGCATCATAATCATATTGTGCAGTACCAGGAGTTCGTAGATAGACTGATAAAGCAGTTTGACAGGAAGGATCCTGAGACTTACTTCAGAGAGTTAGCTCAACTGAGACAGACGGGTGGCCTTGAGGCCTTCATCAGTGAGTTTCAGCACCTATCAGTTATGGTATATGACATCTTCGAGAGGAGAGTCATGCTTTTCATAGAGGGTTTGTCAGAGCCGTACAGAGGGTGGGTCAAGTCCCTGGATCCACTTGCTTTGCGAGATGCTATGAAGAAGGCAAGAAATCTTGAGCCTTCTGCTTCACGAGGCAAGTCTACTCCTAGTCCTACTATTCCTCCTGCAGATGAGGTACCTCCACCAGTTGTTGACAGAAAGGAGGCTGCAGGTAGACTTGATGATGCCACACGAGAGGATTTGAGGAGGCAACTTTGCTATTGGTGCTAAGAGCCTTATGATAGAGAGCATACTTGTACTATGAGGCCTAAGGGCAGGGCGAATCGCTCTATGTGGGTTTATTCTGGTGAGAGTGAGGCTGAGTCTTCTCATCGGGCTGCTGGTTTTGATATAGAGGAGGAGCAGAAAGTTACTCCAGAGTTTGGTCTTGACGCCAAACTATCTCCGATTGTGTTGTCCACCTCTGTGGCACTTCCCTCTACTTTCAGACTAAAGGGATTAGTGGAAGGACAACCCTGTGTTGCTATGCTGGACACTGGAGCTACGCATAACTTTATTCATGAGCGACTTGTTAGGCAGTGTGGGCTTCAGGTAGAGGAGTTTGCAGGGTTTAGAGTCAGGGTAGCTGATGGCTACAATTTTACCTGTACCAGGCGCATCCGAGATCTCTCCTTGTTTCTTGGTGATTATGAGCTGATATTTGATTTATGTGTGTTTGATTTGGGGCAGATGGATGTGGTGTTAGGGATGCAGTGGATACAGGAGATTAAGGAGTTCTGCCTTAGCGTGAGCTCGATGCAGATTAGATTTGAGGGCCAGAGCAAAGAGTATGTGTTGCCGGGCATTGATGAGAGGAGTCTATGCACTATGTCTTTTTGTGTAGTATATAGTGCCGATATACGGAGACATGAGCCCATACAGGTTGAGAAGATTACACATCATGTCTCTCAGAGTTCACCGTTTTATGGCTCAGATCAGTAGATGGGTGCTGTTCACTTTGTGGACAACCCTTTATTTGATGTGGATGTCGTCATGACTTATGACAATCCACTGTTTGTGCTTAGTGATAATCCCTTACAAGAGTTGTACGATCATGATGTTGATGACGTTTGGGATCCGATTTGTACAATTGCTCATCAGGCAGATTACACAGGAGGTCAATTAGGCCTAGTTGAGCAGTTTCCAGGGGTGTACACGGTGAGGAGTGTTTACAGTTTTACATTCGATCCTCACATTTAGGACATCTATCAGTCACACAGTTCTTCAGGGCATCCTTTTGATGAGTGGTATGATGATTTGGTTAGTTCGAAGACTGGGAGTAAGTCCAGTCTGTTGGTTGAGTGACTCTTGTGTGAGTTACTCTCGGTTGAGTTTCTCCCACGAGGCGGTCCTGTTGCAGCATCAGCAGTTCAGGTGTTGAGTGCAGTTTCCCAGTTGCTAATGTTGGTACTGTTGATGTTGTTGACTTCTTTACAGGAGTATGAGGTTGATCGGGACATTATTCATGACCATCCTTGGGATCTAGGTGGATTGTGATGTTGCTTGTTTTTCCTGATTGCTTGAGGACAAGCAATCTTGGGAAGGGAGGATTGTAATGTCCCCATTTTTTAGACTATTGGGATTAGTTTGGTTTGGCGACCCTCGCAAGCTAATCAGACGATGAGAGGGGGTTAGTTAGCGGAGCTAGTGTTGGGATTCCATTCTGGAGCTTCATGTTACTAGGTTTGCTCTTCGTTCGGGTCATTTTGGTCAACTTACTATTTTTAGTATGTGGTATTTTGGGTATGGCTAGGTTTAGCAGGGCGTCGGCATGGGGTGTCAGATGTTTCAGGATCGAGTTTCGGGGGATTTCCAGTTTGAGAGACTTACTATTTATAGTAAGTCTATTTTTAGCAGTTGGGCTATTTTTGGCAGTTGGCTATTTCTGGCAGGGCAGTTGAAGTTTGAGACTCTGATGTCAGAAATGAAGTTGTTGCAGTCAGTGGGGTTCAATGGCTTTTTATTTTAAAGTTATTGTTATTAAATTAAATTATTTTAATTAATAACTTTATTACTTTATAACTTTAATGTTATAAAATGAAGTTGTGATTAAAAAGCCAAAAAGCCTTTTAAGTGAAAAAAAGTGAAGTTGAAGCTTTTTCCAAAAAAACTATATATTCAATTCGAAAAAGCACTTTCATTCACCCATTGATGATTTGATAAATTGTTGTGAGAGAATTCTTCTTGGCTTGGAAAAGCTAGGGTTTGAGCTTGGTCTTCAGGTTTTGGAGAGAGTTTTACAGCAAATTTTGAGCTTGGTCTTCAATTTTGGAGAGAGTTCATTCTGTTCTTGAATGCCATATTTATAGGTTGTTCATATGCTATTGCCTTGTTGATTTATTAATGAAGACAGAGAGAAATTCGAATTGGAGTGATAAGGGTTTGAGATGTGTCTTTGAGAAACTGTAAATTCTCAGAGATTTTTGCAGTTTGAGTTGGTCTGAATACCAACGAATTGAGTGGCTGTTTTAGACAGGGTTTTTAGATTGTATTTTGTGCCCGTTGAAGGCCGTAGGACACCTAGCTGCAGCCGTACGTTACCAGGTTGGACGTACATAGCCTGCAGTGCGTGATTGTTTGATTGGAGGTGGGTTCTATAGCTTGAGACGCTTGCAATTATTTGGTGGCCAACCAACATCACTCATCTTTCCTTGGCAGCATCAACAGACTCCTTTGTGTGAGGAATCCAGTCCTTATTGATGGCGGATGGTAGTGACTGCTACTGAATTGTACAAGGCAACCGTTTCTAAATAAGGTGCATTTATTGTTAAAATATGTTGTGATACAATTTCAAATTTGATAATTAATCAAATTACCAATCATTAGAATTTCAATATTTCCAATATTATTGTTGATTATCATTGAATGAATTATGAGTTAATATATATCCAAAGAATACAAACAAGGAATTTAGTAACTTTATGCCCAAGAGTTTGAATTACATTGAAGAACTACTTAGGTTCAATACATTAGGTAAGGTTAATTAATACGGTAACCGTTAAAAAAAGTTATTGTTTGCTAATTACTGTTACAATCAAAGTGTATAAAAGGGAAAGCCGATTACTCACTTCATTTTACATTGCGTTTTATGATTATTGATTTAAAAGCTTGAGTAATCTTTCTTGTTGTGATTTGCGATCTTTGCTTTGCGAATTCTGTAAATCTTGTCAACTTTCTGTGTTTTCCGGTCAAGCGAAATGGCATCACCATCTTCTGTAGTGAGCCTCATTGATGTCAATCAACTCAATAGACCTGTATATGATATATTGGTGGTGCAGAATAGAGTGAATGATATGGCTGGTGCCCTATCATCCATTCTTGATGGAGTATTGTTGACAGAGGATGTAACCGCTGTTATCCAGAACAAACATGAGGAATTGGGCAAAATGTACATTCAAAGCAAATACCTTGCGCTCTGTGAAGATGGAAAGCTTCAGGCGAAATACGCAAAGCTGGAAGAAGCCAGATTGATGAACGGGGTCAAATACCCAACTCTGTTTCGACTCGACTAGATTCGGTTGGTGCTTAGCAGAGTACACGATCCAGGAATGTGGGTAGCTAAAGGTGTTACTCCGATTACCAAAGAAGATTTGCACAAAGTAACTGGGTTCAACGCTATAGGAGAAGCTCTTAACCTGAGGACAATTGCAAACGCGGAAGTCACACGGCTCACAAAGTCAAAATCTGATAGTCGTATGATGACTTTGACTGACATTGCAGATGATGGTGTCTAGTTTGCTGCTGCTGTCATCGGTTACAAAATTTACTAGTTGAGAAATTTCAATAGCATACTAGGTGGTGCGATACATGCAGCGCACAGGATTATGCACGATAATGCTTAGTATGACATTTGCGCTATGCTGAGGAAACAAATTTTTGAAAACTTGAAAAAGCTCGGTATGGTGGAGAAGTTTATGAAGTTTGGGACTTCGTTGGTATGTCTCTTTTTCTACTATCAAACTTTCTTTCCAGGAATAGGTAAGGTTACCTGGTTGGCAAATAAACCGGTAATGGTTCAAATAGGTGAGATAGTTAACAGTTTGGGAAACCAGTTTAACAAAGTAATGACTGATTACTTTGAGGCTTAACAACTAAGAATAAATCAGAGGGAAAGAATTCCTTAGACTATTGTAGAGGAGTACAAGGATGAAATATGCTTCCTGGTGAGCATTGATCACTGCATCATTCAGGTTGTTGAGCCTAGAACCGAGTATGCATCGGAACTTGGTTACGAGATCAAAACCAAGACTGGCAAAGCTTACGCCGATGCACTTCAAGAAAGTAACTTGGATGTTTCTGCCAACCGGTTTGGCACTTACGAGGAGATTAATGCAAGTTTGAAGAAAAATGCACCTTCTAAGGCACCAAAGAGGTATATGTCAAACGGTCTCCTACTCCAAGGACAAGGAAGCCAACTGTGCAAGAACCTAAAGTTCAAAGAAAGAAGGCATAGCCAGTGACAACCAAACCTTCAGAAGGTAAGGACTCTGAGAAGACATAAACAAAAGAACCCATCACATATCTTAGAAAGAGGGAGACTGGGAAACCAGTAAAGGAGGATGTACTGAAAGGAAGGAAACCAACCATAGATGAAGATAGGAGAAAACTGGAAGAGGCTGTGGTATACTGTCTTCACAAGTTCAAATTAACACCCACTGAGATTCATAGCACAATACCTGCAGATCTACATGAGATCATTGGCACAAGCGTTTGGTGAACATATTGCTGATTCAGGAGCAGTTGCCATTGATCATTATGAAAAGAAAAGAATAACTATTCTTCATGGCAAGGTTGAAGAACTTAAAGCCATTGTGGCTACCAGCACTGGTAAGCTACAACAATAGGTACAGGAAGTTGGAAGGTTAATTACAAGAACTTTAAACTTTGAAGATTTTTTAAGACATAATAGAGAGAACCAAAAGGACAACATAAGAGCTTAAGGAGACAACATCAAAATTCGATTATAAGACCTCTTCTACGGCCGAGTACAGTTGTAAGCTAACAAGTTTAACTCTCACATTGAGAAAGGCATCAGAAGAAAACACTAAAAGAATCCAAGATCTCATTGGATTTCAGCTATTCATCGTGCCTACTTTCGATCTGATGCAAAAAACAACGAATGATGCTGAAAGACTTCTCAATGATCTTGACTACAAGACAATTGAGGATATGGAGAACCTAATTGTCTCTCTGCAAGCTATGAAGTATACCTTAGATCAAGTAACAGGTACTTGGAAACCTTTCCTAGTCTCTGCTAGGAAGATCTATATTGATATCTTCAACAAGCTACAAACATAAGGAATGTACACCCTTTGTCCGTTGGAGGCAAAAAGGGGAAGATAACTGTGAGAAGCTACCGGATGAGAGTGTACAAATAACAGGGAGGGTTCAGACCGGTATAACAGGATACAGGTAGAACAGATCTATAGGGGAAGTATGATACTCTACAGGAAGTGTATGTGTTGATGTGTTTTGCCACCAATGCCAAAGGGGAAGATTGTTGACATAAAGCTTAGTTGTCATCATTGGCAAACATGAAACACACCGGTACTCATGATAGAACAATGGTGGTCAACCAGTAGAATGACTAAATGAACAATGTACTTTAACCGGTCATGTTTATACCGGTCCGGTCTTGTCCAGTTGGTCTCGACAGACACCAGAGGATGCAGATGACTAACATGTTGCACACCGGTTCGCACTCTATTGCAAACTTACCGGTTAGTGCTTTATAATCCGATCCGGATTATGCGGAGCATTTTTTTTCAGTTGAACTGGAGTTAGCTTTATTTTTTTGTGAGCGTTTCGAGGTAAACTAAAGATCAGTTTGCAAGCTTTTTGATCAGTAATTTTGCATGTGCGATTTTTTGGGAGAGTTATAGCTTGGTGGCACCATTAGGTGTATTTTTAATAAGATGATTTCTTATAAATACAAGTCATTATGCATGAGAGGATGTGTTGTTGAAAATCAAGAGCGAAGAGCGAGCAGAGCAGAAGAGCATAGTCTTCTGAGAAGGATCACAGTCACAAAGGGTGAAAGAGAGAAAGATTCAACAACCAAGTAGAGGAAAGAGTGAACAGGTATGATCTGAATCGACGGATGCAGTGTCAAAATAAGATCATTTCTTTTATTGTGAAGCATATTTAAATCCCTTAATCAGGGTGAACCCTAACAGGTTCCATTGTATAAATCCCTTCACCGGGTGACATCTTTGCTAGTGTTTTAAGTCCTCTGATAAGGCGACTTTGTTGTGTTTTTGTCATTCGATGAATCCTTGGCTCAACAGGTTTGTTGATTTTGTTTTGCTGTCGTGTCCTAGAGTGTTCGGTTGGTTGTGATAGTTTGAGAATTGTTGTAAGGTTGTCCGAGTGTTGCAAGATCGTTAGAAGATGCTTCGCTATGTATGCCTTAAATAGGGTTGCACACTTGCGGAAGACGTGTGAGCAGTTGGCTGCTTGTAAAAGACTAGTGTTTGTCTTTGCATAATAGTTCGTCATCATAAATCCCTGTCGTATCCACAGGTGCTGCATAGAATATAGGATCGCATCTACTGCTGGCTGGCGTTGAACTTCAGAATTCGAAAAGTTGCGGGAGTTGTGGCATGATGATGAGGGGAGGCATATTGATGCCGTGTCGATGAAAATGGTAGAGTGTAGACACAGATGTAATGCGACTCTTGCTATAAGAAACAAAACATGTGCCGTGTAATGCTTGGAAAAAGATAAAATCAGTATATCGGAAGTGAGTGAAATAACGCATATGTAAAATAACAGCGGGATTTAGAAACAGACATGACTGGTGTCAAAATGCTGTAGTAGATGTTCCTAAAATAGGAAAGAGACCTGTCGGGTTGAATGAAAAAAAGGTGATTGCAGTTATTAAGTTGATTAAATAATATAACCTTTGTTTAATACAATTACTTCAGTAAGAAGTGGGCATTGCAGAAAAAAGAACAGATATACAATAAAATAATATACGACATTCAAGTCGTGTGTGAAGATGCAGCAGTGAAATGATGGAGGGCAGGTTTGCGATAATAGTGAGTGGTTGTTATCGTGAAAAATTGTCTTTAACGCAATAAGGCGAAGTGAAAGGCTCTGCTGAGTTTTTTTGACTAATATACGAATGGTATACAATTGAATGGCGCATAGATTGATACTATGTGATATCAAGGGTGTGATTGGTTGTTGCGATAAGATATATATGTAAAATTTTTGATAGTGTGTAGGTCAAGAGAGTGAAGAACGAATAGCTTTGAGACGAATGCATTTGAAAGGGTCGTGAGTGTATTGAAAAGATACATAGTCGCACAATACATATAATGCTTGAGATTTTTGGAAAGAGGGGCTGTATGTTGTATTGAGATACATGGGCCTAACTGCAAAGCTGTGAGTAATGAGAAGTGTCGTCACTAAAAAGACCCGTGGGTGTGAAGTGGTATGAAAGGTTATCGTATATACGCATTGCTAACATAGGTACGTAAGTGTTGAGTGAGGAAGCTATAGGGAAAACAACAGTCAGCCTGCTATCGTTTTCTGAGTGTGAGTAACAGTCCATAAAAACCTAGGGACGGGTAACACTAAATGGTAATATGCAATCTACAAATGATTGTGTGGATTGTTTTGCAAATGACGGGTTATTAGTTTTTGAAGTATATATTTTGTGTGGGCATTGGAGTGGAAGTTGTGGGTGATACTTACTGCAGTCATATGTGATATTAAAAACTAGATCAATGTAGAGTCAAGTTTTTGAAAAGAGGCGTTTCCAAAAGAGGATATACGAAGAGCTTATGTGTTAAGATAGAGCAACATTAACTATCTTTGAAAATCACAGTGTGAGTGAGTAAAGAAAATCAGTTAAGGCACAGGTTGTTTAAAAGATGATATGCAGTGAACTCTTGAAACAGGGAATATAGCATTGAACAGAGTGGGGGTAGAAGGGTATGTTCTCAGCGCAAGTTAAATGCATGAGCATTCTTGGTAATTAGCAGGTTGGACGTGTTTTTGAGGTAATGTGTTTTGATATAATAGCATAGAAAGTATTATCAGAAAAGGCTTGGAGACTGAGAATAGCTTGTAGATAGCTGCAGGGTCTTCAAGTTTTGGTGTGCAGCAGAGATCTTTTCTTCAGCAGTTGGGATAGATTCGAATGATATTTGTTTTTGTATTTGGAGTGCCATTAATCCGATTGCCTGTTCTTGAATGGTATCTGTTCATGGAATCTGCTAAAGCATTTGTGAGTCTTTATGATTTTGTAAAGACATAGAACTTTACTTGTGGTTGTAATCCAGAAATCCATCTTCGGAAAAAGGTTGTAGCCTTGAGTATATTGGTTGAAGCCAGTCAAGAGTTGTAGCTCTTTGTAAGAAGGGGTTGTTGCCTTGACTATACTGGTTGAAGCTAGTTAAGAGTTGTAACTCTTTGTAAGAACGGGTTGTTGCCCATTGGATTAGTGATGCCGTGGTTTTTCCTGTCTTGGGTTTCCACGAGATAATTTTGCGTGTCTTTTTTCTCTTTGCTGTGGGCTCTTTGTTTTCTGCTTCTAAGCTTTAAAAGTTTGTGTTAAAACTGATTCACCCCCTCCCCCTCTCAGTTTTGTGCGTTTCTCACACTCCTCATAGAGTCAAGATCTCAACTGGTCTTCTATTAAATCCCTTAACCGGGTAGCACTTTGACCAGTGCTTTGTAAGCTTTTAACATGATAACTTTATTACTGTAGTAGTGGTGTTTTGTGGTTTTTGTCCCGCCATGGTTTTTTCCTTCTAACTGAGGGTTTCCATTTATAAATCTTGTGTTGACCAGTGCCTTTGATTTTTGTTTATGATTGTCTAAGTATTCTTTTGATTTTAGTATTAACAAGAATATTAATTATGAGAAAGAACACAAGAAATTGAAATTACTGATTCACCCCCCCTCTCAGTAACCGGTTAGGATTAACATAATATTATCAATGTTGTAGGTGGATTTATAATCACAATGGTGTCTAACTCCGCATCAGGTTCGAACTTAGCCAATGCAAGTCAATCTGCTCGAAGGAAACCCCTAGTAGTCGTGACCGTACTTGGAGACATGGCTTAAAGGGACTACTACCAAGGACTGTTTTTTGTACTTGGTGCTCGAAGAAGCTTAGTGGAGGCATCAATCGCCTCAAATATCATCTTGTAGGCATTACTTGTCATGATGCTATTGTTTGAATTGTTTCTATTTGAGGTGTTGACATTCATGTTTTGTCATGGATGTCAACATATGTTTCAATTGGTTTCATCAGGAGTCTCAGACAGACTGGTTATGATAGGAACAGGCAGGTCTCACAGGGCAGTATAGACAATGTACAACATTCCAGGGTACGCGAGCGTAGATTTGTGGAGGTTACAATGTAGTAACAAAGGATTATGACAGAGATGGTCTTTGAGTTTTCAGGATAACTTGGATGTGAGCATGGATTGTGGTATGCGAGCTTGAGGCTTGACAAAAGACACATGGGAAAACATTATGTGAGATTCTTGAGTTGCTGGGATCGCGGTGACGTCAGATGTGGCATGTGATTTTGCGAAGACCTATTTGGGACCGATTAGAGGAGATAACATGTTCAGAAGGTTTCTAGCGTGCATTATGGATCTTGGCGCACATTTGATGATTTGTATTTGTTGTATGCTTGTTTAAGATACTGTGTGTATCTTAGCAAGGGTCTATGTATTCATTTGTGCATTGGGAAAGTCCAACCTAATTGCTTGTTGTAATTTGTCCAAAGGAAAGTCATTCCTTGGAGTGTTGTGCGTAATGTTTTTGAAAGTGTTGTGAGCTTGTTTTTGGGAGGTCTGTTGGATGTATAGCAAAGATCATTCATTGAGCACTTCATTGGAACTTGTTGGTGAACAGATTTGTCTTTCTTTACAAATACCTTTTGCTTACGAACTAACTCTAATAGCCACACATGAAAGACAAATAATCACAACAGTTGGGTAAGTATACGATGATTGCTTCCCTCTGAATTTTCTCTTAGGTACAGCTCCCTATTGGATTCGCAATGAATATCCTAACTTACAACTTACATTTAGCTTTTAACCTGAAAGCTTCTAAGGCTGCTACAATCGCTCTTAGGGGAAGAGCTCAAACAATATAAGAATCTGAAACGACAAAGATTTAAAAGAAAGGAAAGCACAATTCCTTCAATAGAATTTCCCAAGAACTTTAAAACATAATTGAAATTACATTAAACTAAAGCGAGATCATCAGAGAACCATTCGATAAAACGTACGGAATCAATTAATACTCACACAAAAATGTATCATCCATTCATTCCAAATAACACAGATTCAGAACAGCTCCGTAAGTTTATATCATATTCTTGCAACACAGACAAAAATTATAGTTCTACGGATAATCCAAGCATCTAACACTAAGAACTTTGCAGGAAAATAAAACTCTATTCTATATCTATTTTAATTCTAACTTTCCTAACCCCCTTTTTACTGTTTACTTAGTAGCATATATAGTTTTAGGCAACCGAGAGGTCTCCCTGAAAACTTGAACTCTCAGTTCCATCAGTTATTAAAGAAGGCGAAACAATTATTGGACACATGTCCTCATGAGTTCAACATAAAAAAAAAGAAAGCCTAGGAAACGGTTAAATTTATAGGTCGTATTCCTTGCCAGCGGCAGAATCATTCTCATCAGCATTGCCGTCCTCTTCTTCCTTGGTGACATGTGTAGCTTTCCATTCTTTGTACGCTTCTACGAATTCTTTTACTGCTGGGAGATCTGGGACTTTGAAATTCAGGACCCGAGCCTTCAGTGCATCGTTTTCCCACTTGAGCCTTTTAACCTTCTCAGCTTGGCTAGGTAGCTGGTCCACGCAGAGGTATAGCAGTGATTCAATCCTCGCTACTTGGGTAAGATCTACTGTCTTCGGATCTGGCTTCTCTTTGATGGCGTACATTGTTTTCTCAAATGCCTTCAAGGCACTGTCTAACCCCTTATCATTGAGGTTCGCTGAATAGGGGTGAGAGAAATTAATCACCTTGTTCATTGATCATGGACCTCTGTATCTCTTTGGCTTCATTTTTCCATTGCTTTGTGTCCTTTGCGACGACTCTCAGGGTAGAGATTTGCGAGCTGACGTTCCTTCTCGTAATAAAGAAAATGGACTAATCAAACAATTTCAAAGCTTTCTTGGAATAGAACTTAGAGAATCCATATTTGTCAATGTGTAAGAATTGGGTCATGGTTGTGACCCATTTGTGCTCTTCTTTTCCCCAGACCTGAAGTTGGGTCTGTAACTCTCCAATGAGGGCTTCTACATCCTGATACAACACTTGGGAATCCTTGGTGTATTTGCTACCAGCCTTTATTATATTATCGACCCATTCATTAGTAACGGAGATTAGGGCCTTGCCCCTCTGTATTTGGTTCAACAGGCCTTTGCCTTCAGGTGAATTCGCATCAAAGGATTGAGGAGATTGATCTATGTGAAGGGTGCTGAAGCTGCAGACAGAGTTGATGAAGTGCACCATGTCGAGGATAGTTTGCTTCATTTACTTCTTTTCTTTGCTGTCTTTCTAGGAATTAAACAACATTTATTGGGCAGACTCCTTGAACAAATGATTACAACCTGTGCGATCCATCGTTCCCAATTCAATCTTTGTCATTCCAAAATCCGCGATTGCTACATCCTGCTCCCCTTCTCTTGGCTTGTATGCGGCTACCTCTGGAGACCATTTCCCAGTTTTGGCATCTGCGAGCACTCTAGACGTAGTCTTGGCTTTCTTGGCCTTGGGAATTTTTTGCACATACTTACTCACAACATCCTGGATAGGCACTGAGATCGGAACCAAGCTGCATTTTCAGTTTATTGAAGAAGTCAGCCATCTCGGGGTGATTTCAGTTGTGGGTAGAGCCTCATGTATCTTTTTAGGAGTCTCCATAATCTCTAGAGTAACATCTTCAATCTCAAAGAGGTCTTTCCCCAGTTGTTCATCCTCTTCTACACTGAGGTCCACTTTTCCTGACTTGTCTCCTTCAAGGTCCACAATCTCTGTATTAGGAGAAGCCATCTCGTTCGATTTCTTAGATTTTGTCCTCGACCTAGTATGTCGGGGGATGGGAACAACGACAACAGGTCCAACCTTGCTTCTACTGTGGGTTTTCCTGATACTCTGTTTCTGCTTTGAACCTGCATTGTCCACGGGATTAGACATATTAGAACCAGAAGCGGAGAGTAAAAGAGGAGTCGCTAGGGACTCATCTACTACTGCTCTAGGGTGTTCAAATCCTTTTTTCGCCTTCAACCATCTCTCAGTGATCTGGAACACTTTCTTAGTCCTTGATTGTAAACTCTCCTCCTTAGTGTTTGCCCAATCGACAATGTATACGAAGGGTTCTGTGAACTTCTCGAATTTTGGTTCAATTAAATCTAAACCATCTTCTTCTATCCCTTCGACATTCATTTTTAGACTCATGGAGATATTTTGAGGGACTCGTAGCTTACTGTGTTCTCTTCTTAACACCTCGTGCTTGTCTGAACAATCTTGCCAAAGATCTTCGGGATGAGTTGTGGGAAAAATGAGGTTTTTTAGATCCAGGAAACTATAGGCAAAATCTTCGTTGTCAAAGCCTTATCTCTGTACATAATTTTCAAAACCGAAACCATGGAGATCGCTCCCAATGCTTAGAGCATCATCTAAAGATTTACATGTAAATCTGCCCAATTTAATGGGGAAGGGGAGCTCCCATTTCGCTTCAGGGAGGAATCTTTTCAAGACTACTGCGACTTGTCTGCATATTTCAGCCAGGACAAAACAATCAAATGTGTACCTTGGCAACCAGAGAGGTTCATCTTCGAAACCTCCAACTCTAATTTAAGTGAAGCGGGGGAACTGAATATAGAAAGTCCTGTATTTCTTTAAGGCATTTTGAGCTTCAAAAGACAAATGCTTCAGTGGATGACTTGCTAATTTGAAACACATCGTCCCAGCAAAGACATCATGAACAATCTTGTAGTTACTTAGCACATTCTTCCTTTGTAACATAGCGCAATATTCGTAGATACACATGTCCTCCGACCATGGTTCTCACGGAATTCCGCTTAAGTCCCAACTACAGGACAAACAGTACATCAGGTACGAGGACATGAAGAAATCACTGCCAGCTAGTTGTGACATGTTGAGTTGCTCTTTTAATGAACTGGCAATTAGCCCTGTCCAATCCATAAATTTTTCGCCCTCCAATATGATCTGTTCATAAAAGTACATCCATTCTGAAAACAAGAAAGCTTCAGAGGAGCCCTTGACTCTGTGTAGCATAACCAGGAGATATTGTATATAGGAATGAACATGTTCTCTGCTTAACTTCTTGGGTAAGCGTGAACCGCCTCGCTGAGGAACCAACAACCAATTCTTTGCAATGGAGGTACGATTTTTCTCCCTCTAATTAACTTTGACAACGGCTTGGGCGGGGGAAAACTCAGAGAAAGTTTGCTCCGGAATTCTAAGGGCGGAAGCTACAATATCTCTATTAACTTTTAATAGTACACTGCCGTCCCTCTTTATGATACTCTCTGTTTGACTGTCATAATTTTTAATGCATTCAAGAATTAACTCAAGGCAGACCGCGACGACAGGGAAAGTAGAAGCTTCAAAAAGACCACTACCCAAAATCTCTACGATGAAGGGTTTCACAACATGATCAATTATACGAGCTTTTAAACCTTCTAAGTCATACCCTTTTAAATTCGTATCAGAAATCACAGGGCCATCACAAGCTAAGCTAAAAATATTTCCATAGAAATGAAGGGCCGACTTCATGGCATTTACAAGGAATTTACAAAAAGAAAGCTTCTGCAATCAAATCTTGAAAATTACCAGAGGAGAGAGCGGCCTAACTCACCTTCTCGCCTGTGAAAATCCTTTTGCCAATTCCTTAGCTTCCTATAGCCTTACCTCCATCTCCAGCTTTTAAACATTGCAGAATATGGAAAATGCCTAAGGCAACTTGAGTTTAAAAAGAAAAAGGAAAGGCTTTACTCATTTAATGTGAATCATACGGCGTGGCATCACCTTAGATTTTATTAGACGTTCGCACACTTCACTTAATGATTTTCCCTCAGCACAATTTGCAATACCATAACTTACCATCATTACATAATTACCTCGATTTCCGCCGTGTCATCTTGCCACGACTGCCATTTAATGCATGTCTTATCGGGACCCACCGCTGATCTGTACCATGATGTTCCTTCTTTCTATGGGATTTCGTATATACTTTGAACCATGATGAACAGAAGAGAACACATTTCAAACAGGTTCAAAGGAGTTCATAGAGGTTCATGACTGAAAGAAGGGGCCCTACCACTTGTCAACTCGGAAAAGGTATCCGGAAAACATAACCTCACTTTCCTTAAGCTCTTGAGTCGTGCCAAACAGACTGCATGCCAACTATCACTTGTGCCTCGCACAAAACTGTTTTCTTTGTCAATTGTGTTGAACCTTCTTGAATCACTTTGAACGGTCTTGAACTAGGTTCAAGGTTGTTCAAGCGTATTTGCACTTCGAAAGAAAAAACAAAGACTTGACACTATTTGAACAGAGAGATTAAACAAAGGGCAAGATTGTGATTCTAGGCTCGACTTTGACAAGGGTAAAACATGAAATAAGGGTAACCTTAGGGAAACATCGATTCTTAGAAGATAGCTTGGACACAGGGAAGGTATGAATGAAACAAAGGTGACTCCAAAACAAAAAGGAAGACCATGCTTAAACAGGGGCTAACAGAATTGTATAGGCAAGATTAGTTGTTGTAATTCAGTTCATTACTGTTACTATATACTCTTATACATTTATTTGGATAGCGGATCCAGAAGGTGGGTTTAACCTTGAGAAGGTGGATTTAACCTTCACTTTGGGTAGTGTGCTCAGACAGTGAGCCTATCTTTGTACTCAACTCCTAACAGGGTTGGAAAGACTCCTAATAGGGTCTATCCTTTAACAGGGACATGTACTGAATGTAATAATCAGCTCTTAACACGGCTAGGTCTCCTATTAGGAACATGATATTTCTAACAATTGGTATCAGAGCTTCTAGTCCTCAGATAGAAATCTTAATCATTTGAGATCCTAAGATGGCTTACTACAGGAAGGATAGCCCTAAGTTTGATGCTAAAAATTTTGACAGATGGAAAAAGAAGATGAGGACTCATCTGATCAGCATGGGAATTGATTACTGGATGATTATCACGGAGGAAGAGATCAAGGCAGAATCTGAGATAGCTGATGCTACTGAAGATGAGAATAAATTGTTTCATTGCAACATGGTTGCAAGGGAAGCATTGATGAGTGTACTTTAAGAAGCAGAATTCACAAAGGTTAAGGAACTTGATTCAGCACACAATATCTGGACAAGGTTAGAAGCTTTGTATGAAGGAGACAAGTACACTAAGAGGGAAAAGTTGTAGAATTGGAAGGCGAAGATGGAGAATTTGAGGATGCGAGATGATGAGAATGTCAGAGCATATGTACAAAGAATAACTGAGGTTGTTACAGGAATCAAAAACTCTGGAGGCACATACACTGAAGAAGTGATCGCAAAGATTTTGAGATCTTTGATAGCATGTTATATGACAAAGGTTCAGGCGATTGAGGAGATCATTCCACTCATTGTGAACTTCAACAGAGAGATGTTGATTGCTAAATAAACCACCTTTGAGATCGTAGAGTTGCAGGAGGCATTACCTAAAGTGGAAACTGCATACAAGGCTATTGTTCACAATGACAAGAGGGCATTATCAAGCCTTGCGAGCACTAGCAGAGGTAGCAGACATGCAGAGCTTGAAGAGTACGCTAATGATTGGGATGAAATAGAGCAAGAAGAGAGAAAGTTGGATGAGCTTGTGACTTTGATCACAAAGAGGGAAAAGAAAGGTAAGGGTAAGTTCGAAGGCAAGTTACCCCTAAAATGTGTTTCTTGAAATAAAATTGGTCACTTTGCATCTAGATGTCCTACTAGGGTTCCTAAGCACAAATGTAAGTTTTACAAGTCTAAGAAGGATAAAGAATGTTATTATACCAGTGAGGGTGTTTTTGATGATTTTGCAAATGATGAAGATGAGGTTGGATTTGTTGCAATTAAGGATAAAGGACCCGTTCATGAAGAGAAAGCCTTAGTTCCACATGTGGAAAAGAAATTACAATGGACTATAGATAGTGGTTGCTCTCATCACATGACTGGTGATAAAGACAAGTTTGTTCAGTTGAACAAATATGATGGTGTAGTTGTTAGATTTGGTTTACCCCAAAAAAATTTTTCTTGCAATAAAATTGGTCAATTTGCATCCAAATGTCCTACTAGGGTTCCTAAGCACAAATGTAAGTTTTGCAAATCTAAGAAGGATAAGGAATGTTATTATGCTAGTGAGGGTGTTTTTGATGATGCTGCAAATGATGAAGATGAGGTTGGATTTGTTGCAATTAAGGATGAAGAACCTGTTCATGAGGAGAAAGCTTTAGTTTCACGTGTGGAAAAGAAATTAGAATGGATTGTAAATAGTGGTTTCTCTCATCATATGACTGGTGATAAAGACTAGTTTGTTCAGCTGAACAAATATCATGTAGTGGTTAGATTTGGTGATAACAATCATAGGTTGATCATTGGTAGAGGATAAATCTCTCTTGATGGAAAGACTAATACTAATGATGTCTTGTTTGTTGATGGACTTAAACATAACTTGTTGAGTGTTGGACATCTTGTAGACAAGGGTTACCACTTGCAGTTCAAGGATGGGAAATGCACTTCAGAAATGAGATAGGGGACTTGATCGCATCAAGTACAAAAACAAGACGTAATGTGTTTCAATTGATTACTGTAGAGGCTAGTTGTTTTGTGGCAAAGGTAGATGGTAGTTGGTTGTGGCATAGAAGATTTTGTCATATCAATTTTGACAACATTGTGACGGCTAGTAACACAAATACAGTCAGAGATTTGCCAAAGATTATCAAGCCTACTAACACTATATGCAAAGAGTGTGTGATGGGGAAACAAAGAAACAGTATCTTTTAGAGTAAATAATTTTCGGCAAAGGGGAAGTTAGATCTGGTGCATACAGATCTGCATGGTCCTACAAAGACAAGGTCCTATTGTGGTGAAAGGTATTTCATTTTTTTTGTTGATGATTATTCCAAAATGATGTGGGTTGCTTTCCTTAGCGAAAAGTCTGAAGCTTTTGATAAGTTCAAGGTTTATAAGGCAAAATTTGAGAATGAGTCAAGTCTGAAGATAAAATGTTTGAGGTCAGATAGAGGTGGAGAGTTTACATATGATGCATTTAATCCATATTGCAAAGAACGTGGCATATATAGACAGACTTCTGCACCTAGGACTGCAAAGAAGAATGGGATAGAAGAGAGAAGGAACACAACCATATTGGATGCTACGAGGACTATGTTGATTGAAGGCAATGTGGCACACATGCATTGGAGGGAAGCAATTACCATTGCTGTCTACACTTTAAACAAGGTTCAGATCAGAGAGGGTATTGGTAAGAGCTCTTATAAACTGTGGTTTGGTCATACTACTATTGTGAAGTATTTCATAATTTTTGGTAGCAAGTGTTATATCAAAAGGGATGATGAAATAGGAAAGTCTGATGCAAGGGGTGGTGAAGGTATCTTTCTTGGGTATTCCACTAAAAGTAAGACATATAGGTGTTTCAATCTGAGATTAAGGAAAATAATTAAAAGTGATAATGTGAAGATTGATGAGAGGTTTCAGATTCAAGAAAGCATGTATGAGTGTGATCCAATCCCTGAGACTGAGAAAAAAGAGGCCAAGCAGATTTGTGAGATTGGCAATGGTATATGACAGTCCCAACTGGTGCTGAGAAGGGAGGGGTGAATTAGCACCTATAAAACTTCTTGTAATAAATCTTGATGAAGTATACTTATAACTGTAAGCTAAACAAATTCAAGCATAAAATAACATCAAGCAATCAATCACATAGTGACACTAGATTTATCACGTGGAAACTCAATTTGGGTAAAAACCACGGTGTGAGGAGACCTCACAAATTCTGCACTTTTTTGAATTGCACCCTGTTAGAGGATTACAATGCGACCCGGTTAAGGGATTTGTTACAATAAAGCTGGTTAGTGCCTGCATGGTTAGAGGACTTAGAACACCTTACAAGATGTCACCCGATTAGGGGATTTCATACAACGAACCTGCTAGAGTCCACCCAAATACTAGGATTTAACTATTGTAGTTGTTAGAAAACAATAGAAAGATTGACCTTTTACAAGTGGCTTTGCATAGCCTAATAAGATCTCTATTATGCTCAACTAAGAAGCATCACCGGTCGCCGCAGGTGTGTTCTCATTTGTTGTTGTGCTTCTTTGCACTCTCTTCTTTCTCACTTCTTTTTACCCTAGCTCCTTCAGTGTACAGGTTTACTCTTTTTCTCGGCAAAATGAAGGCAAACTCTATTCTCAACAGACATGAGGATATATAGAGTTCTTGCCCTAATTACGCCTATCATGGATGACCTAATTACAGATCCTTTTCGGATATCACTCAGTGGAGTACCAGTTTACTGAGGAAACATTCGGTGCATGCTTTTGCTTTATCTGCTTTATGAAGAAAGCAATAGATGCGTGTCAATCACCTTTCCTTCATATAAGTTAACTCCTTGTTTTAAAGCCACAGACTTCGGCTTTAAACCCCTTAAACGCGTCTCGAACTGATCACCATGATAACTCAAAGTCATCCGGATTTAGTGCAATAAATCCCGATTAAAGAGTTGGTTCAAATAGATAGTTGACTCCGACTTCCCCGGTTCATCGAATCATACCGAAGTCTTCACTTGATCGGTTGAGATCCTCATGTAGTGAACAGGTAAGAACTTTGACCTGTCACTTCTCCTTCCTTTACTTACCGGTTGCACTTTTTCCTCGGTTGCATTGTCGACACCGGTTGTACCCCTGTCCTTAGCTGAATCCCTTACTCAGTTGCACAGTTGCTGATGCACTTTGCTTAGTGACCGGTTGCACCTAGTTGCTCTTGATGAGTAGATATAGTCGTTTCTTCCTTGCATAGTGTTACCGGTTCTCAAAACCAACCTCTTTCCACACAGATCTCCTTAGATCTTTGGACCTTAGATTGAGATGATAAAACATCTCCTTTTTCTCTTTTGCCAATCAATGACAATACTTAATTGCCATGTACCAGTAGCAGGCTTACTGGTTACGATCAATTAATGCCAACAATCTCCCCTTTTGGCATTGATGGAAAAACCTTGGTGGGCAATCATGTCACCTGTTCTATCTGCTTGTATCTCTATGTAATTGCCACTATCGGTCAGATACCGGTTCATTGCCAAACTCTTCCCCTTTTTGACAAAAAAATGCCAAAGGCTAGTCTGAAAGACTTCCTTTTGTTTTTAATCTACTCCCCCTACGAGCAACAGTCCTTTTCATCAGTCCATAAAAAAAAATGAAGTGAAACCCTCTGTTGAAGCATAATGAACTGATGATCACCTTTGCTAGTTTACTGATGATCAGAAAGGGGTATCACCCCTAGTTTACCTCTGAGATACTCAAAAGTACTCTTTGGTAGTGGCTTTGTGAAGATATCTGCAATTTGTTCTTTTGTGGGAACATATTCCAATCTTACCTCTTTGTCTTGTACCAGCTCTCTCAAGTAATGATACTTGATGGCAATGTGCTTTGTCTTGGAGTGCATGACAGGGTTTTTGGATATGTTTATTGCACTGGTGCTATCACAATAGATTGCAATCAGTTCAGGTATTTGTTCCTGGATTCCTTCCAGTAGTTGTTTGATCCATATCACCTGTGTGCAATTGATTGCAGCAGCAACATATTCAGCTTCTGCAGTTGACTGTGAAATGCAGTTGGGTTTCTTACTTGTCCAAGACACAATCCTTCCACCGAGAAAGAATGCACCACCGCTTGTGCTCTTTCTGTCATCAATGTTGCCAGCCTAGTCTGCATCAATGTAAACCTTTACCTGGAAGCCTCCCTTGTGAGGAAACCACAAGCCATACTCCTTAGTACCCTTTAGGTATCTGAAAATTCTCTTTACTGCTATCAAATATGTCTCTTTGGGGTTTGCAGAGAATTTTGCAACTATTCCAACCGCATGTGCAATGTTTGGTCTACTGTGTACAACATGCTGTAATTTCCCTATCATGGACTGATACAGTGTTTCATTCACTTCTTTTGCATCATTTTCCTTTGATAACTTGAGGTTAGTTATCATTGGTGTACCAACCGGTTTGGAATCTTCAAGTCCAAAAGTTTTAAGATTTTCTTTTATATATTTGGACCGAGAGATAAAAATACCTTCTTTTAGTTGATGGACCTGTAGTCCAATGAAGAATTTTATGGCTCCTATCATAGACATCTCAAATTCTTGCTTCATTTCTTCAGCAAAGGCTTTGCTCATCCTGTCATCTCCTCCAAAGAGGATATCATCTACAAAAATTTCTGCAATCAAATTCCCATCTTTTCCGGTCTTGAGATACATATTGCTATTGTCCCCGGTTCTTGTGAATCCTATAGTTAGGAGGTATGAATGCAACCTTTCATACCAAGCCTTTGGAGCTTGTTTTAGTCCATAAAGAGCGTTTTTCAGTTTACAAACCATATCACCCTTTTGTGTGGATGTGAAACCTTCCGGTTGTTCAATGTAAACTTCCTCCTCTAGTATTCCATTCAGGAATGCAAACTTTACATCCATCTGGTATACTTTGAATTTCTTGTGAGTAGCATAGGCAAGAAGAATTCTCACTCCTTCCGATCTGGCCACCGGTGCATAAGTTTCTCCATAGTCCAGTTTAGCTTTTTGAGCATACCCTTTGTAGACCAGTCTTGCTTTATTTCTTATGACTTTCCCTTCTTCATTCAGCTTGTTCCTATAGACCCACTTTGTCCCAGTGACATTCTTGTCCTGTGGTCTAGGCACAAGCACCCATGTATCATTCTTTTCTATTTGCTCAATTTCTTCCTTCGTGGCCTTGACCCAGTTTTCATCTTCTAAAGCTTCCCTGGTGGTTTTGGGCTCTATACAGGAAAACAAACAGATATTCTCTTTGGCCTTTTTCCTGGTTAAGACATTTGCATGTTTGTCACCAATTATATTATCAGTGGAGTGATATGTGACATACCTTGGGAGAACCGGTCTGTGTTCTCGGTCAAGTTCTTCTGGTTGAGCAATTTCTTCATCATGGTTATGAACAACTTCTTGTTCATCATCTTGTGTTGGCCTGTCAGCTTCAGACACACTCTCCCACTCTAGATGTTTGTTCATATGTTCTTCTCTTTCATCTTCAACTATTACTTCATTGAACTCAAAAAGATACCCTTCATTTTGATCTTCCAGATTGTCATATTCATTATGATTGGTCGTCTTAATCGGTTCTGAATATTCATCAACTTTTACATTGATGCTTTTAATTAATTTTTCTTGTTCTCTTGTTCAGACACCGGTAGGCTTTGCTTTTGGTAGAGTAACCCAAAAATGTTCCTTCATGACTTTTGGGATCAAACTTCCCAGAGTACTTATCTCTTTTGATGTAACATTTACTACCAAAGATTCTGAAGTAACCTACACTAGGAGTATGATTAAACCACAGTTCGTAGGGGGTCTTACTGGTTCCTTTCTTGAGTTGAACTCGGTTCAGTGAATAGACAACAATGCTGATAGCTTCTCTCCAGAAGTGATGAGGAAGATCCTTCTGAATCAACAGGGTTCTTGCACAGTCAATTAGTGTCTTGTTTCTTCTTTCTGCTATTCCATTTTGCTGAGGAGTCATTGGTGCAGATAGCTGCCTTTTTATGCCATGTTCCTCACAGTAGTGAGTGAACTCTTGAGAGGTGTATTCACCTCCTCTGTCTAATCTCAAACACTTCAAGCTTTTACTGGTCTCCTTCTCCACTCTAGCCTTGTAGATTTTAATCATGTGAAATGCCTCTGATTTCTCTCTGAGAAAGAGAGTCCACATCATTCTAGAAAAGTCATCTACAAAGAGCATGATATATCGATCTCCGTAGTAGCTCTTTGTTCTCATCGGTCCACACAAGTCTGTGTGCACAAGATCTAAAACTTTTTCAACAGAGAAGGATTTACCGTTGAAACTTGTTCCTGTCAATTTTCCTAACTGACGATCTTTACAAACACCTCTGCTGGGTTTTGTAATCTCAAGGAGTCCTCTAACTGATTTCTTTTTGCTTACTTTGACAATACTGTTAAAGTTTATGTGGCAGAGCCTCTTGTGCCATAACCAACTGTTGTCTTCTTTAGATATAAGACAGATTTTGCTTGATTCTCCTTTGACTGAAGCTATGAGACAGGCTCCTTCCATTGAGTCTAGGTAGAATAGATTCCCTTTGCTCTGTCTACGGGTTGTAACATGAGTTCTGGATTGGTTCTTGACTACATAGGAACCTTGTCCAAATTGCAACAAGAATCTTTTGTTGTTTAACTGTGCAACACTCATTAGATTGTACTTGAGTCCTTCAACCCAATACACATCTTCACAGACAGCATCATTGCCGAGTGTAATAGATCCTTTCCCTTTGATGGCATAGGGAGCATTATTTCCAAAGGTTACTGATTCGCTGTCATTGAGCGCCAAGCTGATAAACTTGTTCTTATCACCGGTCATATAGTGAATGATCCAATCATCATGCTAATGAGATCTTGAGATAAGTGTCATTTCGCTTACCACTGGGCTCTCCTCTGTTATTGCAACAAATGCAATCTCTAGATCCTCAGAGTCTTCAGATTCATTGTCTATGACTCCTTCCTCTGCAAGGTAGCACTCCTTCTTTGCTTTACTCTTGAACCAGTCTCTCTTATCTTTATTATCATTATCAGGACATCTTGCAGCAATATGTCCTATCTTATTGCAAGAGAAACATTTCTGAGGAAGCTTTCCTTTGTACTTCCCTTTTCCTCTGGGGAATCTCCTAGCGATGAGTGCTTCAAACTCATCTTGCTCCATCTCTTCTGAGAGCAGATTCTCAACAAGATTACCAATCTTACCGGTAGAGCAGTTATTGGTTTCTCTTCCTTTTTTGGTGGAAGAGATGTTGACCGAAGACTTAAAAGCTGCTTCCTGAGCGGGTAAGCTATTATCAAAACTACTTAATTCAAATGCAGTCAACTTACCGATTAGGGAGTCTAGGGTGACTTGATCTTTGGTTACCGATTTGAGCTCTTGAATGACAAAGATCTTGATGGCATACTGAGGTCTGAGCGTTCTCAGTATTTTGCTAACCACCTCCTCTACACTAAGCTTTCCTCCAGTGCTTTTGATGGAATTGATCACTTCTTTGATCCAGTTGCTGTATTGTTCAATGTCTTCTCCCTCATTCATCCTCATGTCATCGTATTTTCCTCAAAGGCATTCAACCTTGGCTCTTTGAAATTTGGGTCTCCTCCATATACCAGTTTCAGCTTAGCCCACATCTTGTGAGCGGAATCTAGATGCTCAATCTCAGCATAGACATGACTAGTTAATGTGCTGGCTATCATATCCATAGCAGCCGTGTGCTCAGTTTTGATCTTCAATTCATCAGGTGTCATGGTGCCAGTGGGTTCACTGTAATCAGTGGTAACATGGGTTCAGTATTGATCTCCGGTGGTCTTCATGTACAGCTTCATTCTGCTGCACCATAGAGTAAAGTTTTCTTTTGAAAACTTTGGTCCTTCCTTTCTCATCATCTTGACTTTTTCTTTATGCGGTTAAGCGGTAAAGAAAATGAACGAGGCTCTGATACCAATTGACAGTCCCAACCGGTGCTGAGAAGGGAGGGGTGAATCAACACCTATAAAACTTCTTGTAATAAATCTTGACAAAGTATACTTATAACTGTAAGCTAAACAGATTGAAGCATAAAATAATATCAAGCAATCAATCACACAGTGACACCAAATTTATCACGTGGAAACCCAATTTGGGTAAAAACCATAGTGTGAGGAGACGTCACAAATTCTGCACTCTTCTGAAGTGCGCCCTGTTAGGAGCCTTCCCTGTTAGAGGATTACAACGCACTATTAGATGCGACCTGATTAAGAGATTTGTTACAATAAGGCCGGTTAGTGCCTGCCTGGCTAGAGGACTTAGAACACCTGACAAGATGTCACCCGATTAGGGGATTTGATACAAGGGACCTGTTCGAGTCCACCCAAATACTGAGATTTAACTATTATAGTTGTTAGAAAACAATAGAAAGATTGACTTTTTACAAGTGGCTTTGCATAGCGTGATAAGATCTCTGTTATGCTCAACTGAGAAGCATCACCGGTCGTCGCAGTGTGTTCTCTTTTGCTGTTGTGTTTCTTTGCACTCTCTTCTTTCTCATTTCTTTTTACCCTAGCTTCTTCAGCGTAGAGGTTCACTCTTTTTCTCTGCAGAATGAAGGCAAACTCTATTTTCAACAGGCATAAGGATATATAGAGTTCTTGCCCTAATTGCGCGTCTCATGCATGAGCTAATTACAGATCCCTTTCAGATACATCACTCAGTGGAGTACCATTTTACTGAGGAAACATCCGATGCATGCTTTTTCTTTATCTGCTTTATGAAGAAAGCAATAGATGCGTGTCAATCACCTTTCCTTCATATGAGATAACTCTTTGTTTTAAAGACACAGATTTCGGCTTTAAAACCCTTAAATGCGTCTCGAACCGATCACCATGATAACTCAAAGTCATCTGAATTTAGTGCAATAAATCCCGGTCAAAGAGTTGGTTCAAACAGATAGTTGACTTTGACTTCCCCGGTTCATCGAATCATACCGAAGTCTTCACTTGATCGGTTGAGATCCTCATGTAGTGAACAGGTAAGAACTTTGACCTGTCACTTCTTCCTTTACTTACCAGTTGCACTTTTTCCTCGGTTGCATTGTCGACACCGGTTGTACCCTTGTCCTCGGTTGCATGGTTGCTGATGCACTTTGCTTAGTGACCGGTTGCACCCGATTGCTCTTGATGAGTAGATATAGTCTTTTCTTCCTTGCACAGTGTTACTGGTTCTCAAAACCTGCCTCTTTCCACACAGATCTCCTTAGATCTTTGGACCTTAGATTGAGATTAAACATCTCCTTTTTCTCTTTTGCCAATCAATGACAATACTTAATTGCCATGTACCGGTAGCAGGCTTACCGGTTACCATCAATTAATGTCAACAGTATACAGGTTTTCTTGAGTGAACAAAAGAAAGCTCCTAGAACACCAAGGTATGTTTTGATGAACCATCTTGAAAATCAGATTATTGGTTATACTAATCAAGGTATGATGACAAGGTCTAAGGCTAGAAATGAGCTCTATTTAATCTCGCAAGTTGAACCTAAGACTATTGATGAGGCTTGTAAAAATAAATTATGGATTAAGGCAATGCAGGAAGAGCTGGACCGGATAGAGAAAAATAACACTTGGGAATTGGTTCCTAGGCCTAAGGAGAAAAATGTGATTGGAACCAAATGGGTTTTTAGAAATAAAATGAATGAAGAAGGCATAGTTGCGAGGAATAAAGCTAGACTGGTTTGCAAGTGCTATTCACAATAGGAAGGTATAGACTTTGAAGAAACATTTGCACCTGTTGCGAGGTTAGAAGCAGTGGGATTGTTCCTTTCTTATGCAGCACATAAATATTTCAAGGTATATCAAATGGATGTGAAGTCTGCATTCCTGAATGGTGATCTTGAGGAAGAAGTATACATAGAGAAGCCTGATGGATTTTCTTTGACAAAAGATGGTGACATGGTTTGCAGGTTAAAGAAGGCCTTGTATGGACTAAAGTAGGCACCAAGGGCCTAGTATGCTCGGTTTGACAGGGATTTATTGCATCTTGGTTTTAGAAAAGCTAGTGCGAAAAGTAACTTGTATTTGAGAACTAGTACGGATTGTATTTTGATTGTTGAGGTGTTTGTGGATGAGAATATCTTTGGAGGTAATGATGAAATGAGCAATAAGTTTTCCGAAGAAATGAAAATTGAGTTTGAAATGTCAATGATTGGTGAAATGAAATTCTTCTTTGGTCTGCAAATAAATCAAAATAAACATGGTATTTTTATCTCACAAACCAAGTATCTTAAGGAGCTGCTAAAGAAGTTTGGAATTGAGGACTGTAAACTTGTTGCGACACCTATGGTGACTGGGTGTAAACTTTCCTCTACTGATGAATCTAAAAGTGTTTTTTTAGACTAAGTACAAGTCTATGATTGGAGGTTTGTAGTACTTGACACACACTAAGTTAGACATAGCAAGTGCAGTTGGAATTGTTGCGAGGTTGTGAAGAACCCAGGCTGGCTCTTCTGAATCTACTAATTTGAATTTATAATATTTGCAAACACTTTGTTCAAAAATACTTTTAATTTGTAATTTAAATTCAACTTCCACAAATTCAATATCCAAAATGTGATCAAATTAAAATCTCTGCATGAACATCATATATTCTTATTTGAAATTGATAACACAACATTAAATTATTCCTTAAATAAAATGGCACCTGACAATTACCGAAAAAGCTTTGTATTTGTAATGTCTTCCAATAACCATGCCGCAATCCCCAAATGCCTAAGACTCCAGCTCTGTACAGTCACCTTAGCAGGTTGGATCAAAACGTGACCAGCTGGTGATGAACGTGGACCCCAGGCAGCAAGAAACGGTCCTTTGGCAAACCGTGTGAGCAGAAATAAGGAGTGTTGCAGCCTCCTTGACCCCACACGTGACTGCTGCAACACCCAACAGCCTTACATGGTGTGTAGGAGCAGTCTGAAACCAAATGCAGGACTTGGCTAATGATGTACGGCCCTGAAATCAGTCACATGCCTGATTTCTCATATAATTCAGTCACCAAACTTCTTTAGTTGAAACACCAGCAAATTAAATCACAATGGATTTCATAATTCACAGATCAAACTCCCAGCAAGAGACAATTTCAAAATCCTTGATAATAAATTGATTCGCCTATAGATGAAAACTTCACACGCATTCCAATATACATCAGCACTGGATTATATTCAGAATCAGAACGAGCTCTCTCCTGGAAGAAGACCAAACTCGACAAATCTTAGAAGAACTCTCTCCAAAAATGAAGACCAAGCTCTAGAAACCCTAGCTTTTCCAAGCCAAGCAGAATTCTCACATAAACAATTTATCAAATCAACAATGGGTAAATGAAAGTGCTTTTTCGAGTTGTAGTTATAGCTTTTTCGGAAAAAGCACAATTTCACTTTTTTAATATAAAAGGCTTTAAAATGATAATTTCACTTTATAACAATAAAGTTATAAAGTACTTACGTTATTAAATTAAAATACTTTAATTTAATAATGATAACTTTAAAAACAAAGCCACTGAATTCTGCTAACTGAAACACTCATTTCCGACCGCAGAGCCCAAACGCCAACTGCCCTGCCGGAAATAACCGACTGCCAAAAATAGCCAGCTGCTAAAAATAGACTTATTATAAATAGTAATTCTCTCAAATTGGAGATTCCCTGAAGCTCGATCTTGAAACCTCTGACGCTCTGTGTAGACACCCTGCCAATCTTGGCCATACCCAAAATACCACTTACTAAAAATAGTAAGTCGACCGAATTGACCCGAATGAAGAACAGACCTGGTAAACTGAATTTCCAGAATGGAATCCCAATACTGGCTCCTCAATCTGATCCCCTCTGATCACCTATTAGCTTGCAAGGGTCACCAAACCAAGCTAATCCGAAAAGCCTGAAAAACGGGGACATTACAGTCCTCCCTTCCCAAGATTGCTTGTCCTCAAGCAGTCAGGAAAAACAAACAACATCACAATCCACTTGGATCCCAAGGATGGTCATGAATAATGTCTCGATCAACCTCATACTCCTGCGAAGAAGCCAACAACATCAACAGTACCAACATTAGTAACTGGGAATTTGCACTCAACACCCGAACTGATGATGCTGCAATAGGATCACCTTGTGGGAGAAACTCAACCGAGAGAAACTCACACGGGAGTAACTCAACCAACAGACTGGACTTACTCCCAGTCTCCGAACTAACCAAATCATCATACTAGTCATCAAAAGAATGCACTGAAGAACTGTGTGACTTACTATAAATAGTAATTCTCTCAAACTGGAGATTCTCTTAAGCTCGATCCTGAAACCTCTAACACTCCGTGCAGACACCTTGCTAATCTTGGCCATACCCAAAATACCACTTACTAAAAATAGTAAGTCGACCGAATTGACCCGAACGAAGAGCAGACTTGGTAAACTGAATTTGAAGAATGGAATCCCAATACTGGCTCCTCAATCTGACTCCCTTTGATCACTTAATTAGCCTGCGAGGGTCGCCAAACCAAGCTAATCCCAAAAGCCTGAAAAACGGGGACATTACAAAGGTTCCAAGCTGATCCTAAGGAGACTCATCTGGTTGTTGTTAAAAGGATATTCCAATATCTAAAAGGAATAGTGGATTATGGTTTATGGTATGATAAATCTGATGATTTTACATTGCATGCTTATACTAATGCAAATTAGGCAGGAAGTGTGGATGATAGGAAGAGCACTAGTGGAGCCTTTTCCCTTGGGAAAAGGTTGGTCTCTTGTTTGAGCAAAAAACATGATTGTATAGCTCAGTCTACTACTGAGTCAGAGTATGTGGCTGCTGCCATAAATTGTACACAAATTGTATGGATGAAGCAAATGTTGAAGGACATTGGGGTAAGCTTTAAAGATTCTGTTGTAATACATTGTGATAATACAAGTACAGTAAACATGTCAAAGAATCCAGTGATGCATTCTAAAACCAAACATATCATTTCCTAAGGTACAAGGTTGCTGAGAAGGAGGTTAGGTTGGAATACATCAGTACAAAGGAGTAGATAGCAGACATACTGACTAAACTCTTGCCAAAAGATGCTTTTGAGTACCTCAAAGGTATGCTTGGGGTGAAAACCCGTCCTTGTGAGAACTAGATGATGGAGGGATGCATTAGTCCAGTAGCTATTAGAGCTTTATCACTTTCTGGACTGGATGCTTAGATCTACTCAAGGGGAGTGGTCGCAGGTACATAACATAGCATATTTGGGTGATCAAGCACCTGATTTGTTCTAGGCATGAAGATTTGAAAAAACTACACCGTAAAGAGGTGGGATGTGCAGAGATGGAGAAGAAGACCTTTGACACCCTTTGCCATTGATGTCAAAGGGGGAGAGTTATAGGTGAAAAACCCTTACTGTGTTAGGGGGAGCATGAAAGAAGATATTGAGAAGGTTGTATTAAGAAGGCTACTTTTGGGTTGATGGTTTTTCACATATGTTGCCATCAATTCCAAAGGGGGAGATTGCTGAAATTGTTGTTGTTTGAGGTGTTGACATTCATGTTTTGTCATCGATGTCAATATATGTTTCAGTTGGTTTCATTAGGAGTCTCAAACAAATTGGTTATGACAGGAGCAGGCAGGTCTAACAGGGTGGAACAAACAGTGTACGACGTTCTAGGGTACGGGATCTTAGATTTGTGAAGGAGGTGTGTAGACCTTATGTCTAAGGTCGCAGATCATTATCTTGTTGTTTCATAAGTTATGGCTGATTTGGTGGAGACTGGTTACAGTGTAGTAATAGAGGATTATGGCAGAGATGGTCTCTAAGTTTTCAGGATAACTTGGATGTGAGCATGGATTGTGGTATACAAGCTTGAGGCTTGACAAAAGACACATGGGAGAACATTATGTGAGATTCTTGGGTTGCTGGGATTGTGGTGACATCAGATGTGGCATGTGATCTTGCGAAAACCTATTTGGGGAAAACCAAAGGATATAATGTTTTCAAAAGGTTTCTAGCGTGGATTACGGATCTTGGTGCGCATTTGATGATTTGTATTTGTTGTATATTTGTTTAAGATATCGCGTGTATGTTAACAAGGGTCTATGTATTCATTTGTGCATTAGGAAAGTCCTAACAGGCCAACCTAATTGCTTGTTGTAACTTGTATAAAGGAAAGTCATTCCTTGGAGTGTTGTGCGTAATGTTTTGAAAGTGTTGCGAGCTTGTTGTTGGGGGGTCTGCTGGATGTAGAGCAGAGATCATTCATTGAGCACTTCATTGGAACTGTATAGGCAAGATTAGTTGTTGTAAGTCAGTTCATTACTGTTACTGTATATTCTTATAACTTTATTTGGACAGTGGATCCAGAAGGTGGGTTTAACCTTGAGAAGGTGGATTTAACCTTCACGTTGGGCAGTGTGCTCAGGCAGTGAGCCTTTCTTTGTACTCAACTCCGAACAGGGTTGGAAAGACTCCTAACAAGGTCTGTCCTTTAACAGGGACATGTACTAAATGTAATAATTAGCTCCTAACAAGGCTAGGTCTCCTAACGGGGACAATATTTCTAGTGCATTATTTGTGGGTTCCATCCCCAACGGGGTTTTTCTCTTAACAGGGTTTTCCTCGACAAAAAATCTGTGTTATGGTGTTTTGATTTTGTGGTGTTCTTGTGGTTATATTATTGTTTCAGTTTGTTTAAAGTAATCAGATTAAAAAGGATTTAAGTTTCAGATTTGGCACACAACTGATTCACCCCTCCCCCCTCTCAGTTGTGTTGGTGCATTGTTATTGCTAACAGCTATGCCATGTAAATTGTGTCCTAAAGAGGTCACACGAGAGATGATAGCCCTCCTTGCAGCACTTGATGAAAATAAATTGAAGAGGGCAAGGGAACAAGTAACCATACAAGAAGCCATTGCTCCTAATGTCTACGTTGCCTAGATATGAAATTTGTGATGGTGATTTCAAATACAATCATCATAAATGTATAATAGTTATTAGTTAGTAGCTAGCTATTATATTTATTTCCACTATCTAGCTTCATATGATGATGCATTTTGTAATTTATAAGCATTGGACAATCAAATTTAATAGAAAACACTTCCTAATGATTTTTCAACTCATTTGGTATGTTTTGTAATTGAATTTTGTGAAAAAAAAGAGTTTTATAAGAAATTTTAATAAAAAATTTGGGGTTTCCAAGTACTCTAAGTCCGAGTATGCGATGTATGAAAAACACCAAGCTCCAACACTAAACGTGTTTGCAACTCAATGGCTTCCCTTGTTCTTTGCTTTGAACAATACAAAATGAAAATATAGTCATATGTCGACAAGAGCTAATCCATTTTCAAATCCTTACATATATTTAAATTTCAAATAACGTCTACAGTCCTTATTTGGGCAGCAATATTTGCCCATTAACATCCAAGATGAATAGATTGGTTGCAACTGATAGCTTTCTTGTATGGACAAAATAGGCAAAACTGCTACTTCATGCGAACTGGTAGTTATGTAACTGTGGGGGTGAATACATAACCTCCGGAGTGGTTGTGAAGCTGCTAGGGTGCTTAAGAAACTAGCCCCCATGTCAATCAACAGTTTTTTAACCAACTGAAAAACATGCTAGTTTCTCCAAATTTCCTCTGCTCTGACTTCCTTCAGATGCTTCAGAATTCCATACCACCCCAAGACTGTCCTATCACTAAGAAATTATTGGTTGGCTATGAAACTGTTGTATGCAAAGGAGAGTAAGTCTTCAACATCTTTTTGACTGAGAGTACAACAGTTATTGTCCTGAGCCAATAGTTATCAGATCATAATTAAGACAGATGTGGTGGCACTTGTAGTATGAAAACTAAGAGTTGCAAGATAGATTAGAAAGGCATGTGTAGTTTCTCATGATAGTCGGTGAGCGCTGCAACAAGAGTTGCACATGAGAGAATATTGGCAATTGTCCAAAATGATGGTGAAGGAGTGAGTTGGAGATGGCCCTCTACAAAAGATGCACAAACCATGACTGATATATGCACATTATGTGTTCTTTGTTGTGATCTAGATGAGTCAGTTGGTAGATTTGAAAAATATGGTAAAAGAATTGGCTCCAAGTGAGATGGACTTTGATGGTAAAGTTCTTGGAAAAAATGGCCAAGCCATCACATGTCCCATAAAAGTTGAGGATATGCTATAATATAGAGGTTTAGGATATTTTAGTTTCGAAAAGAAGGGTAAAGAATGCTTCAAAACAGTTCAAATGAAGCCACTAGCCAGAGAAAAGCAGCCTATGAAAGTTATATGGCATCAACTACTCTATGGCCAAAGTTGCTTCTCCATATGAAGATTTTAATGCAATTCCTTATGGACAAGTAGAAGGAAACACTGTGGAGTTGGAATGGAACATTCAACAGATGAAAGTAAGAAATATGGTAGCACGAAAACCTCAGACTTCAAAATGACACTGCTCACATGCTCGTCCTGAAATTTGAATTGGTGCCTTTACATGCTCCAAAACTTAAATCAATATTCCAACTCTAGGATTTCATGTTGATAAGTATATATATATATATATGAATCTTCTGTTGTCTGCGACTCCTATTTTCTGCTGCTTCTTTGCAAGTTCTATCTGTCTCTGATTTTTCATCCTCCATGAGAAATGATAAATCACCTATGTTTTTGGCCCACCTGATATACTGTGGAGTTTTTTGAAATATTTTCAGATCAAGATATTTACTTTTTGTGAAACAAAAATGAGGAAAAATAGAGAATGGCACTTGTGATTTTTATTGGGATTCTAGATAAAGTCTCTATAGGTTTTTAATTTCTTTTACATGAGATATGTATTTGATTCATAAAATCTTTTCATTTTATCTTTTGTTTGTGAAGACTGATCATAAATCTTGCATGAAGTTATTTTGCAATGTTTTTTTTTAATTGCAAAAGCTACAGTGAGCTCTTCATTCTGTAGATACATTGAATGCTATTCTATCAACAGAGAAGGAACAGAAGAATAAGAGAATGGCAATGATGTTCTTCATTGATTATTTGTGAAGTTTTTTTTATTTTGAAGATTGCATGAACTGGGTTTAGTCCTTGTTGGAACAGATTGCATTATAAGTATTAAATTGGAGTTTTTTAACATAGCAGATTAAACCTTTTTGCTCTGTTATTGCTATAGTCATTGACCAGACAATCTTAAGCTCATGCTGAACCGGAATTGACATTTTAATTATGCTTATGTGTATGATAATGCAGTCTGCGTATAAACTTGAATTTGCTGCAGCATCTGAAGGAAATCCTGGGAAGTCAGGAGCTGGAATAGTATTGTGGAGGCCTGATGATTCTGTGGTATAATTTCTTTCAGGATTTGCTAAGCCCAATAGCTAAGTTAAATGCAATTGTATTATGTTCTTACCTGACCAAATATTTATTGTTTAAACATGCAGGTCTTCAAACTGATGGTTGGCTTAGGTACAGTGGTGAAGGCACAGGCAGATTTGCGTGCTTTAATATTGGGACTCAGAGCATCTTTGGATAGAGGCATACATCACATTGAAGTTTCAGGGCAATTTACATTGATCAGTGTGTGTTGTCTCAATCTGTCACTATATTAAATAATATTTATAAGTTATTACTAACTAACTGATTTTTTAAAATAGGAAACATAATTACTTGGTACTAAAAAGTACACAATATTGCCTCATTCAACAAAGCCTATAAAATGCAAAAATGAAACGTTATATATTAACCTTTATTTGTTTTGCTCCTGTATTTCACAACAATCATGACTGAACATGTGACTAGATGTCATATGGTACATGTAAACAATCAATAAGTTCCAGGTAATAATTATTTTTTTCTCTCTCTAACATGACAGTAAAGATATAATCATAAATCCACAACATTGTGTCCAATCTAAATTACACAAAACTACAATACTCGGGGGGATTTGCCACCCATGAATGCTGGGCACATCAAATAAGAGCCCTTCTCCATAGTTACCAACTAACGTGATTAAAGTAATGCTTCCTGATATTGACTAATCTAGGATAGTAGAATAGGCAAAGTACTAGATAAATTTTGTGGCCATATTATTCCTATTTATATATGATGAAAACGTGGTGGATGTGGTTCCACAAAAGAACCGTACATCTTGATCAAAACAAGGTTCCTTTACTTTCTTTCAGACAAAATATATTCTTAGTATTCACTTTCTATAATGTATGTTTAGCGATTGTGGCCTAAAACATTTGTTTCTAAAAATTTTTAGTTTACTTGATGAGGTGCCTTTATATGACATGGCAGGGATTGCAGGTGCACTTAACTGATAGAGATGCCACGGATTTAGAAAAAGAGGCAGATGCACTTATCAATTCGTTCAAATTTTTGTTGGTGAAACACAAACCAAATGTGAGTAACTGTCTCACAGATGTGTCCATATCTCATCTTGGAGCAAAACAACTGTATCTACTCACTTCTTTGGCCTTTCAATTAGCAAAAGTGGATACTGTTTGATCACCTGTATATCTGTAACAAGTATTAGTAATTAAAATGCTACTCTCTTACAACAGGTTTGTATTACCGCTTCTTCCTTGGCCAAGAACGCTGTTGGACTTCCAGGTGTGGATATATTTCTATGGTATCTAGTGACTTTTGAAAAGAATCTTACTTTTAAATGTTTCTTGGGGTTTTTTAATCTGTTAGCAACAATCTTATCTACTGTTTTTTTTATTGCAGATGGATGTGTGAAGGAAAATAATGAAAATAAATAGTAGAAATGGATTTCTGAGATTGGATCATTCAATCTTGTTCGTGTCCTTGGTCAAGAAGCTCTATGGTAGGACTGTTATTTTAAGTTACAAGTATTGTTATGCTTTAGTGCACTTTTCAACTCTTACCGTAATGCCAAAAAATGTATAAAGCGTGGCAAAAATATACAGATACAGAACTTATTACATTTTTATTTCGTTTTTGCAAGTCAGTCGATGGATGGTTATGATTTTATTTTTTCCCGTTTCATGACTATTTGCTTTGTGTATAAAATATATATTCTCATTCTTGAGGAACATGTGCAGATTTGGACTTAATGCATCCTTGGAGGCATACTTGGACATGTTGATATCTTTCTCTTTCTTTGTTTTAGGATTTTTGGCCATCATTTACAATTTGGAATAATTAGAATGTGGATTGATACATGTGAACAACCAACATCTTGAAGGTACTCTTAACTACAAGGATTTTTTTTCATTGCTGATTTTTTAAATTTAAGTCTGAAATAAAGAAACCTTTTCATTTAACACTCTCATGCAAGGACATTGATAAAGGAATGTAAATGGATCTCGATTCTCACTCCATCTGCAACAGTAATTGAAGCGAAGGAGATCAAAATATTCATTCAAGCAAAACAATTTCCTATGACATAAATTTTGACAAGGCACGGTATTGGAGCTCGGCCTTCAAATTCGAGTAGCTCTTGACTAAAAACAAATAATGGGTGCCCGATATCAGTGATCCTTTTCATGAATGTGACGGTGACAAGAAAATGTAGCCATTGTATTCAATTTGAGCAAACTTAAGGCAATCACAAGGTAAGATTACATCCTTTGAATGCAAAACATGATTCTTTGAAATATTTATAGCACTTGAGTTATCATAGTGAATAACAATCGGTTCATCAATGTTTATCCTTATACCCTTAAACATTTTCCTCATCCAAATAGCTTGATTACTGTTAATTGTAGCAGCAACATATTCAGCTTCAATAGTTTATTAAGAAATACAATCCCACTTCTTACTAGTCCAAGAAACCAATTTCTTACCCAAGAAGAATGCACCTCCACTAGTACTTTTTTTATCATCCGCATTACTTGTCCAATCCGCATCAATCTATGCACATAGAGTGAAGTCATCATCATTCTCATACTATAATACATAGTCAACTGCACCCTTCAAGTATCTGAAAGTTATTTTCACAACAACCACGTGAGATTCCTTCGGTTCAGCTTGAAATCTTGCTACAATTCCAACAAAATTTGATATATCTAGTCTAGAATGAGTTAGATATTGCAGTCCGCCAATCATAGATCTATACAATGTTTGATTAACACAAGAAGAATCATCATCCTTAGTCAGCTTACAACTAGTAACCATAGGAGTTCCTACCGGTTTTGAATCTTCCATACTAAATTTCTTCAATAATTCTTTGATATACTCAACAATCTTCCAACAGTGTCATCTATTTGGGCTCCAGTGATTGTGATGTTTTGATAGCGTGTGGTCCATTTTACATTCCTCTCCACTGGAATATTTTATCTAAACCTATTTCAAATTATGGTTCTTGTTGATGGTCGACTTTGGTTTTCTCTGGGGATCGTGGTGTGTGATTAGAAACATGTTGACATATCCTTTTTTTGAGATTGACTTAGTATATATACCAAATATATATACATATGCCTATGAAGGTATAATGATGATATTGTAGAAAATAAGTTATGCACGTAGGGAATGTGCAAGTAGTGATACATATAGTTTGGCATAGGAAGAGTGAAATACTATTGGAGAGGTTCTTAATCAGATCTACTACAAGAAGTTGTGTTGAGATTAGATCTTATTTGGAACTAAATTCATGCATGTCGATGCAAACTTCTCATTTCATATTTTTCTTCTCTTGGTAGTGGGCCAAGGGTCTCTTCTAGTTGTTGTATGACAGTGGGGGATTTTATTTTCTCTCTTTTATCTTGGGGTAGTGATCCCTTTTGGGTAGTGAGCATTTTGGCAGTAAGCTTACCTTTGTAAAAATCACCTTAACCGGTGTCACTTTTAATCGGTATTTTTATTCATGAGAATGAGCTTCTCTATGGTTTTTCCCATCATAATTTTTCCACATAAAAATATGGTGTTCATTGTGTATGGCTCATGAATGTGCATGTTCATATTTATATCTAATTTGGATAATTAATCAATAGTTTAAGTTATCAGATCCAAATCTATGAATTTTCCAAAAAAATTATTCTATAATTGATTCCCCCCTCCTTAGTTATTCGGGACGTTCATTAGATGTGTGCCATTATTTTTTGCCACAACTAACCTTCATTTTTTAGTGCTAAGGAGAAACTACCTACATTGTTCTTCTTTAGTTAGTAGACATTACCATTTCTTATACCCTCTACAATAAAATGTTTGGAACCTTTCCTAATTTCACATTTTCCTCCAAGAAAACTGACCTTGAATCCTCTATTGCATAACTAAATTACACTTACAAGACTTTTTCTTAAACCCTTAACATAGTAGACACCAATAGCCTTATGCTTTCTATCAATATAAATAGTTCCCTTACCACATATAGCTACAAACACTTTATTAGAAAAAGTAATTAATCCTCCATCATAGTTTTCAAGATTAACAAATACTCTTTTGTCACCTATCATTTGATTTGAATAATAAGAATCAATGATCCACAAACTAGATTCTTCCACCCCATATTGAGTGTTATTATGTCCTTTAGATACGTTATTTTCATCTACCTTTTTAGCCAAGAACAACACTTATCATTTGATTCATTTCCTTCATTGTCTAATGAATGTGTTTCCACTGTACAATTTTTTTTCTTTTCCTTATCTCTATTATGTATCCTAAAATCTTCTATATTTGTATTTCCTTACATCATCACCAAGTTTCTTCCTATCTTCCCTAAAAGGACATTTAACAACATAGTGTCTTGCTCTTCCATAAACAAAATATTGGAAGGGTAACATACCTTTATATTTTTCGAGTCCTTTCTTCAACCTTTGAAAAAAATTGGCTTCTTTACTAGGATTAGACTCATCTTTAGTATTTGTTATTGCCTTGAAAGAAACATCTTTCTTCTCATACTATTTCTCCTTGAGTTCAGATAGATCAAATAAAATGACAACACCATATAGCTCCTCAAAACTATATATTTACATTTCATGACTCTGTTGACTGTTGATTAGGAAGGATTTTTAGTTATTAGTCATTGCCTTCATCACTTTCAACAACACTTCATTATCTTCAAGAGTTCCACTAGATCTTCTAATAGAATTGACAATTTCATTTACATGATGTAGGGATCTTGAAATGTTCTCGTCCTCAAACATTTTCAATATTTCAAACTTTGCATCAAATTTTGCAAATTGTTTTTCTTAATCTTTCTATCTCCTTAATAAATGCTTAAAGGATTCTCCAAATTATCAAATGTAATTTTACAACCCATAAATTTCAACAATTTTGAATCACCCAGACTACTAATAATAACATTCATTTCCATTGTATTATTCTCATGTTCTTTGACCTCATTCAATGTAGATGGAGTACCCAATTGTAGAGGAACATAACATTTTTGTATAACATCAAGAACATCATATGTCAGATTCCAAATGCGACTACATTCTCTCCTTCCAGAAGGTATAATTTGTTCCATCAAACTTAGGTAATTTGGTATCATTTCCATTGGCCATCTTAGATTTTCCTCAAGTGGTTAAGCTTCTCCTAGAGGAACCTTGATATACCAATTGTTAGACACCATTGAATGCTAGAAGGTAGGGTGAATAATAAACAATTAATTCTACCATAATATTTAGTTATAGATCATGAATCCAACTAATTAATATAAAAAAAGTAGTAATAAGAGCACACACATAAGAACATTAGATTTATATGTAAAACCCAATATGGGAAAAACCATGTGGTGATAATCTTTACCACAATATCATATAAATGTTTACAAAAATTTGGGCTAGAAGCTAAGGAACTCATGATCCCTGATAGTTTAGGCACACTACCAGAGATCTAATCGACCTCAAGAGAACTTGCAAAAAAAATATAGATCTTCAAAATGTTGCTAAAAGAGCACGCAATGCTCTAGAAACCATAGAGAAAGGAACACGTGGGATCTCCTGAGCATCTTTTGGGACCTCTCCATTGGGTTTGGAAATTTACACTTCGGTTCTTCCTTTTCTACATTACTAAGACTTCACATTGAATCCTTAGATATTTTTCAATAACATCAAATACTCTCATATGTTTCTCATCCATTTATACTCATATATAAAGTGGGTTTCCATTGAAAAAATCAAGGTTACCCTTGAGAAATATGAGGAGTATTAACACAAAGTCAATCATGAAAAAAAAATATTAAATGCAGGCCACCGTAGGAGATAAAGGTGACCCAAATTCATTTCAACGAGTCTCCCTCAAATTTTATGATCAAAGTAAATGCATCACATCCTCCTCCAAAACTAGTCCCAAATTTAACATGTAGAAAACATTAAAATATATTAGCAGTTGGCCAATAAAATATTCTCCAAATATCGTAGTGCTATACAAAGTATGACATGAAACAACAAGATCATCCTTAACCTCTCAAATATTTCCTTATCCTATATTTGGTCCCATAATACTCAAATCCAGTCAAAGAAAATAGTTGAGTTTGTTAGGAGCCAACACAAATAACAGTATTGCACTTGTGACAACAAATATGCATTTGTGGAGCAAATCATCAAAAGATATCTAAATTGAAATACTGCACAAACAACTTGACCATGTCCACCAAATCACATATCATAAAATCCCAAGGCAGAGCAATACACAACATTCTCTAAGTCTACCTTATCATTTCCTAATAGCCAATCATACTATGAGCAAACAACACATCATAAATTCGTTAAGTGGTTAGTTGGGGACCTAAAAACATGATAGTACAATATTCATAATGCATAGCCATTATAACCAGATTCCCAACCATCATCATTTTATGTGGAGGAATGCAGAGAATTCTCCCACAAGGCCCCCTTTCTTACATATCCCAGCTAGTCATACTTCTACAATCTAGATATAGCCTAAACTTAATGTTATCATTAGAACATCTAATCACTCAATAGAAAATACTTATTTTCCTTCTAGAAATAATCAATTATCATACTTCATATATGCTTCATCAATCATGCAAATCTTCATTATTAATCAATATCACATCCTCAACAAATCCTCGACCTGATCAAGTTGACACCAATGCTATCACCAAGAGTTGACATTAATGACAACATAGATCTTATAATGTTAACATTGTATATTTCTATAGAGCCTAAATTGTAAGTAGTACAATTTTGGTCCTTACTTAGACCCCGTAGACTTCCATGCATATTTTTCCTTTTTTCTATGTGATTAATTAATAAATATTAAAATTGAAGTCTTCTCTTAATTTAATTTCTATGTAGGCCCTTAAATTTAGGTGTGCATATTAAATTATTTCCTCTTGCACATAGGTTTTATTAATTATGAGTGACCTTTTGTATTTATGTCGATTTCAACTGCTAACTTTGATTACAATTTTGGAATCCTAATATCCCGATTTCCTCCTAATTTGATCTTGAACATAAAATTGTCAGTATAGAGCCATTTTATGGGTATACGGTGAGTCTAATTCACGCCATACCTAGAAAGTGGCCCTATACTCCATGGCTTGTGGAAAATATTGAATTGTGGTTTCAGTCTAGGTTTTAGCGAGATTTATAATCCTTGTCAATTCTCTTAGAGTTTTGGGCTCCAAATAGGATAGGTGAGGCATAAAAGAAATTCTACCTCCCTCATTTGGATATCTCATCACATCTTATCCAATCTACTAGATAAAGAAATAAATGAATCAAGTACCCAAGTCCAAGCAATCAAGAAATCAAGCACTCCACATACAAGGTAATTGATTTGAGGATCGAAGACAAGGAGTGATGTCTAGATCTAAACATTAGTGAAGGAATCCATGTTCTTCTTATTCTATACCTAAGTTCAAGACTACATCAAAGATCATTTCCAAACATCTTCATGAGAGATTCAACTAAATTAATGTTTTATGAAGGTATTGCATTTTATCAAGTCTCAGCTACTAGTAGTGCACTCCTCTTTTTCAAGAACTTTCAATTCAATTAAAAGGTTAATTCCTAAATAGCGATTTGACTGAGGAAAATTGCTTTCCACAACCATTTTTTTTCTATTTTTATGTGTACAGATGCAAGTGACAGGTAGTACAGGTGCAGAGACAGTGGCAAAGAAGTCAGGCAGAGAGTTTTAGTCAACTGAATTTGTGTTTGGCCTTGACTAGTATAATGCAAATCAAACTTTCCCTTGACCTCCAACTCACCCCTAACCGTTAGATATGCCCCATACCTGCTATTCTAGACTTTGGATCTGATCACAAGTTAGTTGTTGTACTAGTATTTTGGATCTATTTACATAATAAGTTTTATTATTTAAATGTCTACGTCCTTAAATACTTCATGTTCTCCTTTCACAGTTGCATTTTCTATTCCTACCGTTGCATATTCATTTTCAATTCATTGTGAAGGAAACCCACATGCATCCCCTCATTTCTTTAGCCTCCTTTAGCCTAGAGGATCTTTTTCATTCCAATGTAATTAGAGAAATTTAGGTGCAAGCTTCCTAGTGCGATTATCCATCCTAGTGATTTCCTCTTGGCTTGGATTTAAACCTATTTTCTTTCATCACAATATTTTGTGAGTAGGTTTAGCTTTGGTGCTTTTTTTCCTACTTTCTAATTTTAGTTGTGTCTAGTCTACTCGCTATAGGTTTATTGAATTCTTAGACTAGTGTTAAAATCAATCATCCCTAATTAGAACCATTATTAGGACAACACAAGTTTAAGGTTTTTGTCTTGCCTTCAAATTTTAATAAAAACCTTAAGTCCTACTATTCATGTTCATAAATGTTCTAATTCCAAGTTTACTTTTGTTATCTAGTTAGTAGGTCTCTTAAGTCACCTCTTAGGGTTATTCTATTGTTGTTTTAATTGACCCCATGCCTTGAAATTCTTTATTTTCCCAGTCATTTTTTGCTCCCCTAGCTTGTGTTTTAATTTTTCTTAGGCTTTAATGTTCTTGGTCCATGCCATTAGTCGGCCTTATCACCCTACTTGATGAAAGTCTCCACATTCTTATTTATAGATCTTAAGTTAGACAATCTCCCACTCTCTTGGAACTATTATTAAAGAGTGTGTTGAGATTTGTGAGTTATTGAGGTAAGTTTTTATGTGACCACTACTTATAATTCCATTTTATTTGGGAGCTCCCCATGCTCTTGAAAGAGCTAATCTACAAATGCCTCAACCTTGCAGGCTAGCAGGGTGAAGTGTGAAGTGTTAAGTTTTAAAGCATGAAGATTACTCTACATTACCCTAAACCCTCATAGTGGTAAATATCCAAGTGATGGAAGGCATACAAGACAATGGAATGAAGGGAGATTAACATTATCATTAGTAAAGGTGCCAACCTTGTAACCTTGCCAATATTAGTGGGTGGTTTTCAAAGACTTTTCAATCTTGTGGGAAAGTTAAAAGGTAATCAGTTGGATGGAGAGGACCCACACTTTGTGCCCCCATGTGTTATATGGGACCCATTTAAGCCAGAGGATATTGTAATCCCTATGCCTCTCCATCATTGTCAAGATAGGAAGGAGGATTAAGAAACAAGATATAGGGTGATGGCCATGTGTCTTGTGGGTCCTAGCCATGAATAAAACTAATGTATCCTATGTCCCTATGGTAGAAATGATGTAAATTCCAATTCTAATGTAGGATAGCAGGGAGATTACAAATGTCTAATGGAAAATGATACATTGTGGCCATGTGAGAAGAATTAGACGGAGTCCACTATGCCTATGGGCTTGCATGAGTAAGAAAGGGTGATGATGTGGAGCCATTGTAGGAAATATAAACATCATGGGAAGTTAAATGGATATTGACATGATCAGTAGTTATCTATTATAATCAAATAAATGACATGTAAAAGACATACCTGGCTATTGAACGCGCAACTTGTTCCAATGTTTAAGTTAAATGAAGAAAAGAAAGAAACATATGTGAAGTTCAAGGTGAATAAATATTAGTTTAATTTCAAAAATCCATTCATTTGCAATTCAATTCAAGTAATCATAATGCCCTATGAATGAAGGTGTTTTCTTGCATCGAGTAGAGTCTCTTAGCAACAATCAAACAAGTAAGTTCTATCATCTCTAGTACCTATAGTTTCAAGTAAATGATTTCTCTACAATAGTATTCTTTCTTTATTTATTACATAAAATCAAGAGTGTGCCCTAAGTTTTAAGTTTTAAAAACCTAGTGTCTCCAAATGGTTATACAATGAATGAATCTATCCAAGCCTCTGTCTTTGCTACTAGAAGACAATCTCTCTATCAAGATTACTTTGACCTTCTCCCATGAACAAGCATTAGAATTCCTTATAATAATGATTTGTGGAGATATTCTTATGGAGAGTGTCAATATAAAAAAATACCAATTTCTAGTTGGAACTTGTACAAATATTTTTATTAGAATAGGCTTAGGAAGATCTCTACATGCAATATATGAAATTATGAGTTGGGAAAGCCGACTATCCTTGATGCCTTTGTCAATGTGGATTTATTTTGGATTGTAGCTATATTTAAGATTCATATACCTAGGCTATTAGAAAGAAAGATGATTCCCCACTAATTGAACTTGGCAAAAGAGGAATTTTTGAGGCTTTTATGCTAAGCAAAGATGTTGTAGCTAAAATTGATTTGGATGGAGAAGAAAATAATTATAAGAAGAATAGGGAAAGTTTAATATTTGAAAAAGGATAGTTAAGAAAAAATAATAATTGGAATGATGTGCATTGATGCATATTCAATATCTAGAAGTCAATGTGGAATATGAATTTGTTTTCAGAGGTGTTTCATTAACACTTACTATGCATTATGTCAAGTATTGGAAAATGATAGTTAAGAAAAAATTATAATTGGAATGATGTGCATTGAAATGCATATTCAATATCTAGAAGTCAATGTGGAATATGAATTTGTTTCTTATATCATCAATTCGTTTCATGGTGGATTAATGAGAATAAATAATAACTAGAAAATAATTAATTTCATATTTTATTCTATTTTGTGTCATTTCATCCTCTATGAAAATAAAGATTATTCGAATAAAATTCTACCATTAATGTTGTACGTAGTGCCTCCCATGGTTGCATTTTGTCGTCTTATCTTTATTAGATCTAGACCCCTTTATATGTTCTAATTACAATTTGTATGATGTGATCTTGTATTGGTATTGTGATATGCTTCTGGTCATAGTACATTCTTTTGCTATTACTAATATCATTGTTGCATAGACGATAGATTATACTTGTGCTTTTAGTGATGATTATATATGCATGATGACCCCTACTATGATGTAACATGATGTTATATGATGATATATAGTTTATTTTGTATCTGAGGATATTTGGTTATGTTATATTGATGTTATTTATGATTCACTAATGCATGTGTCACTGCTCACTGGGATATTGTGCCTTATCATATTTGGTGGTTATTTGATTTAGATTTTAATTGATTTATGCTCTTAATTATTGTAAATTTTATCTAATAATTTAATTTAAATGAATAGATTAATTATGATGGTATTAATGATTAAATATGAAAGGAATGGTTTTATAACATTTGAATACATAAGAATGATTATGTTGTTAAATCATCCTTTCTCCAGATGCACTTTGGAATATATATATATATATATATATATATATATATATATATATATATATATATATATATATATATATATATATATATATATATATATATATATATATATATATATATATATATATATATATATATGGTTTGACTATTTATATTATGAGCATCTACACTTGATGTGTGCATGTTTTAGTGAGTAGGTACTGTTAATACTATAAGGTCCAAGATTACTGAGAGGGGGTGTGATGAGGCATATTTATGCCATCTTTTAGAAACTCTAGGACAGTTTTTGAAGTTCTCGTTCTTTGTTGTCATTGCACTTTAATACAAACCTATATACTCTTTTTATGTTATCATGTGGCATGCTACCACTAAGACATCTAGTCTAGTTTAAGCTTTAGAATATGCAAACTTGGGTATTAATGCTATATTATTTATGCTAGATTTATGGTTATGTTCTTATGGGTAGTTAGTTGTTTAAAATATGAATGAATGTGTGCGTGTTTTGGTGAAATATTACCTTGGATGTCTTGATTCTAACATTAAGTGTTGAGCATATTTAGCAAATAAAGGATTGACCAGGTGAATGTGCCCGTGCGTTGGATACCTCGACCCAGTCATGCAACAGACTCAATTGGTGGAGACATTAATGCAACTCCAGTGATGGCTTTAGGATGATCAAGGTGGAAGTAGCTAAGCGTAGATCGAGTCAGAGAGTTATGAATTTCCCTGCAGAAAATCTAGGAAGAAGTGGGAAGCTAGATATGTTCTTCCTCTGTCGAGACAATTCTTTCCTTCTTTATGGATATATTATGTTTCCTGCTTTATAGTTTCATGTTTTATAGCTTTTAGCTTTGTAATAATGACTCCACCTATCTTGTAGCGTGAGTAGTTAGTTGTTAAATGTTTTCCTTTAAATAAAGCCTTTCTCCTGCGTGAGAGAGGGGGCATTATCAGTTATTTGAGTTATAGTTTCATTCTGTTATTTTCCAGCTTTCAAGCATCTTTGTACTATGTTTTTCAATCAATGATGAATGAAGTGTTGAGATTTAGTTCTGTGTAATTGAAGTTCTGGTAACTCATCCAAGGGGACCCACTTGGTGAGGAATCCACCTTAGTTAGAATCATTTCATGTAGTTTCATTTCCTGCATCTTGTTATTTCAATTATGGTGTTGAATTGGTCCTGCAACCAAAGTGGTGGAATAGATGAAACATGGTAGTTTAATTTGCAAGTCTTTGTGTTTCTTCAACATCTTTACTTCTGCATTTTCCATTCCAGCATTTACTTCTTGCAGCTGTAGATTAGGCTTTCCTTTCAAGCATTTACTTCCTGTGGCCATAAAATAGCTTCATTTCAAACATTTGTTTCTTGCAGTAACTATAGGAAAGTATGGTCTAAGTCAACCTTCGGTGCATATATCTTGCTGGCCTGTTTCAAGTAACATGTCCTTGAGTTGATAAATTAAATGAGTTTTTATGAGGAGAATAGCTACTCAATAGGATGTCCAATCTTTGAGTTCTGGTGAAAGCCTAAGTTTTTGAATCCTTTATAAGAGCTGATCATTTTTGGCACCGTTGTCGGGATGGTGTCTAGCCGAGTTCTAACTCAACCATTCTTAGAATTTGCTTTCATTTCTTGGTTTGAGTAGAATAGACTTTACTTTGAGATTTATTGCAAACCTGCACAATTCTACACTAGTTGCATGTGTAGAAGAAGAATAGACGCTCTAGAACGGTACTTGCCAAATCAACCCAACAGCCAGCTAGGCGAAATCTTTGTGCCACTAGAAGAAGACTACCTCATTGATGCCATTGTAGACCTTCCTGTTACCACATCATCATCTACATCCTCTAAAGGTGAACTCCTGGGCCATTTCCCCCCTGAAGAACCATTTGAGCTAAACCCATTGGCTGAAGCCTTAGCCAATCTAAGATTCCAACATCGTGATCCTCCAAGAGAAGAAAATTCATTGGCTTTAGTTGTCTACAGGCCCCAGGTTCAACCTCGAAATCCTCCAAGGATGGAAAATCCTACTACATTTCCATTTCCTATTTTTGACCAGTGGGATAATAATAACCTCAAGAATATACCCTCCTCTGCTCTTCCCAAATTCTGTGGTCTTGTGACAAAGGACCCAAATATGTTTCTCTTCGAGTTTGATATCCTTTGTAGGAGTTATGACTACACCATCGACGCCCACATACTTAAACTCTTTCCTGCAAATTTCAAAGAGTCTACATTACGATGGTTTATGGGCTTAGGACATGATGTTGTGCATAATTGGGAAGAAATGAAGAGTGCTTTCTTGCTCAAGTATAAGGAGTATTGCAGAGGAAATGATATGTGAGGAGATGACATTTTCAAGATTGCACAAAAGGAGGATGAGAGCCTTGAAGATTATGTGTTTAGATTCTTGTTCAGCCTACAAAAGAACACTTAGCATGAGCTCAATGAAGAATCCCAAAAACTACTCTTCCTAAGGGACATTAACAATGGCTGCACAGAAGCCCTGGACCTGATGGCAGGAGGAAATATCACCCAATCTACATGGGATGATATTAAGAAGATATGCCTCAAATATTCCAAAGCTACTGTTAAAAAGGGGTGAGAATATAGATCTACTTTGGGAAAGTCAAATGGTGCCAAAGCTTCCCGGGTAGAGATAACTCATATCATGTCCGATTTTAAGCAGGACATCATTAACAAAATGGCAACGCAGCTGGACACTTTGCAAGCGAAAAAGAAACATGAAGAGGCCGAAGCTATTTTGGTTGAATTTTGTCCCCATTGCCGACATAAGAATAGAGATTGCCGATGCAAGTTGGTTGCTAATTTGGAGATTGCTCAACTTCCCACTGACTTCAAGACAATGGAAGGAGATGATGAGAAAGTATTCTTTGTTGCACAATGATGACAATGGGCATAGAGACAAGGTATGCCTCAGGATCCTCTTTTATTTAATGGTCCAGTCTACAATAATCAATCGAAACCTCCTATGAATTATCAATCTCCTCCCTGGAATAATCCTTAACATCAGTGGCCAAATTACCCTAATCCTCAGTGGAAAAATCCTCAAGGGAATTGGCAAGAAACCTTAGGGGAATTGCAACCACCATAGGGTAATTGACAACAGAATCAACAATGGCAAGGAGGTCAGCAATGGCCAAACTAGCCACAAGGATTCCTATAACCGCCTTCTCAGCCTCCACAATAACAGACACTTATGCCGCCTCTTGTAGCCACTACTCCAGCTTCAAGGCATACTCAGCTTCCTTCCCAGCCACAACCAAATCCCAATAACAGGCCCCCAGCACCTCAGAAAATTTCTATGCCACTGATCCAACTGAGTATCCTGCCTATGCTATTACCATTGATGATATACATTTACAATCTGACACTACTCTATCTACTCCTACTCCTATTATGATAGAAGTATCCTTAGAAGGGTCCAATTCTCCAACAGAGCCATCTACCACTCCAATAAGCCCAACTGCAATACCAAATAAAGTCCAGAAACCTACTCCTCCATTTCTGTAAAGGTTGCAAAATGAAAATCCCAAGCGTACTGAAGATGCATCCTTTGATGTCCTTGAACAACTCAAGAACATTAGTGTTCAAATCCCACTATTTCATGCAATCAAGGATGTCCCAACATATGGAAAGGCTATCAAAGAAGCTTATTTTAAGAAGCTTGGCCGAAAGAGAAAGGATCCTCAGACTGTTCATGTCTTGGAGAAACTTGCAGATATCATGCTTGGCAAAATAACTATTCGAAAATATTCTGACCCCGGCAGCCCAGTTGTTGAAGTTACTATTAATGGGACAACTATTAAGAATGCTTTGATAGATTTAGGAGCTACTATAAATGTTATGACCAAAGATATCATGCAACAACTTAGCATCACCAACCTAAGGACCACACCCACTATCCTGCAGCTTGTAGACAGTTCCACAGTTAAACCTGATGCGATGGTAGAAGACATAGTTGTAAATCTAGAATCTTGGTCATATCCTATTGAATTTATGATACTTTCACCAAAAGCCACGTTGGGTGGATACCCAATCATTCTTAGCTGGCCCTAGTTAGCTAGTGTTGATGCATATATAGGTTGTCATTCGGGAGATATGACCATCTTCGATGGTCAGCATACCAATACATTAGCCTTATATCCACCTTCCCAACCAAAAATGTTATTGGCTTCACCAATCTGGCTAGATATATGAGAAGAAGCTGAGGTAGTTAATTCAGTAGCACAACTAACAATGTTAAAAAGAGACCCTTTCATGTAGCTTCAAGAAGAAGACACAGTGATCACAAACATTCTACAAAATCAGTATGGATCGAGTTCATATTACATGGATTGTTTATCTTCCCATCACTGCTCCCTGTAGGCTTTGTATCCTGACCACGACTTGTCTCCATCTCCTACAACCAAACAACTCTACCACAAATTGATTTCCCATGAGATCCAAGTACCCTCATTAATAGATTTTTCTATGGTGGAGCTAACCAAACAGTTAGAAGTCTCTCCTAGACACTGCTTAAATATTAATAGTTAGGTTACCCCTCAGCAACAAACATCTTTGGCCAAACTCTTGAAAGACCATACCACAACTTTTTCCTGGGATTATGCAGGCATGAAAGGCTTGGACCCCAAATTATGTACTAATAGGATATACCTGAAAGAAGACAAACCCCCTGTTAGGCATTTCCAAAGGCATGTTAATCCTTCATTAAGAAAGATAGTCAAGACCGAGTTGCAAAAACTGTTTAATGCTAGTTTTATCTATCCTATCTTAGACAACCAGTGGGTCTCCCCATTAGTTATAGTCCCCCCAAAAGGAGGAAAGTGGAGTGTATGTGTTGACTATAGAGAACTCAATAATGCAACCAAAAAGGATCACTCCCCTCTAACATTCATTGACCAAGTCTTAGACTCCTTAGTAGGAAAAAAGTATTTCTCTTTTCTAGATGGGTACAACGGATACAACCAAATCAGGATTTTTCTTGAGGACCAAGAAAAGACCACATTCACCTGTCCATGGGGGCCATTTTCCTACTCAGTCTTACCCTTTGGCCTCTGTAATGATCCAACAACCTTTCAAAGGGCAATCATCAGTAATTTTGCTGATATCTCACATGACTGCATGAAAATCTATATGGATGACTTTACTACGTATGGGGAAACCTATGAGGAGGATCTAACAAACTTGATTAAATTTCTTACAAGGTGTGAAGAAAACAATATGTCCCTGAGTAGTGAAAAGTATTTCATGATAATGCAAGAGGGGATTGTGCTAGGGCATTACATCTTTGTTGTTGGCATTCAGGTAGATCCTGCTAAGATAGAAGTCATTGTGAATATGCCCACACCAAAAAAACAATAGGATATCCAAAGTTTTCTAGGACATGCTGGTACTACAGAAGGTTTATTAAAGACTTAAGTAAAATGGAAAGCCCCATGTATTCTTTGCTCACAAAGGATTCTGAATTTGTATGGACACCAACTTGTAACGAGGCTTTCCTACAACTAAAGTTTGTTCTTACCCAGGCTCCGTGTTGAGGGGTCCCAATTGGGCATTTCCATTCCATATTCATAATGATGCTTCTGATCATGTTGTGGGAGCTATTTTGGGGCAAAAATAAAGTACTATTGAACATATCATCTATTTTATCAACAAAAATTTACACGGACCTGAACTCAACTACATAGTCACTAAGAAGAAACTCCTAGCTGTCATCTATGCACTTAACAAGTTTTGTCACTACATTACTGGTTACCAAAATATTGTGCACACTGGCCATGCAACCATAAAATATTTGGCTAACAAACTTTCTATCACAAGGAGGTTAGCCAGATGGCTTTTGTTGCTACAAGAATTTTACATCACAATAGTGGATAAACTAGGAAAATCGAATGTAGTAGCTGATTTATTATCACGGTTGCAGAATATAGATGATTCATAAGTTATTGACGAAAACTTTCCTGATGATCACCTGTTTTCAATTTCGACAAATACCCCCTGGTATGCTAACGTTGCCAACTACTTAGTCTCTTAGCAGGTACCTCCACACTTGTCATCAAAAGAAAAGAGGCTTTTAATAGAGAAAACCTTCAATTTCTCTTGGATTGCCAACTATCTATTTTATACCAGAACTAATCAGATTATGAGATGTGTAAGAGAAGATGAAATGTATGACATCTTACATGTCTGCCATGCCGAACCCTATGGAGGACATTTTGCAGCCAAACAAACAACAATGAAGGTTCTAACCACTGGTTACTACTGGCCTACATTGCATAAGGATACAATCCACTATGCAAGGAAGTGTGATAGATGCCAATGGATGGGTAGGCCAACAAAGTCAGAAGAAATGCCTCTCTTTCCTCAAGTGGTAGTTACTCCATTTGATAAATGGGGATTGGATTTTGTAGGACCCATCAATCCACCATCCAATGAAAACTCCTATATCCTAGTTTGTACAGATTATGTGACAAAGTGGGTAGAAGTTTGAGCTATGAAATATTCCAGAGACATCAAATTTGTTGAGTTCTTGTACGAGGAGATTTTTACAAGGTATGGTGTACCACGAGAACTAGTCACGAATCAGGATTCTCAGTTCACCTCAACTTTGATCACTTCCTTGATGAATGAATAAAACATTCGCCATAGAAAGTCTAGCCCATATAATGCCCAGGCGAATGGTCAAGTAGAGATCACTAACAGGGAGATTGAGGCAATCTTGACTAAAACAATACAGATCCACCAGAAGGACTGGAGTAGTTGGTTACAAGAAGTTGTTTGGGCATACATGACAACGTGGAAAATAACAACCGGATTCACACCTTTGGAGTTGGTGTATGGAAAGTTTGCTATGATGCCCATCAAATTTGAACATAAAACATTACGTATGGCATTACAAGTCAAATTAGATCACCCTGCAGCTCAACGTGACAAGATCCTGCAACTCAACATGACATGATTCTACAGCTCAATAACCTAGATGAGATGAGAAAACCAGCCCTATAGAAAATAGAGATGGTACATTTACAATGAAATAAGTGACATGATTCACACATTTAGACAAAAGGTTTGTTCCTAGTGACTGGGCTCTCCTTTATGATTCACGGTTTCAAGAAACTCAAGGTAAGCTCACTACACAATGGCTTGGTCCCTATGAGATAGAAAACATTTTTTTATAATGGTGTAGTTCAGTTGTCTACAATCAACCCTGTGTGTTTCAAGTTACTGGTAAATGGCCATAGACTCCGTCTATGCCATAAATCAACCACAAAGGATGAAAACCTCTAGTAGTTTGAGATTTATCCTGTCACCACTGGACCTCCTACAGCTGATAATCCTCCTAAAGCTAATGAACCTCTTACAGTTGATGAACCTCTTGTAGCCAAAGTCTTTCCTATAGCTGAACGGGATAGCCTTTCGCTCTGTTCATCTCTTTAAAACTATGCAATGCATTCATAATAAAGTTTTCATTTCCCACAGAAACCATTCTAGTCCATTAAAATAAAACAAACAACAAATAAAAACATCACATCATGTCACATCATCTTTCTCTCTCCCATCTCATTCATCCGTCCACATCATCATAACTTCGCAGCTCAACTTTTCTCGGCCTATGTCATCAAATCTTTCTGAATTTAGGCATTCAGTGATAATAAAATCTTAGGTATGCAAACACATTCATTATTTTAAAAGCTTACTTATTTTTGCATGATTATAGATTAAGTTGTAATTAATATAGCATTTATACAAGCATCGTCATATTTTTCAAGCATGCATGTGAGGACACCTACCACCTTTTTCGTAGGGGTAGTCTATTAAGTTGCACTATCATTAATGACCCTTGATCACTCTTGCCATTATTCTTTAAATATGTTGTACTTTGTCATAAGTCCGCAGTCATCCTAGCAAACTGATGTGACAATCCTTGCCTGCGAACCTTTCTTTCCAGCACTATTTTTTAAGCCACCCTCGATCATAATTCTTAGCAAGAAGTCTGTAGAAATAAGCCTTAGCTTCCTTAGCAATAAGAAAATTTTGTAGAGCTCTTAGCAATAGAGGAAATTCAATTCAGCTACAGCGGAACGAAGCTGAAAAAAATAAACTAGTGTTTGAAGGGAAATATTATTTTGATAAACATTTGGTATTTATAGGATTCGTATTTTCAGGGTTGAAAATTATCAGGGTTGGGAGTTTTTTCATCTATAGAATGAGATGGCCCCCTATCAGACATGAGCCGACAGATCACTCGTCCCTATTACAGGACCATAGGAGTGTGAAGATATTTAATAATGTAGGGTGGCTCACTTATTTTTCATGATTAAATGGATATGAAGAAGCAATAACAATGGAGTTCCTCAGAACTCTAAACGATGGAGTAGCCCAAGTTAAGGGCTTGAGAATTGATGCCCCTAAAGCTAGGATTGTAGAAGTCTCAGGGATTCTTTCTATTGGTGAAGCATTTCCTTGCGGGCATGATGCGAGGACGACCCAAGAAAAATTCACTCTACCTATAGACCCAAGATTGGAGGCAAGAAATCAAGGTGCGAAGAGAATTTCTCTTCCAGGTGAATACCTACAACTGGCAGTTCATATCATCAGGTATTTAACCTGTGAAGGATGGTTTTCCTTCTTGCATGCATTCCATTTTAAATTGCTAAGCCATTTGCGGTATGGATTGTACACACTAAAATATGCACTTCTATGAACCATTACATGCAAGGTTGCTCAAGGATGAGGCCTCACAAATCGGCTCATAGCTCTCTATGCATGGAGTTGCAAGGGACTATGAGTTTTGCTCTCAGCTAGAGCTACAAGAAAGTGACCTTGCTAGTCAACCATCCAATGAGAGATTCAAGTGAAGACAAGGGCAACAATGCCAATATCTCCAAGAATCTAAATGGAAATGAAATGCAAATGCAACTAGTATGAATGTGCAAGCTAAGCTAAATGATAACAATGCAATGCTTGAAAAGAAATCTAATCTATGAAAGGAAATAGCAATGGATTACAAATCCTTCCTATTTAGACTATGTGAGATTGCATAAAAGGAAATCTACACTAAGAATGCCATGAATGCAACTATGAAAGCAAAACTATTATGAAATGCAACTAAGAATGTCAAGGCTTCAAAGCTTGAGTGTCTTCAAAGAGAGCTCCAAAACCTGCAGCATAACATTAGCATAAAATATGGATATATGCAAATGAAGGAGAGAGCTCTCCTTTTATAAGAAATGAGGAGGAATGGACCATGGAGATTAAGAGGCAAAAGTCTTAATCAGCGGTGGAGCTTGAAAGAGGAGCAATCCATGTGCACAAACATCCTCCAATGAGAGTGAAGTGTTGACTTTTGAGCCTCATGTGAGACAAAAAGTGCTTTTTCCCTTTTTATAAAATAGGAATAATGCTTTATTTGTGCAACTTAGGATAAGAGGAAAGGTGGGGCTTTTTATTTATTAAAAGGGGAGGAAATATTCCTTTTAATCAAATAAAGACTTAGGATAAATGGTTAGCCCAAGGATAAAAATCCAATATATGATCGAAATTAGGATTTGATCAAGAAATTGATAATGTTGAAAATATTGATTATTGATCAAAATGATTCAAGATTGATAAATTGAATAAATGGGGCCCAAAGTCTAGGCGACCATTTTAGGGTGCATACATTTGCCCCTCTTTGACTAATGTGTGATCGATTTGGGAACACATGTAGTCAAAGAATGAAGTTGAAATGTGAGATCGATCTGGGATCACAAAATAACTCAGATATGAAGTCGATTCGGGATCATATCCGGACAAATATAAACAAAAGCTTAGACCAACACCGTCGCTGCTAGGTGCAAATCAAGCTTTAGACAAAACTATCACCGTCGCTGCTAGGCAATAATCAAGTCTAAAAATGGGAGATAAGAATCTCAAATTTTGAGCAAAAGCTCACAAAAGATGTCTGAATCAGGAAAATCAAGAGAATTAGGGATGAGAATCCCATAAATACTGCCCCCTCGGAATCGAAATCGAAATCTGTTAGAGGAGAGACAGTGAACTGATAAAGATTTGACCAAATCATAATGAAATCATAATCGAATGTAAATGATAACAGGATAACCATTAGGCAATGAAACATGCCCCAGCGATGAGCTAGAAGAAAAGAGATAGGGCGAATGAAAGACTAGAAAATTGAGAGACATGAAAAGGAAGAAATTCCGCCGAAAATCAAATTATGCCTCAAAAGGTCAATCAACTACTTGAAAGAAAGGGAAAATTTGGAAACGCGACTCGGATTTCGATTTCGAGTCCGAAAATGGATAGAAAATGATGTGATATGAAAGACCAGAAATGAAAGATATGATCAAGAAGAAGTGAAAGGTGAGCGCAATCGACTGATAGGTCCATGAAAGATGAAAATGAGAGCTCTCTTCATATGCAAAGTGCAAGACTAGACTAACATGAACCTAAAAATGCAAGCTACTATGAAAGTGGTTGACTTGCAAGGTCACAACGCTTATAGACATCTAATTATCATCATCGAGCGTTATTGGTAGCGTCGTAAGATCATACAATGCACACTAGCATAACTATGTGGATATGAATATGATCTTTATCAGATAGAGATGTGGGAATCTCACCTAGGCATCAAAGACATATAGGTCAAGATGACTAATGCAGTGAGATCACCTAAATTTGTTATAGCGAGATTATGCTTGTATCAAGACACATGAAAGTCAGGATAGCTAAAAGCATGCACTCGCAAAACAGTCAAGGATAATACCTTGTCAATCCATAGTGTCAAGTAAGACCAGCATAAATGCTCATGACAGTTAGGATCAACAAAATATACCCACAAGCAGATAAAGAAAGAAAACATGTTCTCATACCCTCAGTCTTCTAGCTATGCATCATCGAAAACTTCTCAGGGAGAGACCACTCATCAAAGAAATCCTCATAGACAGCACACAAAAAAAAAAAAAAGTCATCATATCGTCATCGAGTTAATTGTTTAAGTGTGTGTGTGTTGGTCATAGAGTCAGACTCTGAGTATCACATCTGCATATGAGCACTATCGCATTATACTTAGACTATAGGCAAGACATCTAATAAGTGTTAAGAAACACTCGACGCAAGGGTAGTGTTGAAAAACACTGTTGGGGTGGTGTTGAAAAACACCTGTTGTGAAATGCCCCAAGAGACAAACGCACCAAAAGGACCTATGTGAACAGTTATGCCCCCTAGACAAAGACAAAGACCAATTCCAGACTAAGCCAAATAAGGTCAAGGCATGATGACAAGTGGTTAAGTGTCGAGGACGCATGTTAACAAATAAGGGTGCAAAGGCCTCAAGTAGCGCCTGTTTCCAGGTTTTCACCACTTGGATTCTTTTTTCATTTTTTCAATTTTTTGGATTTTTGCTACCAAGGCGCCTATTGCTAGGTTTTCACCAAGGCACTTTTTCTATTTTTTTGATTTTTTGAATATTTTGATTTTTTTGTGTTTTTTCAGGACATTTTATGCTTTTTAGGATTTTTTTCAGCATCATATATGAATTTTTTTTTGAAATTTTTTCAGGATCATAAAATATGTACAAAGGATGCCCCCAAACAGAATAGGCATCAAACTCATGAGCAAGATCACATCGTGTAGTCCCAATATCTAGAAATGTGGAGGACAAGATGGATCACCGAGCTGGTGAAAGAGATGGAAGACATGAGAATGAAGGAGAGTGAAGGGAAGAAATCTTCAAAAACAAACTCCTCAAGAGTACCCAAGCTAGGGAAAAAAAAATTGTCATGTAAAGCACATTTGGACAAGCAAGGAAAGCCAGCATAGGATAAGCCTCAAAAGTGTAATGCAAAAGAAGGAAAGGATGCAATCCAAAGGAGTAGACATGTTAAGAGGCTTCATAGCATCACATTTTACTTTTTTGTTTAGATCAAGATGAAAGGGGAAAAGGATAGCGAAAGGCTAGAATGAATGGAGGAAAATGAAGATGAAGGCTAGACATGAATGGAATGAAAGCAAGATAGCTCACAAAATAGCCAAATGTTCATGTATAGATCAACATTGTCAAGATCAAAGAGAAGATGGAATGGGTGAAATATGTAGAAGAACTACGCATGATGCCTGATTGCTAAGTTTTCATCATGGTACTTATCCAAGGCGCCACAAGGGAGTGGTTTTCACCATAGGATGAATTTATTTCTCTTTACTTTTGCTACCAAGGTGCCTGTTTCCAGGTTTTCACCATGGCACATTTTCAATTTTTTTCAATTTTTTTTTTTCTTTTTGAATATTTTTTCTATTTTTTTCTATTTTTTCTATTTTTTGAATATTTTTTCTATTTTTTGGAAGAAGGCAAGCTTTTTAGATAATGCTCCTTGAAAGGATAAACCATGATATGCCAAGGATTCAAAATGATATGCTCAAAGATGCTGAAGGGAAAAGGAAAACGTATAAGGAATAGGCAAATGAGGAAAAATGAGAGAAGGTAGAAGGATAATGAATGGAAGGAATGTGAAAAGGTAGATGGAAAGAAAGGTAAGATCAACGTCAATACACACCTTGAAGGGTGATGGGAAAAATGGAGGAAACGTAAACCATATTCTAGTCCAAATGCAAATCATATTCTGGTTCATTATTGCTATCTGACTCCTCAAAGAGAGGATTGGTGTGCTTGTTATAATTCTCAAATGTGAATGGAGGAATACGAGAAGGAATATGGAAAATGTTTAGCAGAGGTTGCGGTTCAGGCGCATGGAATGAAAGAATGTTTTTGGAAGAAGATGAAGTGGAAGTCTTTGGAAGCTTGAATGTCAATTTCACTTTTTGTTCAACATGAGACTCTTTCAAGAGAGATTTTGGAATCCATATAGCCTTAGGCTTTTTATTTCCTTTTGATGACTGAGAGAGAATATCTTCAATGATGGATTTTGGAACCCATACTTGTCTTGTAGTTTTCTTCTTAGATATCTCTTTCGACTTTATGCCCCCATGTCGACTAGAGGAGACATGGTGATCTTCTTTTTTTGATGGATTCTTGTATTGCTTCTTTTTCTTGTTTTGAACATTCAACTTACTTCCAAAAGACTTGGGACTTGTGGAAGAAGAAGGAGGATATGACCGGTTTAGATGGGCGGGTGGATGAAAGGGATTCAAGGGTATGCATCTATGTTGATCTTGAGGAAAGATAGGAGATGGAGGGATGTAAGGACCCAAAATGGATGACGAATTAGGATAATTAGGAGGGGAAAGTGAAGGGACATAAGGGCCCAAGATGGAAGGAAGATGTGAAGCCCTTAGTATTGGTGGAGGAGGTCCAAGGATGGACGTGGAAGATGCAAAAGGATAATCAATAAGTTCATCAGCATCTATATGACAACCAAGGACATCAGCATCTTTAGAATGAGCATTAGGATTTTCAATAGGATTATGCACATCTTGAATAGGAGCAACTTCGTTGATAGGATCATTCAAAGCTTGCGAAGATTTAGGAAGAGTAGAAAGTGGAAGTGAGCATGGAGTGGTAGAACAAGAAGATGGAAGACTTTGATCTTGACAATGATTGTTGGGTAGCATAAGCGTATCAACTTTCTTTTGATTTTCAATAGGCTTAACATCATAAGTAATGACACCATTTTTAATAACCTTAATGGAAGTATCATCTTTGGAAAGTGCAAGTGTAGTAAGGTTATTTTGATTATCAATAAGCTCAATAGTGCAAGTGGTAGCTTGATCTTGCTTAGAGGAAGAATTAAGACATGGTGGAATGAATGGGGAAGGGTGTAAAGGATCAAAAGAACCATGAAATGAATGAGAGATGTCATGAAAAGGATTGGATGACATGGAGGGTTCTTGATCTTGATCTTTCTTTATGTTCTTTTCTTTATCATTTTTAGAATCCTCTTGACATGGAACCACTTCTAAGGACAAGGAAGCAGGTTGGGATTGTATAGAAGACTTTGGAAGAGATGGTGAAGGACTAGCTGAAATAGGCATTATAGCGGATGAAGGCTTAGGCTCTTTAGGTTCGACATTATTAAAAGTATTTGCAGCCAAGTGAAGGTTATCTTGAGTATCTTTAAGAGGTGGCCCTTGAGGATAACTATATGGAACCGCATGGAAACCATTAGGATCTTTGTTGGATGAAGGATTTGTGAAATATTTGGATGACTTAGAAGCTTTAGGAAGTGTGTGGGTATTGGAGGAAGTGACGGATGGAAGGGAACCATCACAAGACAAAGGTTCAATATTAATATGATTTTGCTTGAGAGTGAGATCTTTATTTTTAGCATGAGAGTTTTTAGAGGAGAGATGCTCATAGTATCTACGTTTGTAATCAGCACGAAAGGCTTTCTCTTCCTCAATAGAAGTAGATGTATCATATTGTTCACAACAAATATCATAATTCCTCTCAAAATCAGAATCATATGGATCCCCATCACAATCTACCCAATAAGATGACCCTTTAGTAAGCCTAAGCACACGACGAGGAGGACTCTTAGGAATAGAAGCATCATAGGTATGGCTAAATTGTCCATCATCATAGTCATCATAGTCATCATAGTCATCAAAGGTAGGTGTGTCACTCTTTGTGGAAGAGACATCACAAGGACTATCATGTTGCTCTTTATGGTATGTCTTCTGAAGAGAAGTAAGACTCTTAGGAGAAGTAGAAGAAGAATGAGATCGTGAAGAAGGGGAAGGTGAAGACCTAGTGGAAGAAGAATACTTGGATAATGAGGAATTTGAATGATGTTTAGAAGAGTCATGATAAGATTTGGAAGATGAAGAATGTGAATAGTGTTTAGAAGAATCATGATAAGACTTAGAAGATGAAGAATGAGAATGATGTCTGGAAGAGTCATGATAAGACTTGGAAGGTGAAGAAGAATGAGAAGGTTTATATGATGAAGAATGTTTGGAAGAAGAAGATCGTGATATGATGATGTTTATGATTCTAGCAAAGGCATCTGATTTAATCATCTTTTCTTTTATTTTTGCTATAAATTCATCACTCATGAGAATTTTGGAAGAACAACACTTTTCGAATATGTCAATGAGCTCAAGATCATCTATTCTTAATAAAGGTTCCAAAGCTAGATAGTCAAGATTCATGGTTGTAGAAGAGAAGTAATCAAGCATGGAAGAAATGAATAGATGAATAGAAGAGTGTAGACTAGATAATAAGAGGAAAGAATCAAGAAGAAGAAGAAGAAGAAGAATTTCCCATGGGAATAGAAGACTTTAGAAGAACATGGGAAATGGAGAAGAAAGAAGAAGACTAAGAGTCAACTTGTGTAATTGATACCATAACGTTCATTGAGATGTTGAGCAACATGACAACACCTAGGATCTAAGATCTAGACTGACCAAGGAAGACTGGTAATAGGATGACCTCACAAAATGTCAACACCAAACTAGGATAATCAAAGTTCTCTATTGTCCAAAGAGAAATGAAAAGATAGAAGAAGGGGCTTTACCAACACTGTCAAAGAAGTGCTTCAAATCAAAGGGTGACTACCCTTGCACTTTTGAACCAGGAGGTTGGACTAGGCCAAAATATAATTGAAATTGAGATAAATGAAAATGATTTGGACAATAAAAGTACTAAAATTCTCCAAGAATGTAGCTCACAATTTTAGAGATAAACTTTCTCACCAAAAACAACCTTCTAATGTGATATTTCTCTTTGGCTAATGTGATACTGATGTTGATCTTGACCAATTTGTGCAAAATTTTGATTTTTTTAAGGTCTGATTTGGATTTTCTGAATGTTAGGGTGAAAATGTCTGATGTCAATCACAAATTTAATAGCATTTGGACAGGTTTGCAAACAGTAGAGGATCAAACATGTCTTCAAACACTTGAAACAAGGGCAAAAGCAACCTTGCCAAGACAAGCACTTGTGATATCAAAATTGAAAAAGCACCCTATGAATGCTACCGATCGTTTGTATGTAAGAACATTTACACTGGTTTAGCACATTCGAGAACACTTCAAGCAATACCTTCCTACAAGACAAGGCTCAATACTTACCAACTTAGCCCACAACTTGATGCCCCCTTGCCTCACACCAAGTGGTTGCCCACAAGAGATATTGGCTTTGTCATGGAAGTGTCAAACAACACAACCAAAGGGGCACATATGGTGAGTATCTTAAGGTGATCCGGGTAAACCACTTGGATCAATCCTTGCACTAAGAAGATAAGCGGCTAAAATAAGGTGGCTTCTATCTAAGGTTCTTAGTAAGGATTTCCGTTCATAACACCCCTCTTGCTCCTCGTAAAGGACTAGGACCTCGCGGCCTCAAGAGTACCTTAAGCATTCTTGCTCAATGTTTTCCTCATGGTCACAATCCCACAAGTACTTACATCAAGCGAAGACAAGTGTTATGTCTACCAAGGTTTTGTGTCCTCAATAGCCTTGAGATTATAGTGAGTTGGAATCACTCGCCACCAAGGAAAATGATGACAAGGTTGTCCCCACTTGGGTTGTTCCTCTTGATTGCTCAAGAGCAGGCCCGCTAAAGGATTTCTATACTAAATAAAAAGTGGATTAACTCTTGAGGTTCAAGGTTTTTGGTTCACCACAAGGGTGAAGAGCATACTCCCCTATCTCAAGAATCTCTCCCAAACACACCAAGCAAATATTCAATTACCCCCTTGCTTTCAAAATTCCAAGATGGGTCAAGATTTCTGTTTCACCACAAGGGTGAAGAGCATACTCTCCTACCACCTCAAAATTCCTACAACAAGGTATTAAGATGCCTAATACAATTAGTGAATGCCACACTTGAAAGGAAAGCAAATAAATAAGCAAGAACTTTTTTTTTTATTTTTATGCTTGGGCAGCCCTACAAAAACCATTAGTAGCCCTCTTTGACATGCGTTCTTTTGACAAATTTCAAGTAATGAGAGCACCTACAACCACAATTTGTTAGACCAACAAGAGTTAGGAGAAGCAAAATCCAAAATCTACCAATGATTAGTATATGAAAAATTAGATAATCTACAAAAATATCTAATCAAATGATAAAATCTGAAAATGAAACCATCATGGTTGGATTAGGCTCGGAAAGACCTTTCCAACGATATATCACACTTAAAATTTTGATACCATTTGCAAAATTTCAAAAAAAATGGGCACCCGTTTTCCACAGTGGCACGGATTTGAAAATGCTAGAAATTTCAAAAAATTTCAAAAAGATAGCTAAGAACCCGAAACTTACAAGATAGATAAAATAACTCAAAAATAGGTCACTGCCAGGTACAGACACAGTATCGTGCGATACTTCGCCCGACACCAGGCGATACTTCTCAGTCCGCGCGATATTTCGCCTTATGCCAGGCGATATACCTCAGTACTGGTGGGCGATATACTCCAGGCAGGCCGGGCGATAGTCTGTCAGGGGCGAACTATCGCGCGATATTTCTCTTCAAAGTAGGCGATATTTCTAGCAAGCGCGAAGTATCGCACCGCTATACAGAGATATATTGCGCGATATTTCTGAGAAGTATCGTGCGATACTCTGAGAAAAAAAACCAGAGACTGAAAATGAAGCTAAAAATTGACGAAAATATTGACGGAAAATGCAGAATTAAAGGGACAAAGCTAATCTACTCAGCCCCACGGTGGGCGCCAGAAATGTACACACTAAAATATGCACTTCTATGAACCATTACATGCAAGGTTGCTCAAGGATGAGGCCTCACAAATCGGCTCATAGCTCTCTATGCATGGAGTTGCAAGGGACTATGAGTTTTGCTCTCAGCTAGAGCTACAAGAAAGTGACCTTGCTAGTCAACCATCCAATGAGAGATTCAAGTGAAGACAAGGGAAACAATGCCAATATCTCCAAGAATCTAAATGGAAATGAAATGCAAATGCAACTAGTATGAATGTGCAAGCTAAGCTAAATGATAACAATGCAATGCTTGAAAAGAAATCTAATCTATGAAAGGAAATAGCAATGGATTACAAATCCTTCCTATTTAGACTATGTGAGATTGCATAAAAGGAAATCTACACTAAGAATGCCATGAATGCAACTATGAAAGCAAAACTATTATGAAATGCAACTAAGAATGTCAAGGCTTCAAAGCTTGAGTGTCTTCAAAGAGAGCTCCAAAACCTGCAGCATAACATTAGCATAAAATATGGATATATGCAAATGAAGGAGAGAGCTCTCCTTTTATAAGAAATGAGGAGGAATGGACCATGGAGATTAAGAGGCAAAAGTCTTAATCAGCGGTGGAGCTTGAAAGAGGAGCAATCCATGTGCACAAGCATCCTCCAATGAGAGTGAAGTGTTGACTTTTGAGCCTCATGTGAGACAAAAAGTGCTTTTTCCCTTTTTATAAAATAGGAATAATGCTTTATTTGTGCAACTTAGGATAAGAGGAAAGGTGGGGCTTTTTATTTATTAAAAGGGGAGGAAATATTCCTTTTAATCAAATAAAGACTTAGGATAAATGGTTAGCCCAAGGATAAAAATCCAATATATGATCGAAATTAGGATTTGATCAAGAAATTGATAATGTTGAAAATATTGATTATTGATCAAAATGATTCAAGATTGATAAATTGAATAAATGGGGCCCAAAGTCTAGGCGACCATTTTAGGGTGCATACATGGATGTCTTATGAATGTTCCCAATTTTCAATATTTCTTGTTGAATTTGAGTGTTGAGGAAGTAAAGAAGGGACAAAAAAATGCCACAACCCACCATGGGTTAATTAAACTCCTAGTAGAAAGGTCTCTATGAGACAAATCTCCCATGAGTTGGGATGATTTTTTTATGGCATGTCACGTGCAATTGAATGGTGAGGTACCCAATCAGGTAATTCAAGAAGAACATGGGAATGTCCTTGAGGTAAATGTTGCCCCAAAAACAACCACATCTTCAGTTTGAGATGCCTCTTCTGGAAACCCTTATCCTTCCCAAGAAGAACAAGAAATCAGTGCATCTGAAGATCCAAACCCTAGTATGGAGGAAGGTAACAAAAATACTTTTGTGCCTTCCTAGACTCTTGTTGAAGAACAGAGCACCCAACATACAGACAAGGGAAAAGGGAAAGTATCAGAAGATGTCTTTGAAGAGGAAGTAACAATAACTCCTGAACCCTATTCTTTGGGTTCAAAGAAGAGAGTGACTAAAGATGATACTCTTGTGTTTCCTGCAGCCACCTCTGCCAAAAAGAAAAGATCCTCACAAAAGGGTGTACGCATTATGCTTGGTAGAACAATTCCTTCTGTTCAAACTGATGAGGATCATCCGGGACCTTGACCCTAGTATAGATTCCCCATAAGACTTTGAGGCCGCTTATGAAGGTTCCCATGATTCCATTAGGAATCTACTGTGTGGATTGTATTTACATAACTATGTTGTTCCTTCAATACCTGATTGGAATCCCTTGCTCTTCATTGGAAATATACATCTACCAACATTAATGTCATGGGCACAAAATGAAATAACTTATGGGGAACAATTAAGAAAATACATGGAAAAACAAGTGTCAATTGCCTTACCCCTGCATCCTGAGAATGGAAAACCCAAACGCATGTACTATGACTGGTTACATATTGCCTATAGGTTTCATGAAACATAACATAGAGCCAGAATTTTGCAAAATAGGGAATAGGTTTATACATAATTTGAGAGATTCCTCTTGCGGGATGGAAAAAGGGCAACATAAGGCATCATATAGAGATGGAACAGATTGACATGGGTGTTAAAGAAGGTCAAACCACATAGCCTTATCAATTTCAAAGCCTCCATGCAACGGGTTCACTGGTATATATAGTTAGGATGACAAGAAAGACCAGAGTTGTGGCTACCCCTAACCTTCCAACTTCCAATCCTCTTGTGGCCACTGTATAGTTGCATAGATAATGAGGTAGATGGGAAATTGGAGGCAAGCAGGAAAAGTAAGATGGAGCACACTAATGGCTTCTATTGGAATCTAACCAGTTCTAGTGGAGCAGCGACTACTGAGGGAGATCTTCTAATTCTTGCCAAGATTAGGAATGTGTCTATGCCTGGGGACTGACACTAGGTCTCGTAGGGGGAAAATGATGAGGCATATTTATGCCATTTTTTAGAAACCCTAGGATAGTTTTTGAAATTCATGTTCTTGTTGTCAAGAATCTCTGTACTATATTTTTCAATCAATGATGAATGAAGTGGAGATTTAGTTCTGTATAATTGAAGTTCTAGATACTCATCCAAGGGGTTCCACTTGGTGAGGAATCCACCTTAGTTAGAATCATTTCATGTAGTTTCATTTCCCGTATCTTGTTATTTCAATTCTAGTGTTGAACTATTCTTGCAGCCAATGTGGCGGAATAGATGAAACATGGTAGTTTAGTTTGCAATTCTTTGTGTTTCTTCAACATCTTTACTTCCACATTTTCCAATTTAGTATTTACTTCCTGCAACTGTAGATTAGGCTTTCCTTTCAAGCATTTACTTCCTGCAGCCATAAAATAGCTTCCTTTCAAGCATTTGTTTCTTGCAACAACTATAGGAAAGTATGTTATGAGTCATTCTTCAATGTATATATCTTGCTAGACCATTTCAAGTAACACGTCCTTGGGTTGATAAATTAAATGAGTGTTTATGAGGAGAATAGCTGCTCAGTAGGATATCCAATCCCCAAGTTCTAGTGAAAGCCTATGTTTTTTAATCCTTTATAAGATCCGATCAGGGTGAATTAGTGATCTACCAGATTTGAAACTTTTCACAATTCATTCAACAACATTAACTACATTGATCAACTTTAAATTTTATGCAAGCAATAAAAGAAGTAACCAAACAACCATTAAAACATAAAACAAAGTGACACCAGTATTTTTATCGTGGAAACCATGATTAAGAGTAAAAACCACAATGGGAATTAGCACCTACTAATAATCTGCACTGTTCTGAAATGCACCTTGTTAAAAGTTTAGCCCTATTAGGAGCTTTACAAATGCTTGGTTAGGACAAGACCCTGTTAGAAGTCACCCAGTTAAGGGATTTTCCTCTATCTCTGTAAGGAGACTTATCCTGTTAGGAGTGCCTTGTTAAAGGATTTCAAACCTTAATTAAACAGCCAGTTAAAGGTTTTACAATTTTAGACCTATTAGGATCTACACAGTTAAGGGATTTTCTTGAAAAACCTATTAGGATTCATCAAGTACAATAATCTAGGTGTATCACTTATCCTCTTCTTGTTCATATCCAATTAAGAGGAAATACTACTTCTCTTGCAGACAATCTTCTCTCTTCACTCGACCACACCTTTCCATCCACTATCTACACTTGCATAATTCATTGATTTACATATAAATACATTACATGTTCATTAAGGCCTTAAATGACTTACAAAAAATATTAAATTTGAATTTCAATCATTCCCTCTCGATCCTTGACCCGTAAGATGTATTACCAATATAGGATATTCAATTACAAATTCAAGTTGGCCTTAAGATTCATCACACATTGATTTAAAACAAGATTAGTCAAAATTTTTGACTTCCCCAACATGCTTCCAAAAACTCATAGCTATGATCACCTCGAATAATGTAACATTAAATAATCATTAAAAATTTGTTATGCCATGTCACCATGCCACCTAGATCACAAATAGATCCACCACAATTGACCATGTCATCACCTCTTAATGATCTAACATAAATTGTTCAAACATTTTGCTATTTAGTACATAGTGATCTTTTGTCAACTTAAAAGTTACCTTGCGACACTCCAATCCTGTAGCGACCATAGTATCAAAACATATCCTAGTCAAGATAAACATATCATGACCACAACACTTGGATTCATACTAATTTGATAGAACAATCAAATTGTTCATTGTCTGTCACTATCTATTCTTCTGTGTGCCCTGTTGCACTTCAATCGATCATAACTAGCTATGTCCTTGTTCCCACGACGTGTGATCATATAAAATGCATTTAGATACATCATTGAGTCTCCAACAATGATTTCACACTCCAATTTCTTCACATACTCACCACAAATAGGTTTTAACAACTCAAACACTTATCAGCTCATTGTCAACCAACACAGTACTTAGTTGACATGAATGACAACACAATAAATGATCTTCCTGTCATCAAATCTGTATCTATCAACACTCAAAAATCTCAACATCAGTTATGCCAATAGGTAGTTACATTGGTCGTTCATGATTTTAGCCAATATTTTCCTTGCATGGATGATGTATCCATAGACCAACATTTGTCTGTGCATCATAGAGTAATCACAGTGTCAGAGTTGAATTATATTTAATCCTTGAGTTTCTTGGTAATTGGTTATTTTATTGTACTTCTAGTAAATTTATCGTAGTGCTTCTCTATCTTGTGGGAATTATTATAATTTAACTCATGTGGTGTTGGGCTATTTTAGTTGGGTTGGATTTATTGTTTTATTTGGGCTATTTATTTTAGATTTTTTTCAATTTTGAGCAAAAAGTAACTTTACAAATGGAAAAAAAAGTTCAATTCAAATATTTATTATTTTTGGAATTCAAAATTTCCTTAAACCCTCTTGGTGAGCATTTGATATTTTGGTCATTGGAAGAGATTGCTTTGACGAATTTTTGTGGGCATTGTCTTGTTGGAACCACTCTGGGATTGCTCCACTTTGCCAAATGTTTCAATTGGCATCGTGAAGTTTTCATTTTTCCTTCTTCGTTTGAGTGTTTTTCCAACTTAGGTGATGTAGGATTATTCAAACCTCTTATTTTACTTTGTTTCTTAGCTTGTTGATTATTACAATTATCTCATATGCTAAGAATTAATATTTGCCCCACATATATTTGCATTGAATTTATGCTCGATTGGGCTTATGTGATTGTAAATTCAAAATTGAAGGTTATTATAGTGTTATGGTGCCCATTTTTGGGGAAATGGTTGAAAATGTATCTTAAATGTGTTTTTGTAGTGTTGGATAGTTATAGAGCCAAAGATAATGTTTAGTTTTTTTATTTTCAAAGTTTGATTTTCAGAGCTTTTTCCACAACATTTAATGGAAGTTTTTGTTTTGGGCTGGTTTTTGGTCCATTGTGTGTTTTGTGAAAAGTTGGAATTTTTTGGTTTTAACATGAGTTTCTAATGTGGACTAATGGACTTAGTCTATGCATTTTCCTTTGTATGAGGATTTGAGACTGTCTCCTTAGTATTTGAGCCATGTGAGTGTGGTTTCATCTTGATGTAGAGCCTTATAAAAATACAATTACTCACCCAGGTATCCTTGATGGATTTGAAACATCTAACAAGGTCAATCCTTAACTTCTTTCATTATGCCTTCATTAGACCTTACCCCAAGTACCCAACTAGAGTCACCAACCTCCCTGACTCATTCCCACTCTACCAACAACCTTAACACACTTATGGAACCCTAAGAAATTGCAGAGGACGTGAGAAAACATAGAGCTCCCCTATATAATATTTATTAGATATGATCATATCCCTTTATCTTACATTTAGATTTTGATCATTATTTTTATTTTAATATTTAGATTTAAATTTAAATTTAAATATGGAGGGAACCTTATTGCTTTAGATTTAGTTTTAGTTTGAGAGTTAGATTTATATTTATATTTATCTTAGATTTATATTTATATTTATCTTAGATTTAGATTTTGATCATTATTTCTCTTAATATTTAGTTTTAATATTTAGATTTAAATTTAAATTTAAATATGGAGGCAATGCCACCATAATGATTTAGATTTAGTTTTAGTTATAGAGTTAGATATAAATTTATATTTATCTTAGATTTAGATTTAGATTATTATTTTTCTTAATATTTAGTTCTAATATTTAGATTTAGATTTAAAATTAAATATGGAGGGAATGCCACCATATTGCTTTAGATTTAGTTTAGGTTTTAGAGTTAGAGTTAGATTTATATTTATCGTAGATTTAGATTTTGATCATTATTTCTCTTAATATTTAGTTTTAATATTTAGATTTAGATTTAAATTTTTAAATATGGAGGTAATGCCGCCATATTGCTTTAGATTTAGTTATAGAGTTAGATTTAGATTTATATTTATCTTAGATTTAAATTTTGATCATTATTTTTCTTAATATTTAGTTTTAATATTTAGATTTAGATTTAAATTTAAATATGGAGGGAATACCACCATATTTGCTTTAGATTTAGTTTTAGTTTTAGAGTTAGATTTATATTTATATTTATCTTAGATTTAGATTTTGATCATTATTTTTCTTAATATATAGTTTTAATATTTAGATTAAGATTTAAATTTAAATATGGAGGGAATGCCACCATATTGTTTTAGATTTAGATTATTTAGATTATTGATTTGTAATGGTGAAAAATATTTCTTCTTCCTTATTTAAAATTGGAAAATCTTTAAGATTTAGTTTTAATACTTTAAGATTTAAATTTAGTTTTAGATTTAAAGTTAGATTTAGATTTAGAGTTATCTTAGATTTAGATTTTGATCATTATTTCTCTTAATATTTAGATTTAAATTTAAATTTAACTATGGAGGGGATTACACCATATTGCTTTAGATTTAGTTTTAGTTTTAGAGTTAGATTTAGATTTTGATCGTTACAATTTCTTGCATTAGCTTTAAAGTTTGTAAATCCTCTTTAACTACCATGTCTACAATTTCAAAATCATTCTGCAATGTGCAGAACATCCTGCCTGAAGTAGGGAGAATGACACCAAAGAATTTGGTTTAAAATATGCCAATGGCATTTTCAACAAATCTTTTTTATGCAAATCTTGCAATCATTGCATGTCATTGTAGGCCATATTTTTGAATCAGTGGAGAGCTTGGAAATTTTAATGTGACCAATAAACTAGGTTGATATGATCATTGTAAAATACAATTGTGAGACTAGGGGGTGAGATAAATTCAACATAATGGATAGGATTGAATTCTAGATGTTTCCATAAAGATTATAAAAAAAGAGGGGAAAGTTCAGGATTTAAGGGACCATATTAGAAAAATATTATTTCTAATATTAGAAAAGTATTATTTCTATTTATTTGTTATCTTCACATTCAATTATCAATTTTATGATGTTTCTATCATTTAATTAATTAAGATAATATGATTAGCATAGAAAGGGATCTCTATCGTTGCGCAAATAATAAATTTTCTAGAGAAATACTTCAAATTTAAATATGTGATAATTTTTTGAGTTAATGCTTAAAAGCACAACATAACCTATAAGGAAGAAATAAAAAATGACCAAGAGGTCTCTTGAAATATTACCCTAAACCAAATTGAGACTTTACTCCAACACTAAACCAAATTGAACATTAACCTTAAAAGTATTGCAATCCTAACCCTAATCTTAATTAAATATTAAGTCAAATTAAACTTTATACCTAAAATCATAGTTCAGGAGAAACCTATTGAAGAAATAGAAACAAAAAACATTGAAAAAATAGATTGAACCCCAACCAAGTTGAACCTAACCCTAACTAAGATTAAAAAAATAGGGTAACTTGATAAATTAAACCCTAAACTTAACCCTAACCATTATACTAAACTAAATTGAACTATAACCCTAATTTTAAACCTAGCTAAATCCCAACTTATATAAAATACAAATAAAATGACCCTTTAAATCTAACACTCAACTTAACCCTTATCCTAATACAATTAAATCATAACCCTAACTCTATCTCTAATTGAACTCTAATTATAACCCTAAGTATAATCATACCTTATCCATAATCAAACCTTTAACATAATCAATACCTAAAAGTATATTTAACTTCAACCCTAACTATAACTCAAATATTTTCCTCTAATTGAATGATAACCCTAGCCTAACCTTAACTCTAACCCTAATTGTGCTTCAACCATAACACTAATTGAACTACAACTATATCCCTAATTGAACCCTAACCATAATTTTATCCTGACTATAGCTATAGTCTCCACCCTAACCCAAATATCCACCCTAACCAAACCCTAATATTAATCCTAACAAAATCCTAATCTAAACCCTAACCAAAGTATAATCAGAACCTTAACCTTAGTCCTAACCTTAATCATAATTCCAACTCTAACCATAATTCTAACTCTAACCCTTATAACACCACTAACCCAAACCCTAATCCTAACCGTGATATAAACCCTAACCCTAACCATAATCTCAATGCTAACCTTAAACCTAAACCTAATCCAAATCCTAACCCTAACCCTAATCCTAATCCTAATCCTAATCCTAATCCTAATCCTAATCCTAACTCTAATCTTAAAACTAAAAATAAAACCTCTCCCTAAGTATAATCTTAACCACAATCCTAAATGCTAAACCCTGATCCTAACCCTAACCCTAACAAAACCCCAACCCTAACCATAATACCCTAACCCTAACAAAACCTTAACCCTAAACATAATATGCTAACCAAGTAAAAAAACTAGGTGACCCTAACCATAATATCCTATTCCTAATCCTAACCATACCATAGATCCTAAATGTTAAACCCTAATCCTAAACTTAATTGCTAAACCCTAATTCTAAATATTAAACCCTAAATCCTAAATCTTAAGCTACACCATTAATCTAAATGGTAAACCCTCATCATAAATGTTAAACCCTAGACCTAAATACTAACCCCTAAATGTTATATTGTAATTGTAACATGAACCCTAAATATTACCATAACTCTAACAATTTAGCATGCACATAAACCTTTATCCTAACCCTAACCCTAATACTAGCCAAGATGTATACCATAACCCAAATGATAATCCAAATCCTAAAACCTAAATCACAACCCTAGTCAAAACCCCAACCCTAACCATAATAATAACCATGATCTAAATTCTCACTTTAACCATAATCCTAAACCTAATCTTGGACCTATATGTTGTACCCTAATCCTAACATGAACCCTCAAAATAAACATAACCTAAACCATGCTACGAACTTAAACCTTTATCCTAACCCTAACCATAATACTAACCATGATGTAAACTCGAACCCTACTAATAATTGTAATCCTACGTCCTAATCCCAACCCTAACCATAATAATAACCATGATGTAAACCCTAACCTTGATGCTAATCGTTATCATAAGCCCTAATTCCAACCCTAATGATCAAAACCCCAACCTTAACCATAATACTAACCATGATCTAAACCCTCATTCTAACTATAATCCTAAGGCTAACCCTATTATCAACTCTATCTCTAACCCTATATCATAACTATAATCAAAACCCTAATCTAACCATAATACTATCTACAATGTATGTTCTTACCCTAACCATAATAATAACCTAAAATCCTATTCCCTAATTGATGCAGGAGCATCCTGGGTGTAAGAGCAATCTTGCATCACCCAAAAATATTTCTATTTTTGAATTCAATAAGGGCTATCTTGTGTAGGTCTGCTATTTATGGAAACTTGCTATTTTTAGTAAGTCGGTCATATGATCTCGAAATGTTTTGATTTCACATGTGGAGGTTCATCTCAGTCGTATCAGCCTGCTGGTAAAGTTTCATGGCTAGATTAGGTCTAGTTTTGAAGATATTGAAGATTTTTGGTATTGGTAGTAGGGTACAGAAACTTTGAACTCAGTTTTGAAGGCTTTAGAGGCCCTGGATGAGGTCGAAAGTTTGGATGACAAGCACTTGCATAGGTCAAGCTTGTAGAGCGCTTTGTGGCATTTCCAGAATGGGGTTATAATAGTCAATTGGGTCAACTGGCGATGACTTATGGTCTTCGAAAGTTGGGTCACCTGAAATGGCGAAAAATAATTTTCCTTCAAAATTTCTTTTTGGGTTTCAAAGGTCATTTTGAGCCGACTTTGATGTAATAAATTGTAAAATAAAATAATTCTAAGTTTGGTCGGCCCTAAGGGCTAAATTTCTAGAACCTTTTCGGGCAATGGAAATTGCCTATATAAAGAAGGCCCGTAGTGTTGTCTAGGGCAGTTCTAGGTAGTAGATCTGGGTATTGATTCAAGGCTTTGTCCTAAAAAATATTGTAAGGGAATGCCCATGTGGCTTTTCATATTGTAATTCTGAAAGTTTGTAATTCCACATTTGTGGAGATAATAAGAAGCCAATTTTCTGTTCTTGCATATTGTTGTTGTTTCTCTATTTTTGTTATATGTTTGTGGTATAAAGGGGAGCACCCTTCATCAAGTGGTATCAGAGCAGGAGTCCCTAAGTGTGTAAATAGATCACCGACTGTGAGGTAGTTTGCACTAGGACCGTGGTTAGGGTTTCAGTGCGCATCGCGAAAATGCCTCCACCAAGAGAACATGGCGGAAGAGCTGGTGCTGTGACATCTGAGGTTAGAGAGATGAAAAGACAAGTACGAGCATTGCAAGAAGAGATTTGCAGAGGAATGAATCTTAATGTCAGAGATGAAAGTGGGGATGAAGCCAAAGAAGAATATCAAGAAGGAGAAGCTAAAATTGTGAACCAGGAGGAAGAAAGACTTTTTTGGGCCATTTCCAAGATTGGGAAAAGACCTAAGATTGAGGTTCCTACATTTTCTAGAAATCTTAACCTAGAGGAATTGATCGACTGGATCAATGAATGTGAAGAATATTTTGAGTATGAAGATGTTGAGGATCTTGATAGGGTCAAATTTGCGAAGGCCAGACTGAAAGGTCATGCAAAGATCTGGTGGCAAGAAATTCAATTGGAGAGAAATAGAAGAGGGAAAGATAAAATCACAAGATGGGATCGGATGGTGGATAAATTGAAGTGGCAGTTCATTCCTATTGATTATGAGCTTGACCTACTAAAGAAAATGCAAAGTTTGAAGCAAGCAAGAAGATCTGTTCAGGAGTATACAGAGGAGTTCTATCGACTCCTCATCAGAACAAGCCATGTAGAAGCTGATAAGGAGAAATTTGCCCGATACCTTAATGGGTTAAGGCCAAGCATTCAGAAGGAGTTGAATCTGGTTCGAATGAATAGTATTGAGGAGGCATACCAGTTTGCCCTAAAAGTAGAGGAAAAGCTGAACAAGAAGTTTGAGAGCAGACAAAATGGAAGAGGTCATGGTGGAAGATTTGGTGGACGATCATATGGTGGCCGAAATGAAGATCCGAAAAAGAAGGATGAGGCTAGTAGCAGCCAAAATTAGAGGGGAAATAATTCCAATTGCTTCTAGGATCAAAGTAATAGAGATCAGAGAGGAAGAGGAAGAGGACAAGGATCTGGAAGAGGAGGCTTCCGTGGAACATATTTTCATTGTGGAGAAGAAGGTCATAGGGCATTTGAATGTCCTCAACACCAAGGAAGGACAGATAGGAGAAATGAAGGCTAGGCTAGAGTTGCACATGTAGATGAAGATGCTAGATCGTCACATTCTGAAGATGCTAAAAGAAAAGAAATGCTGATTAAAAAAAGAGTCCTGCTAAGTGGTGAGAATGAACCTGAACAAAGGAGGAGCCTATTTCGCACCAGGTGCAAGTGTGAGGGTAAGTGTTGTGATATGATTATTGATAGTGGAAGCACTGAAAATTTGGTGTTAGAAGAGATGGTGACAAAGCTAAAGCTCAAGAGATAGAAGCACCCACATCCATATCGGATTGCCTTGGTAAAGGATGACCACAAGGTCATGGTCAATGAACAATGCCTAGTGAAGTTCAAGATTGGCGGGTACCAATATGAGGTACTGTGTGATATCATATCTATGGATGTATGTCATATGTTGTTGGGTAGACCATGGAAGTTTAATAGATGTGCTATACATGATGGTCGTGCAAATACCTATTCCCTGACAAAGGATGGAATGTGACATAAGCTAAAGCCATTGAATGACATAGAAGAAAAGGCATGTGGTAGTGCAAGAATAACTTTTGTTGATGGAAGAAAGTTCCTAGATGGTATGAGGCACGAGCATGTGTGTTTTGCTTTAATTCCAAAAGCTGGTAAGGAGGAAGTAGAAGATGTTCTTGTAGAAGTTGTAGCTTTATTGGATGAGTTTCAGGATATTGTATCCGATAATGTGCTTGATGGATTACCACTAGTCAGGAAGATCAGTCATCAGATGGACTTGATCCCAGGAGTGAGTTTTCCAAATAAGGCAACAAATAGAATGACACCTGCAGAAAGTGAGGAACTGAACAGACAAGTACATGAGTTGTTGCAGAAAAGATTGATCCGTGAGAGTCTGAGTCCCTGTGCTGTACCAACAATATTAGCACCAAAGAAGAATGGAGAGTGGAGGATGTGTACAGATTCTAGAGCAATAAACAAGATCACAATCAAGTACAGGTTTCCATTTCCACGAATGGATGATATTATGGACTGTTTAAGTGGAGCTGTGTATTTCAAAAAGATAGATCTAAAGAGTGGATATCATCAGATTTAGATCAGAGAAGGAGATAAATGGAAGACTGCCTTCAAGACAAAGGAAGGATTGTATGAGTGGTTAGTCATGCCTTTTGGGCTAACTAATGCACCGAGCACTTTCATCTGGCTCATGAATGAGGTTTTGAAAGAATTTTTGGGTAAGTTTGTCATTGTTTACCTAGATAATATTTTGATCTTTAGCAAGACATTGGAGGAACATATGATGCATATTCATATGGTGTTTGAGAAGCTGAGAGATGAGAAATTATTGATTAATTTGAAGAAGTGCAGTTTTGTGAAGAAAGAGTTAGTGTATTTGAGATTTGTAGTTTCAGCAGAAGGTCTAAAAATGGACCCAGAGAAGGTACAAGATATCCTTGAATGGCCTACTCCAAGGAGTGCTACTGAGGTAAGATCTTTTCATGGTTTGGCTAGCTTTTACAAAAAGTTTATCAAAAATTTTAGCAGTATTTGTGGACCCTTGACTGAAACAATGAGAGGGGATAGAAAAGAGTTTAAGTGGTATAAAGGGGAGCACCCTTCATCAAGTGGTGGTAGAAAAGAGTTTTCAATTGTTGAAACAAAAAGTTACAGAACAACCTATTTTAGCACTTCCAGATTTTAATAAGGTGTTTCAAGTAGTTGTGATGCTAGTGGTATTGCAATAGGAGCTGTTATGAGCCAAGAAGGTAAACCTGTTACTTATTTCAGTGAGAAGTTAAATGATGCCAAGAGGAAGTATTGTGTTTATGATCAAGAATTTTATGCTATAGTTTAGGCATTAAAGAAGTGGCAACATTATCTACTTCTTAAGGAGTTTGTTTTGTATACTAATCATCAAGCTTTGCAATATTTGAATAGTCAAGGAAAGTTGAATCAGAGGCATTTGAAATAGGTTGAGTTTTTGCAGAGTTATACATTTGTTTTGAAACACAGGAGTGGAAAGTCTAACAAGGTTGCGGATGCTCTTAGCAGAAGGCAACTATTGTTGATAGAAATGCATATTGAAGTGGTTGGGTTCAAGGAACTCAAGAATTTGTATCCAGAGGATCCTGATTTTGGTGAAGCTTGGAAAGCTTGTATAGAACCTGTTACTCTAGACAGGATGAAATGGCTGGATTCCATCATCTAGGATGATATGCTATTCAGAGGGAGTCAGTTGTGCATTCCACAAAGTTCTATGAGGGAGAATCTCATCAAAGAGAAGCATAGTGGAGGATTGACTAGACATTTTGGTCGTGATAAAACCCTTACTTTGGTTGGTGAGAATTATTATTGGCCACAGTTACAACAAGATGTAAAGAAGTTTGTACAGAGTTGTAGAGTATGTCAGATGGTGAAAGGAGTGAAGCAAAATACAAATTTATATCAGCCATTACCTATACCAGAGAAGCCTTGGGAGGATATCAGTATGGACTTTATTCTTGGTTTACAGAGGACTCAGCGGGGACATGATTCAATTTTTGTGGTGGTTGACAAATTTTTGAAGATGACACATTTCATTCACTACAAGAAGACTAATGATGTTGTTCATGTAGTAGAATTATTTTTCAGAGAAGTGGTGAGACTACATGGTTTTATTTTTCAGAGAAGTGGTGAGACTACATGGTTTTCCAAAGACCATAGTTTCAGATCAAGATACTAAGTTTTTTGGATATTTTTGGCGAACATTGTGGAAAAAGTTGAAGATAGATTTGAAGTTCAGTTCATCACATCATCCACAGACTAATGGATAGACAGAGGTGGTGAATAGAAGTTTGGGAAATTTGCTGAGATGTTTCATTAGAGACAAGCCAATAGGATGGGATTTGATTTTACCATAGGCAAAATTTGCATACAATAATTCTGTCAACAGGAGCACTGGTAAATCACCTTTCTAGATTGTATATGGAAATAGTCCAAGAAATGCATCTGAATTGAGAAAGATAGATAAAAGAGAAATAAGTAGTGTTGAAGCTGAGGATTTTACAAAATATTTGAAGAACATCCATGAGGAGGTGAGGAAGCACATTACCAAGATGAACGTGCAGTACAAGGCTAAGGCAGATGAGAAAAGGAGGCATAAGGAATTTCAGGTTGGGGATGAAGTCATGGTTCATTTGCAGAAGGAGCGGTTTCCAGTTGGTACATATAACAAGCTAAAAATGAAGAATTTTGGACCATGTAAGATACTGAAGAAGCATGATTCAGGAAATGCATATGAGGTAGAATTACCTAGTGAGCTGAATATTTCACTAGTGTTTAACATTTCAGATTTGACAGAGTATCATGGAGGAAGTGTTGAAGATGAGATCACAGCGGCACAGTGGAGTATTCCAGCAAGTAGTTCAGATACCAAGGAGATTGAACACATACTGGATAGTCATGTTGGCAGAAGCACAAGGAATAGGACATATGAAGAATATCTGATCAAGTAGAAAGGATGACCTGTTGAAGATTCATCATGGTTGACAAAGGAGGAGGTTAACCATCTTGGTTTTCCTCTGCACACTTGAGTCATGACAGGGTCACTTCTCAAATTACCCCGGGTGTCTGATGCAAGAGCATCTTGGGTGTAAGAGCAATCTTGCATCACCCAAAAATATTTCTATTTTTGAATTCAATAAGGGCTATCTTGTGTAGGGCTGCTATTTATGGAAACTTGCTATTTTTAGTAAGTTGGTCATACGATCTTAGAATGTTCTGATTTCACATGTGGAGGTTCATCTCAGTCGTATCAGCCTGCTGGTAAAGTTTCATGGCTAGATTAGGTCCAATTTTGAAGATATTGAAGATTTTCAGTATTGGCAGTAGGGTACAGAAACTTTGAACTTAGTTTTGAAGGCTTTAGAGGCCCCGAATGAGGTCAAAAATTTGGGTGACGAGTGCTTGCACTAGTCAAGCTTGTAGAGCGCTTCGTGGCATTTCCAGAATGGGGTTATAATAGTCAATCGGGTCAACTGGCGATGACTTATGGTCTTCAAAAGTTGGGTCACCTGAAATGGCAGAAAATAATTTTCCTTCAAAATTTCTGTTTGGGTTTCAAAGGTCATTTTGAGTTGACTTTGATGTAATAAATTGTAAAATAAAATAATTCTAAGTTTGGTCGGCCCTAAGGGCTAAATTTCTTGAACCTTCTCGGGCGGTGGAAATTGCCTATATAAAGAAGGCCCATAGTGTTGTCTAGGGCAGTTCTGGGTAGTAGATCTGGGTATTGATTCAAGGCTTTGTCCTACAGAATATTGTAAGGGAATGCCCATGTGGCTTTTCATATTGTAATTTTGAAAGTTTGTAATTCCACATTTGTGGAGATAATAAGAAGCCAATTTTCTGTTCTTGCATACTGTTGTTGTTTCTTTGTTTCTATTATATGTTTGTGGTATAAAGGGGAGCACCCTTCATCACTAATCCTAATCTTAACCCTAACCCTAAACCTTGATCATAACTATAATTGTAACCATAAACCTAACTCTAACTCTAACAATTTAATCCTAACTATAACCCTAAATATTAATTGTAACAATAATCATGGTTCTAACCCTAACTATAATCCAAAGCCTAACCCTTATCCTAAGTGTAACCATAATTGTAACCTTAACCCTAAATAAAAATTTAACCCTAACCATATGTTAATCTCTATTGAGCATTTTAGGTTGTCATTAGTATCAAAGGACAGTAAATAGGTTGGTCGATTATTTACATTGAGACAGTCGGTAACTAGAAGTAAGACAGAGCAGTTGGTAAAGCCTTATACCGAGCATCACACAATTAACCAAGCACCAGTGACACCGACACCGACAGTCAGTAAACACTGAGCATCGTAGTATACACCGAGTAGATTATACAGTGTTTATTGATGATCACAGTAAATGACATAGTAATCAGAAATGGCACATTATTCTATGCAAATAGTTATAACAAATCATAAAATGGTTTACCAAGATCGAGGAGCATTTATTGTAAAAGATATTCATTAAATGCAATGATTATCTTATTTGTATTAGTTGATCTAGGTTATTTTGTACCATAGATCTTAGGGTTATGATTTTCTTTTGTAACCTAATTTTTGTTTAAGCAGCAAAAATAGAACACTATATATTGTATATGTTCACACCATTTTATAAGGTTGTTGAACTGATATATATGAATCACGGAGCACTTGAAGAAATTGCCTATCTTCAAGTCAATCAGTTTACCGAGCAGAACAGAGTATAGAGGTTTTCAGATTGAGTAGAATTAGATAAGGCAACCGAGCAGATCAGAGTAGAGAACCATCACAGATAAGGTGATATTTTGATAAGAACTTATAGATCTATTTCAGAAAATTGAGTTGTCAACTAGTAGATAATTTACCTATTACTTTCTGACAATTGTGATAGAATTTTGATAAATCTCTTAACAGAGTAGACTTAATAGTCTTTGTATAAATCTCTTAACCGAGTACACACTTCATATAGTGTTGTTAAATCCTATAGCTAGGTAGATCTAGCTGATCTAATATGTTACTCCTAATAGAGTAAGATCACCAAAAGTGATCAAAACTTGTAGCCTTAATAGGCAAACCTTTTCTATCTGCAGTAGTGAAGAATTTGTGGGTGTCATCCCCACCGCAGTTTTTACCTTCTAACAAAGGTTTCTGCGTTACCAAAATACTTGTGTTATGTGATTGTCATATTGATTTCATATTGTTTACTTTCTTAAGTTAACTAGATGATTGATTTATACAATTAGATTCAAGTTATTTTGATCGGTTATCACAGTATTCAGTTATAGATCAGAAAGGTTTTGCAACTAAAGTTTTTGAAGGCACTGATTCACCCCTCCCCTCTCAGTACCTATCTCTCCTAACTCCAACACCATAAACCTAACCCTAACATTAAACCTTAACACTAAATCATAAATGATCAACTATAACCATAACCAAAACCCTAAACCCCAACCCTGAACGTAATCATACTCATAAAATGCTAAACCCTAATCATAAATGCTAAAATATAATTATAAATGGTAAACCATAATCATAAACCTAAACCAAATCCTAACCATAATTCTAAGCTTAACATTAATCCTAATTTTGACCCTAACACTAAAACAAACCATATCCTTAGGTTTAATGCTAAACCTTTATCCTAACCCTAACCCTAATACTAACCAAGATATGAACCGTAACCCTAATGATAATCCTAATCCCAAATCCTAAATCATAACCCTAATCAAAACCCCAAACCTAACCATAATTATAACCATGATATAAAACCTCACTTTAACCATAATCCTAAACCTAACACTATACCTAAATGCTAAACCCTAATCCTAACATGAACCCTTAAAATAACCATAACATAAACCATGTCATGAACTTAAACCTTTATCCTAACCCTAACCCTAATAGTAACCATGATGTAAACCATAACCCTAATGATAATCGTAATCCTACACCCTCATCTCAACCATAATTAAAATCCCAACCCTAACCATAATACTAACCATGATGTAAACCCTAACCATGATGATAATCCTTATCCTAAGCCCTAATGAAAACCTCAAACTTAACCATAATACTAACCATGATCGAAACCCTTATTCTAACCATAATCCAAAGGCTAACCCTAATATCAACTCTAACCATAATACTATCTACAAGGTATGTCCTTACCCTAACCATAATCCTAACCTTAAATCCTGTACCCTAATCCTAAACCTAACCCTAACCCTAAACCTTGATCATAACTGTAATTGTAACCATAAACCTAACTCTAACCCTAATAATTTAGTCCCGACTCTAACCCTAAATTATGGCCATAATCCTAACAATTAATTCTATTATAATCCATACTCACTCTAATTACTAACTCTAATCCTAGCTCTATTATAATCCGTACTGACTCTAATTACTAACTAAATTACTAACTCTAATCCTAACTCTAAAGTGGTTATAATAGAAAAATGGAGCTATGGTTAAAAAGTTATGGCCTTTGGAAGTTGGGTTACCTAAAAATATATTT
>BSBK01009144.1:2150000-2155000 GCA_027943335.1 Chamaecyparis obtusa
GTAAATGTTATCACTAAAGATAATCTCTTTCATAAACATTTACTACATGATTTCTATGATACGATAGATTCTTGGATTCAAACATGTAATGGCTTCCTTTATAGACCTCATGCTTCCATCTCCTTTCCTATTGAGCTTTGTGGTAAAGTGGTCGATAGTACTTTTGTTTTTATCCCTACTTTCGATCAATTTCAAGTGAAGCTTGGTCTCCCTTGGTTTTCTTCCATGCAAGCCATTGCTTATCCTATTCACAAATGCATTAAATTTCCTCATGATGGTGAGATTAAGATAATTAACCATAGTCTCTATCGCCCTTCTAGGCTTAGGGATTGTGCTAACCTTGACTTCTTTTGGCCTTCCTTACCTACAACACCTCCAACTCATCCTTATTACCTTTTCTAATCCTATCAAGCCTATAAACATAGAAAGATCATTGAGTTAAGTATGCCTAAGCTTGATCTTACCCATGGTGTTTTGCCTACATCACCTATACCTCTTTTGTCTGAATATTTGACTTCCATTAAGAAACATCCTAGTTCTATCTCTCAACCAAGTGTGATTTCTTTTGTTCCCCATTTACAAGGAGAAAAGGACCCGATGTTTATTGATCCCACTTGGCAACCTATCTCTAGTAAGATCAAATGTAACCGGCATTGACCATGATTGTCGAAAGAAATGTCAAGCTAAATCCAAGACACGTGAACATGCTTCCTGTTGTCACTAGGGATTGCACCCGTGATGGCTAAGTATGAAACCTAGAAATCCTGTGAAACATGGGAATACTCTCACGATGTGGGACTGCTTCCTGAGAATAGACCTCTAGATTAAGGGTCAGCTTCCCTGTTTGTATCACCTGAACTGCACTAACTTTGAAGGGAAACGGATAGAGAGATTGCATAAAACTGGAAATAACTAAATCTAACTTAGGTGATTCACCAAACTAAATAGATCCACAAACTGAAAACAAACTCACAATATAACCCCAGCACATAACAAGAACTCCACAACTCTTCCAAATCTAATTTTCTTTTTAGAAAAACAATCAAGTGTTGAATGTGAATGAGAAGGAAAGATAATTTTCACAACTCAACATAGTTAGATGCACACAGATTTGAAAACCTCCAAGGAAACCAATGCTTGCAAAATAATCAAATGAACATACTATCATGTAAAGGATCAGAATCAATCACAATACATAAAACTAAGTTCATCAACCAACTTACAAACTATAGAAAAAGAAGGGAACAATTTTGTTATTAGCTGGAATAAAAGGAGCTACAATATCAGATTGCTTCATAAGAGCTACAAAATTCACCTCGTGAGAATGAGGGAATGAAGAACTAGCCTTCAATCACCTAAGTGAGAGGCATATATAGAAAATATATAGAATCTTTAATGAAGACCACACCTCGCTAAGAATAGAAAAGCCAGCCATTAGAACCATGATCCCATCACTCTGAAATTCTGATGCCACATTCCCAAGAATATAGGGGGATGAAAAAAGTGGAGTCCCTAAAATAGACTAGTCAAAAGAAGACCCAGACCCATTAAGTCATGCAAAATAATGATATTTTGACAGCGGTTTATAGAGCACCACATGTCCAAAATATCTTACAATGAGCTCCTGCATTGACTTATAACATTTAAAAATATTCCCCCTCTATTAAAACTAAGTGGATTTAAATACATTAACAAATAGTTTTCAACCCTAAATAAAAAAAGGGGAAAACATATTTGAAATGTTTACAATACTTACATATCCACCTAACACATAAATATGTTCAAACCTAGGACCCACCTTAGATGCAATCCTAGACACAACTATAGGTTACAAGCAAATATTAAATATTCTCAACCCAAAAAATTGGGAAAATATTCATAAACAATTACAAAATACAACCCAAAGTTGAATATAACGTGGCATCCAATTTCTCAACCCTAAAAGAAAGGGGAGAAAATAAAGCACAATAATGAAACCCTATTCAAAGATGTGGATCCTCTGTCAACATAGCTCTGCAACTCGACATCTGGCACATTCCAAAAACACTACAGTCCTTTGATGGCAACTTCTATTTTTGATTTGGGAAACAAAAACATATGAAACCGGTAATGTGATGAGGTAGGCACTTGATTATTCTATTCATTGCATTACTTCCTCTGAAAAACGAGGGCACAAATTAGATATGTATCTATATTTCATGGCACTGTTGAATTTGTTGTTTGATACTGGTTCTCGGCACTGAAGTTTGAACCCTACCCCTACATTTGATTGCTATTACTGCATTTACTCTGTAGCATTATTATACATTTTTTGTTATGGCATCATCATTTATTGACTACGGTACTATTGCGTTGTATTTAACATGAGCTAGGGCACAGTTATACTGAATCTCTTTATATCAGATTGCACTCACGGCACTGTTATCTCTCCAATTTGTATTTGCTTTGCACATTTGCTGTGGCATCCCTAGTATGAAACTTGGGCATTTTGTATGTGATTATTATTCATACAGCTCGTGCTTTGAAAGTATTATGGTATTGATGCTACTGTTAACTCAACATTGTTCTGTATTTGATGTTTATTTCTCTACAACTGATGGCATTAGGGCATAGTTTCATTTGATCTCTCTATTATTGTTTAAGCCTGAGAATGTGAAGTTTATGTCACCATTCTTGCATTGTATTTTGTTTGAATCTATGAAACCTGAGCACTAGCAATATGTTCAATGCTACATCAAAATGTGGATCCTCTGTTCAAGGGCACAATCTATCTTGTATTTGTTATTTCTTTTCATTGCATGTTTCACTATTTGTTGAGTCTTGAAAAGACTAGGGCATCATCATAATCATTCCATGCATAGCCCAAGAACACATAATAGTGTATATATGTTCACTATTTCCTTATTGATGCTTTCTATTAATTATATGCTTGTATTGTATACTGTACCCCCTTTTTGGTCGAATGCATACTAACTGCAACTATCACTATGTCATTGAATTTCTATATAGATCAGGCATGTGTATCCATTCTCTACATTTTCATTTGATATTAGCATCCTCATTTGAGTCTTGAACCCAAGGGCATCATGCTATAATCACCCCTATCTATGATGGCATCACTGATGGCCCGTAAGCAATGTAGAAATGAGGGCATTGTTGATGTATGCTGACGAACACTGCTTGACTCGTTATATTGCTATCTTGAGGGCATGGTTGAATCACTGTTCATTCATATTGATACCATGCTCACATACTTTTTCATATTCACTGTTCACATTCTATTGCTTTCTAAAATGAAAAAGAAACACTGCTACAACCCTAGACACTGGTCCATATACCCTGAAGATATATATGTTAACCTATTAAATAGACCTTATGGTGCCATATTGAGGCTTTCTATTATAATTTCCATATTAGCATCAAGTATCTTTTATATGGGACATCATGATGTGTTGAGTTTCATTGGTTCATAATGCAGATTATCACAATTTCATGTCGTAGCATCATTACAGAATGCAGATTTGAAACACATATTTGCCATAATGTAATGCATTGAGTATTATCTTAGAAACATCATCTATTGTACCTTCTTAGAACATGTGGGTGTGTGCCCTCAGCATGTTGATGATATATGCCATGTGAAATTCTATGCAATAGGGTGCCCTATCTGGTTCATAGATTTGTGTACTCTGCCATTAGCTCTGTTCAAAACTAGATGCCATGTAGCCCTCTGTTACTCTTTTATGTTCTTGATGTTGGATCATCTGAATGTCACACTGTTCATGGGTGTTGTAACCTATATCTACACATGGAGTAAACACATTAGTGAAATCAATGGTATTTCTTTTATTTCCAGAGCCTCCTCAATGCACATGCCCTGAGCACAGTCCGTGCCAGAGGTGTATAGCTGAGTACACGTATGCATGTTTGTAGATGTTGTGGCACTAGGAATTTTTTAGATCCATTGGATCTAACCCTTTTCTTCTCTCTCTATAGGTTTAGGATCATAGGAGTACACCAAGCACATAGAAAATCAACTCTCACCAGGCAATGTCTGGTACCCCTGCATCTAGCTCTTTATATTCACGTATACTTGCACTCATTTATGCAACTCTTTCATTTTCTATGCTCATGGCATGTGTGAGCTCATATGAATGTTTTCTTTTCAATTCTCTCCTTTCTGTACAACATATTCAAGATGTATCATGTAATCTTAGATGTAGTAATACTTTCTTTCTTTTCATGTATATTGCAATGAATGAACACAAATCTAATCAAGACCACATAATAATGCAAACTAGGGTACAGAGCTCATATAGTAATTAGGTTTCCCAAAATGTGCAAAAATATGGCAACACTTCCCAAACCATCTTACCTTCCATTGAAAAGCCAATTATTGAGCCTTTGGAGGATGTTAATGATCCTAATAATTTTAAAATGGATAAACATGATGATTCTATTCACATTTTGGATTCTATTGTGATTAATCTTGATGGGGAAGATACACTTGATGATCCTATTGATATTAACAATGCTTTACATGATAATAATAAGGATGAATATGAAACTTTTAATATTGATCATTATTTTCCTAACATTCTTTCAAAACAATTGTCAATTACTCCTAGTCTCGAACACAATGACCCTCAAAATGGTCCTTGTTTGGAATTGGCTATTATTCCCATTGTGTTGGATGTTGCTCCTCTTGCAAGTTTCCCACCTCCCCTAAATGATATAGACCACAATGGGGGGGGAGGGGGGCAAGTGATGTGCTTGATTAGCCTCTCTGGCATGGTATTCTTTGTGTTCTTTCCTATTGTGTTGTGTTTCCCCCGTGTTGTGTTTGCTATATGTTTATTTAGATTTATTTAAACAACCCTTGCTTCTCTGTTGGCACAAGGTTATAAAGGAATCACAAATGTTGTATCATTATTATATTTGTATCTTGCTTCTTCTATATGATGTTACATGTTTTTTTGTACATGATCTATTATTTTTAA
>BSBK01009144.1:2165000-2207902 GCA_027943335.1 Chamaecyparis obtusa
TGTTACAATTATCCCCTACTTTAGCGAGCATATCATTAGTGAAATGTGAGATACAGTGGAGAAAAAAAATTAAAGAGATTATACTGAGATTGAGGAGATAGAATCTTCTATCCACATAGAGTTTTTACCAAGGAATATATGTGAACCTTTGTGTGATTGTGTAAATTTGCATGATAACATGTTAGGTTCGGACAAACATGTTGGATGAAAAGATTAAAATTTTATTTAAAAATATAAACATGATGGTGATTAGTTACATATAGTAAGAGAGTGACCATTGAGATTATGTCAGTATGGTAGCAAGTTGTGTTATGCTATATATAGCTATACAATATGATGATAGATTTGGATAGTGGTTTGGCCCCCACAAAGGAAATGGATAAAAGTAGATAGTGGATTGGCCTCTACAAAGGCAAATTAAACAAGATCGTGGATTGACCCCCAAAAAATCAAAAAATAGGCATTGATTGGTTTTTAATTTATTTTAGAAATACAAATAATACAAACATATCATTTTACATAGGACATTACACCATGTAAATCCTAAAATTATGACTTGATTAATGCATGATCATATAATACATATGTTTTGTTCACATTCATCACATGTACCCCTTATTTGATCTCAGCAAATACATAGTCCATCTTAAACAATAGATCCTAATTATAAAGATATCTAATATGATTATATGATACATTATAAATGATCACATTCATCATGCATATTTCTTTTGATATATTGATCTTTGATGTATTATCCCCTTAAAATTTATCCTATTTTAGGACTCTCTCTCTCTCTCTCTCTCTCTCTCTCTCTCTCTCTCTCTCTATATATATATATATATATATATATATATATATATATATATATATATATATATATATATATATATATATATATATATATATAGATATATATATATATATAGATATATATATATATATATGTGTGTGTGTGTGTGTGTGTGTGTGTGTGTGTGTGTGTGTGTGTATGTATAGAGAGAGAGAGAGAGGGAGAGAGATGTAATACCCCAACCATAATCTAATTTTCTATATGTTATGATGTCATTTATATTTATGGATTTACTTACCCATACCTACATGTGTATGGATTGCATGTATGTTTTATATTTCTGTTTGATGTTCCTGATGTGGTTGAGGGATAGAGTCGTAGTTACTTTCTTGCAAGATCCACATGATCAGCCGATCCCTCCATTGTCTATTATATATTTATACATGTATGTAGATGCTCATCTTTTATGCAGGATTTAAGGTACTAGGCATCGACTTTCTGAAATTATCAAGATGAGCGTGCCCTATCGCAATATCTGAATGTAAGAGAGGGGAGATAATAGACAAGCCCAAATCCTAACCTAAGCCATTTATTGTTTAAAAATAGTGGACAAGTATCTTAGTTATTGTTAAGGTTTTAGGATCATTGCAAATGTAATAGCACTATCTCATTGTATGTGTTTTCCAAATGCAACAATCTCTTGCATTTATATTGAGAATGGGCAAAGAAGAGACATGTCCCTTCATGGGACATGTCTATTCATTATTATGTAATTAATATAATGAAAATTATGATTATACACACACACACACACACATATATATATATATAAAATATAGATACATATCTTCACTAGTATTGACTCATAGTGCTTATCTGATAGAAGCTACAAAACATCAACACTCCCTCTTAGCTAGGGAGGATAAATCAATCCAATGTCAACACTTATGATCCTCACCATAGCTACACAAAATTGCTACAATAATTAACACTCCCTCTTAACTAGGGATGATAAAAATATTACCTCAAGGTAATGTGTGAGTATAGATAATCATTTAAAGTTTATATCATTTTACTGATATTACGAGTAATGGCTCTTCAAGTATCAAGTCCATGATACTTAGCAAGTACTCAAAGAAATAGTCTCAAAATATCAACTCGCAAGATATTCACCTAATTGCTCAAAAATGATTATCATGAGTAATGGTCTCCAAGTATCAAATCCATGATACTTACCCAAGTACTCAGAGTAATGGTCTCCAAATATCAATTCCATGATATTTACCAAGTACTCAATGTGAGTATAGATAATTATTTTATATTTATATCATTTTACTGATATTAGGAGTAATGACCCTCAAGTATCAAGTCCATGATACTTACCAAGTACTCAGAGCAATAGTCTCCAAATATCAACTCACAAGATATTCACCTAAGTGCTCAAAATGATTATCATGAGTAATGGTCTCCAAGTATCAAATCCATGATACTCACGCAAGTACTCAAAAAATCTAGTATGGTATGTGCACTAGTATCACATATGTGATACTTACCATATAGATTGATCATGGCATGTCTACAGATATTACATCACATAATATCCACCATGAAGATCTCTAAATCATCTATGGTTTATTTAATGATACCATCCTTATGATATCTACCATGATGTCTAAGAGATCCTAACCATCATGACATATCCACAGATATCAAGTCACGTGATATCCATGATGATGGAGATGTTGTAAATTCGTCACCTCACAACATCAATCAAATACAAGTGTTCATTATCAAAAAGTCATCACCTTTCTCCAATGTTCACAGGAGGGCCCATAAGTCCTAGAGTCACACACATGAAATCCACCTTGACTCATCTCAGAGGGTGGATCCATCATGGCTCATCCCAAAGGGTGGAAACACGGGCTTTCACCTTAGACTTCTCTCTTAAAGATAAGAATGCAATAACATACAAGATAATAGATCATAGATATTGAAACTTCTTTTCATCTAAGGCTTCATTCTCCAACATACCAAGTTTATCTCAAAGGTACACAACCTTTCCTCTAGCAAGAAACTTGATGAGAATATCATCCATATGTACCCTGAATATCATACTTATGCACTATATCTCTTATATAGTTTGCATCTCTCTAGGTGAACCCCAAGTTATGTAGGAGCTAGCATAAAGACATTTCAGCCAGCACACATGAGACTCAATCTCATGATCATTGTCATATGGATGCTTCCATTAAGGTCTTGTAACAACCTCCTCACCTCCTCATCCAAGGTTGTTTTTAGATGAACTATCATACTCCCTCTGAATCTAATATCAACCTTCTGCAAGCAAGTCATGTCTTTGTTCTTTAGTCTTTATTAATCTCTTTTCTTAAATGCCCAATCATCTATCTCGGAATATCATGACTTAGATATCTTCATAAAATTCTTCTAGCTCACATACATGAAACTACATCATTTTAATCACAATTCTTTTTCCTTTTATAGTTTCCTGGTCACTAGGGAAACCATCTCAATATGGTTTACTCCCTCTAAATCAATATGACCAAGATCCTTGTAAATCAAATAAGGTAGATCCTCTAGATGTTGTACTGACTCCCTCTGAAGCTTTGAGTACTAACATCAACATTTAACCTTCTCATCCAAGGTTGCCTCTGATGGTTCGTCAGACTTCTTCTGAATGTGATATCAACGTTCCGACCTTCTCGTCCAAGGTTTTCTTTGATGGTTCGTCAGACTTCTTTTGAATGTGATATCAACCTTTTGACCTTCTCATCCAAGGTTTCTTCTCTATATTTGTCCTTCTAAATGATATTTTCTTTCTTTGAAGAAATGTTTCAGCCATCAACTCAATCCCATGATTGCAAGCATCAAGATCTTTCTCTGTTGAATGAAATCACATATGTCTTTTGATTCATCCTGAAAGTATTTCAAATAGAGATTACAAATAGTTCATAAAACTAAATTATCTCAAAGAAATATTAATGATAAAAGCATACAAGATTTTCTATCCCAATGTTATAGTATGAATTAATAACTACATGATTTTTTTAATTTTTTATGAACATTAATCAACATGGAATACTTATCTCTTGATTAATGTAATGATCCTTTTCTTATTTTCACTATAAAAAAATGTTTGTAGCTTTTAATCGAAGAACTCTCTTTGTTTATAAATTTGCAAAGACCCGTACACATGTGATCATAACTTTTGAACCTAACAGTTTCTCTTCGATTGCTCCAATGAGATTCTTTCAAATTTTATTATCAACAACATATCCAAAATTTAGAGAAATCCAACAGTGCATTTGTGAGATATGGTCCTCCTACTGAGACTGTATTTTCTGAGACAATCACACATTCACCATCAACAAACTACTCTCTTACATTTGCAACTTGGCTCTGATACCATGTTAAGATTTTAGGATCATTGCAAATGTAATAGCACTATCTCAGTGTATGTGTTTTCCAACACACATATATATAATATATCTTGATTATTATATTAATTCCTCTAATATCTACATAATAATAATAATAATAATTATATATATATATATATATATATATATATATATATATATATATATATATATATATCTATCTATCTTCACTAGTATTGACTCATAGTATTTATCTAACAAAAGCTACAAAACATCAACAGTTATTACCCTTCGAATTCATCAAGATGATGACATTTGTGAACCCTTCCTTTGTGTTGGATTTAGTATTTTTTATGTAGCCAATTTCTTCTAGTTTTGCATGCTTGTAGGTTTGATGTGATTTTTGTGTTAAAATAGATAAAGGATTTAATTAAAGTTAATTATATAATTGATTACTTATATCTTATCAAATATTAGAATGTTAAAATATAAGGTTATTTAATTAATGAGAATTAATTAAATACCTATGTTTATTAAAAAGAATTAATTAGAAAGTCTAGTTACGGAAAGTAATTAGAATTAATTTTTGAAGTCCATATTTTAATTGTTGAAAAATGTTAAAAATCTGGGGTTTAGTTCCTGTCAAAAAAGTATATGCAAATAATTTTCTTTCCTCTAATTTAAAAATATGTTATAGATGACATGTATAGCTAGCGCATAAAAAAAAATTGGTTTCTGATGTATATATTTTCCGTTATGACTACTCAAAATTAAACTTATCTGAAATTGATAGTTTTTGTCTCCCATCAAATTTTCCCTATCAAATCTACATATTTTAGAAAACAAATTTCATATTATTGAAGAGGACTCTCTCCTCTAGGGGTAAATATAAATTTTACATTTTTTTGTTACGTTTTTCTTTTTCTTTTTTTCTTTTTTTGAAACAACGTCTTCTCAAATGTTAAAATACCTACTTATAGTATTTTGCAATTATAATACATTATCTCTATTCAAAATATTATAAAATTTATATGCCAATAATCTTGACTCTGAGTTCTACAAAACAATATTTTTATTTTTTGAAGAAAGTTGAATTTTGATGGAGAAATAAGCTGCAGAACTGAGAAGTTTTGAAAATTTTTAGTTTTTGCTTGTTTGGCTGCCACATGGGATAACACATAGGCCCAGTTTGGCCAAACCTAGTTCAGCTGAACCAAGTTCGACCGAAACTACGACCGACCAAACACGGTTTCCTTAGCGACCGGGCGCTTAAACCGCATATAAAAATCAAATTATTTGAATTAAAAAAATAAAAAACAAATTGTTTCATACTTGCAAAATAATAAGTGATTTTTTAAATAAAATCATTTGTTGGAAGTTTTTTTTTTTTGTTCGTTCGAAAGACAATTACAAAGGACAATCATCAAGAAGGTTTTTTTTTTTGCTAGATATTTTTATATTTTATTTTTCCTTTGTTTTATTTTATTTTTATTTTTTTAATTGAAACATTATTTTATTTGGTTTTTTTAAAATTCAACCATTATTTTATTTAGTTTTTAAAATTAAAGCATTGTTTTATTTTTATTTTTTAACTTAGAGCATTGTTTTATTTGGTTTATTAATTAAAATATTATTTAATTAGTAATTGATTTATGAACTTATAAATATTTTTTATAATTTTTTATTGGGTATATGGTTTTCTGTATGCAATTGAATTGAAGCTTTCATTTCAATGGGGAATAAAAGGAACAGAACAAGAAAATATGATCGAATAAGAGATGAAAAATTAAAAGGTCATACAAAACTTAATGAAGATCAACATGTTGAAGTACATGAAGAACCTATTGATATTCAAGAAGATGTAATTTAAGTAGGGGAACAAATTGGTGGTTCTCAACGTGGAAACATATCATTTGACATGGAAAATTTGATGGAGATGAATGGAGACACACTTTTTAGTTGAAAGTTTCATCTGAACACATGGTATCTGGAAAAATTTGGGATGAATATTTTGAAAATAAAAGTGTGTTTGGAAGAGCACAATTTTTTGCAAGGTTATTTAGTAAAAGAGAGACAACTCATGTTTTGGAGTTATTGGGTGTTGATAACATGAAAATCTCTGCAGATAATGTTAATTGAACAATAGTTGAAAATTTGCAAGATGCATTAAGAAACATTAAGAACACAACTTGAGGAGTTGATTAAGTGCTGCATGTAGGGCATTGATAACTACAATATTTAGTAGGAAATTGACACGGGGAAAACAAGTTTGTGGAATTTTTGATTTAATGCAAGTATCTAGAAGAACTGTTCAAATATATATCAAGAGGAGAAATATGTTAGATGAAAACATTGAAAAGAATTGGGTAAATATTTGTAGACTTCCTCAAAAAGATAGAATTTATGAAGATTTAAAAAGACAAGTCATTGAATATTGGACTACTTGCAACCATGTTTCTTCCAATAGAAGGGATATCATACAAATGAAATATGAAGAAATGGGTATGAAATATGAACATCCAAAATATTTTATACATATAACACAAAGTGAACTATTTCAAGCATTCAAGGAAGAGTTTTTAGATGTGAAAATATGTCAGAGAATATTTGAGAGGTTGCGTCCTTGCTTTGTACGCATAAATAAAGTATGTGAAACTTGTTGCTAGAAAAATGATGTTGAATTTCATCTATATTTGCAATCATATAAAAATATATGGCAGTACTTAATCCAGATATGGTTATCGGGCTAGAAGTATGACACAATTTGTGAAGTCTATTTAATGTGATAAATTAGAAGATTTAGTTGAGTTCAAAGTACAATGTATAAAAAATACATGCAATGATTGTGGATATTTACATGAATTTCCACTGCAAATTGAGAATATTGATGTTTCAACACCATTTTTGTGGAAGAGATTTGAATATGAGACATACCAAACAAAGACAAGAGATGAATCTAAAAAAAATGCATTGAAGGAGAGTGAATTTCCCTACCTTGATTTTATGACCAGATTTCATACTATGATATATCCACATATCCAACATTGTCATGGTGCACGATGGAAAACTAAATAGTTTCGTGATTCCAAAAATTGTTTTCCACCTGGTTTTATTCTTTCAATTGTAGATTTCTCTTAGAACTATACATTTTTCCCCTTAATCAGAGTTTTAAGGTCAATATTATCATTCTAAACAAGTTGCAATATTTTTGCAAGTGATCTATAGACACACACAATTTGATTTGGATAGGATAGAAAGTATTGATCAAAATGAATGCATTATCATCAAGGAGGTTCATTTCTATATCAGTGATGATAGAGTTCATGATAGGAGCTATGTGGTTCATTGTTTTGATATGTTTTTTGAAGATCTTGTGAATCATGGGATAAAGGCTTCTCAACACTAGATTTGGTCTGATGGTTGTGTAGGAAAGTACACGTGTATTTCAATGCATTTTCATTCTTATCTTTAAGTTATTAAATTTACATTCTTATCTTTAAAGTTATTTAATTGAACAATTTTTAATAAATGTTATATTTAATGACCTTACATATATGTATGTGTACAACGTTATCAAGAAGGACAATTTAAATCTTTAAAATCCTTTAATTGGTTATCCATGCAACATGTTACATACAATGTTAATTTTTTATGGAACTTCTTTGAAAATAGACATGGAAAAGGGGAGCATGATGGAGAAGGAGCATGTGTAAAACATGCACTTTTCTAACATGAACTTTTAGGTACACAAATGGTGTTCAAGTAATATAATACCTTGAAAGAAGCTTCTAGATCCATTTTCTTTAAACTAATTTAGTTCATACATTTACATGTTGTATAGGTAACATGATAGAGAATGCAAATAAAATTGTTGAATGGTGCCAAGGTCATTTTTCTAGTCAAGACACCCAATACAACAAATGTTATTTTTGGGAAGTGAAAGGTAAAATTTATTTTGATCAAATTCTTATTTATAAAATTTTCAATCATATGTGTTTTTCACTTTTATCATGTAATTGTTGATCTAAAACTGTGCAAGTTTCATTTCATATTTGTAACAGATATAGATCAATTCAATCCTTACAATTGTCAAAGAATTGGTGGTATCAGAAGTTTACATCAAGTGATGACTATAGGACAACATGGGCCTCCATTGATTCAAGTAAGAGAAAACTCACATTTTTGTGCTAACTGTGTTGAGGACAATCCAATGAGTCAATGTGAGAATATTGCAAATGGATATGTTACACGATGAGATATGAAGGAGTTGATCAAAATGCCTCCTTATGAAGATGATGACATTGACATAAACATTCGGCTAATTTTGAACGTGTTTCTAATATAGTTGTTACAAGTGTGTGCACATGTATGCATGTTTTTTTTATTAATTTTAATTTATCACAAGTGATGATCAGATTATTTATATCTTTAAAAAAAAAATTAAGTTGCATGGGAATTTGTACATAGGTGATATTTTTGTTGTGGTTGCAGATCCTGACAATGCAAAAAGTGTAGTTTATTATCTTCTAAGATGCATGCAAGTAAAATACGAGTTGCTAGAAGTAATTGTAGATGGTGATGGACAATCATATCCAACTAGTTCAGTTTTCATTGAAGGCACATATTATCAGCAAATGAAGATAGACAAAAATGGTGTTCAATTTATTGAATACATGCTTGGACAAAAAGTTCTACATTACAATCATTTGGTTATAGCGAAAAAGTTGCAATTTGAGACATTGCCAAAAAGAGGACATGGCAACCAAAAGGGGAGTCTCCTATTGAAGAACATGAAATTTTTTTGGAGATAATAAAAGATAGAGAGGATCCAGACTATATGTATCAGGAGCTCTAGGCTAAACTTGTTTTTTGTAGCTTTCGTAATTTCACATTTGAGCTCAAGTATTTTTTGTAGCTTAAAACTCATAAATGATGTAATGGAAATTGGATATGCTTTGATATATAATTATGCATGCTTGGACAATAATACTTTGATCCATATATAATTATGCATGTTTGGTTTGAAATGCTTTTATGCATGTTGTTATGTATGCTTTCATAGTTCAATCTAGTATGTTCTTATGAAATTTGTATATGTTCTTATGGATGCTTTTATTTCTTTTGTTATGTACATGTATTTATGTACGTCCCCTTAAGACACCCCTTAATATATTAGTTAGATTAATTATGACATTAGCTAGATTGTGTACTAGTTAGATTAAGTTTATGATAAATTAGTAAGAATAAAATTCTTTTACAAATGTTTTATGTATGCTAAATGATGTACATACTTTTATTTATGCTTTCATTGTTCAATAGTATGTTCAAGTATGTAATTTTTATATATGTTCTTATATATGCTTTGACGGTTCAATTATGCATTCTTGGATCAATTATGTATGCTTTGATGTACATGATTTTATATAATTATATGCATGTTTGGTTTGAAATGCTTTTATTATTGTGTTGTTATGTATGCTTTGATGATTCAATAGTATGTTCTTATAAAATTTGTATATATGTTAGATTATGTATTCTTTTATGTCCTTAGACCCCTTAGGACACATTAGGACCCATTAATACACATGAGGACCCTTTTCAATACATTAATACATGTTAGAACCATAAAGTGTATCTTAAGGGGTCCTATGACCCCTTAAGACACACTTTATGGTTCTAATATGTCTGAATGTGTTAAAATGTATCGTAAGGGGTCCGTAGACCCCTTAGGACCCATTGAGACCCCTTATGATATATTTTGACACATTAAGACACATTAGAACCATAAAGTGTGTCTTAAAGGGTCATATGACCTCTTAAGACACTTTATGGTTCTAATGTGTATTCATGTGTCAAAATGGGTCGTAAGGGGTCTTAATGGGTCCTAAGGGGTCTAAAGACTCCTTAGGACCTATTAGGATCCATTAAGACACATTATGACCCTATTTGACACATTAATACACACTAGAACCATTAATGTATCTTAAGGGGTCATAGGACCCCTCAAGGCACACTTTATGGTTCTAATGCATATTAATGTGTCGAATCAGATTGTAAGGGGTCTTAATGTGTCATAAGGAGTCTTAATGGGTACTAAGGGGTCTTAATGGGTCTTAGGGCTCATTTCAACACATTAGTACACATTAGACCCATTAAGACACATTAGGACCCATTTTAAGACATTAATTAATACACATTAGAACCACTAAGACACATTAATAGTTCTAATGTGTATTAATGTATCAAAATGGGTCGTAAGTGGTCTTAATGGGTCCTAATAGGTCTTAAGGGGTCTTAGGACCCATTACGACACAATTTGACCCATTAGGATACATTAGAACAATAAAATGTGTCTTAAGGGGTCTTATGACCCCTTAAGACACACTTTATGGTTATAATGTGTATTAATGTGTTAAAATGGGTCGTAAGGGGTCTTAATGGGTCGTAAGGGGTCTAAGGACCCCTTAGGACCCATTAAGACCCCTTACAACCTATTTTGACACATTAATACACATTAGAACCATTAATGTGTCTTAATGGTTCTAATGGTTCTAATGTCTCTTAGGACCCGTTAAGACACACTTTATGGTTCTAATTTGTATTAATGTGTCAAATTATGTTGTAAGGGGTCCTTAGACCATTAGGACCCATTGAGACCCCTTATGACCTATTTTGACATAGTAAGACACATTAGAACCATAAAGTGTGTCTTAACGGGTCATACGACCCTTTAAGATACTTTATGGCTCTAATGTGTATTAATGTGTTGAAATGGGTTGCAAGGGGTCTTAATGGGTCCTAGGGGTGTACAAACCCCTTAGGACCCATTTTGACACATTAATACACATTAGAACCATTAATGTGTCTTAAGGGGTCATATGACCCCTTAACAGACACACTTTATGGTTCTAATGTGTCTTAACATGTTGAAATGTATTTTAAGGGGTCCTTAGACCTGCAAGAACCTATCGAGACCCCTTATGACCCATTAAGACACATTAGAATCATGAAGTGTGTCTTAACAAGTCACACAACCCCTCAAGACACTTTATGGTTCTAATGTGTATTAATGTGTTGAAATGGGTCGTAATGGGTCTTAATGGGTCTTAATGGGTCCTAAGGGGTCTAAAGACCCCTTAGGACACACTAGGACCCATTAAGACACATTATGACCCATTTTGACACATTAATACACATTAGAATCATTAATGTGTCTTAAGGGGTCATAAGACCCCTTAATGGACACACTTTATGGTTCTAATGTGTTTTAATGTGCCTAAATGTGTCATAAGGGGTCCTTAGATCCGTTAGGACCCATTGAGAACCCTTAAGACCCATTTCAACACATTAAGACACATTAGAACCATTAATGTGTCTTAAGGGGTCCTATGACCCCTTAAGACACATTTTATGGTTCTAATGTATCTTATTGTGTCAAAATGTGTCGTAAAGGGTCCTTAGACCCTTTAGGACCCACCGAGACCCCTTACGATACATTTCAACACATTAAGACACATTAGAACCATAAAGTCTATCTTAATGGGTCATAGGACCCCTTAAGACACTTTATGGTTCTAATGCGTATTAATGTGTTTCTTTTGAGGCCTTGTGGGAATTTTAGTGATAATGGCTCCCTTGTTTGGAGCTTTTGAGATTTGTTTATGGTTTCATAGATAAATTTTTGGAAGCTAGTTTAGGGGTTTGTTTCACCCCTTCAGACTTGGAAGCTTTCAGGATTGCTAGTGGTGTGTAACCCAAGGAAATATTTTGTGAAGAAGATGTTTTTTATAGTTATTTTCTCCATGATAGAAAGGTTTTTGCTACCATTTTTTAAATGCTCACCCTTTCTTTGGTTTATTTTTGGTTAAGGCACAATTCTTTCTAGGATTTTGTCTTTCCTTCTATCTATTGGGGTTCTTTGGCTCTTGGTTGGGCTTATTCTAGTTTAGATTCTATAGAGGTGAAGCCTACTCATATAGAGGTAGAGGCATCCTATATTGATGTGAAGATGTGTGGATGGATGGAGGATGGTGGTTGTTTAGTGGAGTATTCTCTTAACATTATTTTCTCTGTGATTGGATGGGAAGCTCTTTGGTGTGCCCCTTTTACTACATTCTTCCCTACTGTTCCTATGGGCATGGGATGCCCTCCTATAGAGGTGGAGAGGAGTCTTGTAGGTGAGGAGGTGGCTTGTTGAATGGTTTTTCATGTCAAAAGTAAAAGAGTGGTCATGGGTACCCTTTGGAAGGTTTTCAGAACCTTGAAAAATCCCTCAACTCATTATATCTATCCATTTATGAGGTATTAATTTCTAGACTTGCAAGTTTTTGTAACTTCCTGAAAGATTTAGGATTCTTTTGAAAACCCTTTAAGGTTTTGGGTTCCTTTAAAAAACCATTTTATGCTTTTCTTTGGTTGCTTGGTCTTCATGGCTTAGCTTGTTGTTTGTTTTTTGCTCTTCTGTTGTGCTAATTACTTTTCTTCGCTATAATAGGGATCAAGCCCTTGTGAAAATCCTTTTTGACCTAATAAAAAATACACATTCTTCATTCATTCACATGGTTACCATATTTAAAACAAGTGGAAAGGTAAAAAGAGTAACTGAGCTACATTTAAAAATGCCTCAAATAAATGTGGCCTTATGGCTTACCGTGTAGAATAATAATTTTTGAAATGGGTTTGTTGAAAATTATTTAGAGATAAGGAACAAAAAAAAAACTATAATCATTGTGAATATTATTCTAGGTGACCTATACATTTTTATTTATATGTGAATCACATTACTACTCATATTATGTACAATAAATTATTGATAAATATAACAGTTGTGGAGCATGTAGGAAAATTATAACCAAAATTGTAAGTAAAAATATTAATTTTGTATTTAACTAATAAAATTGTACACACAATCTCTTACCATGTGCCCATTTGGTTATTAGATATAAAAAAATGTGGAAACATAAAAAATAAATTGAGTTTAACAAAATGCCTCAAAGAAATACAACCTAAAAAAATTATCCTTGTTGCAAACAAAATGCCAAAAATGGATTTGTTGAAAAGTGTCTAGAAACTTTCAATTTAAAATAGAACCACACCCTACCTATCTCCATTCAAATTGTAGCTTAGGAATTGGGTAAGGATGTCTCTTAAATCTTATAAGAATGGATAGTTGTAGTTGTAAAGCCATAGCATGGCACCATGACCCTCACAAACTAATGCACATAATTTAATAATAGAAAAAGGAATCTGTACCTTCTTTGTTAATTTATTTTTATTTGCGATTTATTCTTATTATAGCTCACATTGAATAAATAAGCTTTAAAATGTATTGTAATTTCTTGATGCCTCATGTTAGGGAGAAAGTATAGCTTGTATTGACTCTTTAATATCACGATTCTTAAATGCTAGGAAATTTCTACAATCCATCAAAATAGAGATAATATTATTTCTAAATTTGATTATGGCACAATTTTTACATCATAATTCTTTAAAATGAACATCGTTGAAAGTAGGACTATTTTTATGGAGAGCTAAAATTTAAATGGAAATAATTTTTTTAAACTTGTATTCATGTATTGATATTGTATTGTTGGATTTATTATACTAGAGATTGTTTACTATTATTTATATCACTAAAAATCATGTGCCTAATTTGTATTTTTAGTAGTCTCAATGAAAATATACTTGTACTTGTATTGATTAATGGAGTAGAACAATATAAATAAATGGTTAAAGTAAAATGACTTGATTAAATCAACATTACCGTTAAATAAAGAATCTTCTCCAATGTTCGCTCCAACAATACTTCCTACTGATTTTGCAAGTTTGAATGCAACAACCTCTATAGTGTTTCTATCTTTGAGTTGGGGTTTATTATGTGATGGAAACAACTCTTGTTTGTAGTTGGGGGCCTACTCATCAACAAAAGCAATGGCCAATATTGTCCATGCTTCACTTGATTTAAATATGGCCCCTACATCAATTCTTCTGATGTTGGGGTCGAGCTATGGAAAATTCAAGGGCTCTTGATGTTATTCCTAGAACTGAAAGTGGAGGGGTTTCGTTGATGTAGTTATCACAAGACACTCTTCTCAGAGACTTAGTACTAGTGTTTTTAATGTCATAGAGGAGGGGTTCCTCCCTTGCCCACAAAATCCTCAATCCTTTACTAGCAGACATAGCTTTTCTCATGTGGCCAAATTTGTTGATGTTTTTTCAAAGGAGATATCTTGACACCTTTCCTATTCAAAGACCTACCCTGAAGTCGTGTGTGGCTTTAATGCGGTAGATAATGTGGACTTCTACCAAACTGTAAGTTGGTTTGTAGATTCACTAGTTTCTGGCCTTCTCTTTCAAATCTTCAATGTTGGATGATAGATTCTTAGAGATCCTTAGTTTTTGGTAACATTGAGCTTGTCTCTTGTGCTAAGGGGTTTTTTATTAAAAAAAAATTAGTTCTAATGATTGAGATCTACGATTGAGCAAGTTGTTGACCTTTGGGATTCACTCTTTTTTGGCCAAACTATGGAAAACCTCATTTAACTTTCTCACTAAACCACTTAGTGTGTGTCTAGTGTGGGTTCAGCTTCCCAATCTGCCCCCTCATTTTTAAGATAATTCTTGTTTTGAGGCCATCTGCAACTCTAGTACTCATATTTTAGTTGATATTGACATCTCCACACCTCTTATGAGGAATGTAATTCTCATGATTAGAGAGAGACCATAGACTCAATTACTAAATTATGAAAGCCTCATCCTTCAATATCGGTAGTACTTGTTTGCTAGTCATTTGACAATAGATTGTTCTCTCTTACATAGTGAAAGAGTTGCTAGTTGGTGGAAGAATGTGAATGATAATCATTTGACTAAGGATGTGAAGGAACATTTCGTCTGCCTGAAAGTTGTTTTTCTCGCCGTGAGACGACTCTCTGGCGAAAGCTGCTACAAAATATCCCACACGGGCTGCGCTAGTATGTTAAAATTTTGGGGATAGTATTAGAAGGGTTGGTGTGGGTGGAAGTAAATTAAAAAGGGTCGGTTGGCTAAATATGCCACACTCGTCCGTCGAGGCGGGTGCTGTATGGATATCAAGACTTATGGCCGACGCAATTTCTGGAATCTTATAGGGTTGGCCCGCTCGGCCGACCCTCCACGACTCAATAAATAAACGTGTTAAATATTGGTATAATTGAATGAACCAGATTGAATGTCTAAAATTTGCTGAGAAAATTAAATTTATGGTGGAGGAAGCAGTCGATACATTGCACTAAGTAATTCATACAAATTAGTAGACAAAGGTAAAAGGCATAATTTTGCGGCATGCATAATTTTTTAAACAATATAGAGTCAGTCACAAATCAACTTGAGCATAACTTCCTAAGAATACCCACAATATAAAATATGGAAATCAATACAAAATATTTTCTTGCCTTTATACAAACGCAATTTCAGCCACCATCTGCTCTTGCCTGTATACAGAATGTGGTCTTGTCTTCTGAATTCATATTCAAATTTATGATGACTGCAAAGTTGGATCTTAAATACAATAGACACAGTGTCTCCAGCAATTCCAAACCAAAACATGTAAACTTGATAAAGAAGTTCTTCAATATTGCTTACTTTTCAATGCACGATAACTTAGATCAATCCATAGAACTTGAACAATACCAAAAACAATAATCTTAATTCATCAAATCGTCGTACATCACTGATGTTGAGCTCGATTCCGTTTAGAATGCAAATGGAACTATAGAAATGCGAATAACGCTAGATCTTTTGATTTCTTAGAACGAAATAAACACAATGAAATAACAACTATCATACAGATTAACACAATGAAATAACAACTATCATACAGATTAACATCAAACATTTCCTTTATTATATAAACAGAAGAGAGTCTCCAACTCTTACAAGACAGAGTAACAGGTGACAGCACTTAACAAACACAGCAGAAAAAAAGAGAGAAATCCTAGACTAGACTAGACTAGAAGCACTTGCTTCATTCTTATGTTTCTGGGATTGGACAGAAGACTAGAGAACCCCCAACCTTACAAAACAGAGAAAGAGATCTTGAAAATGCACTTAACAAACAAACACAGCAGAAAAACAGAGAAGTGGAATCCTTATATAATAGCTTCATGCTTGTAGTGGACAGCAATAACCATATCCCCCTGCACATTGTCCGAGATCACAGCAAATAAAGTTATAAGCAGGGTCAGTAGAAAATTTGCAGTCCTCATCACTCATGCACTGATAACCGCATAGTTGAGCTTCTGCTACAAATAACATGCCCACCGCCAATGCTACTGCTATTATTAACTGTAAAGACTGAACTTTCAACACAAGGCCATATCAGCAAATTTCATATAAAGATAAGAAGTTGGTCAACCAGTCAAAGGTCGAATGCACAAGTCGACTGGATACAAATATATTGCTGATAATATATGAATAAAAGTACTATTACGACCATTACTGTCGAAAAGATAAATTATACCTTTGTCCAAACAATAACACAGAAAGTCGACCATCTATCGAATCACATTAGTAAATGATAAGAATTAGATCCAAAATATGTACTTTCATATTAACGACATAAGTAAATAACAAAATTTACCAAATACCACAATGTCGATTACGAAATGGAAAATCCTTCCTGTAAGAAACTTCATAAACCTGTTACAAAAGTCAGCAAGGGCGAGAATATTGTGGGAGTGCGTTTCCACCCTACCACGAAGCATTAACACTTCCCCGGAATCTTTCCTGACATGAAAGATACCCAGCCCAGCTAGAAGTACTCTAACAAAGTAAAACTAAGGAGTAATGGAATATGTGCTACTTGATACATCCACAATCAAGTTCCAATATAACATGTCATGGACTTCCAAAAGTAAACCTTGTAAATCTACTTCCATTTCATACATATGGAAAAGATTGCGTAAATATTCTCATTTAATGCATAGTACATTATGTTTCATGGGTGCATTCAACATGCATAAAAGACATAACAACATCCTTTTCCTAACTATCAAAAAATATGTCAAGCTCCTACCATTTTGCCATTAGCTCTTTTATGTTCAAATGATATGTATAACTTGAAATCATCATAGTACATGGAGTATAACCATATGCATCATTCATATATATATAAAACTAGAAACATTAATTCCTTCTTGAGAAACCCATTGAAAGTCTCTTTTATTTTGTATCCAACCAATATAGAAGAACATATTCTTAGTTCCAGTTTAAACACAAGGTTAACGAACATTCCATCCTCTTGGTTCTCAATAGGAAATACAGTTGCATAATAAATATAAGTTTCTCTTTATATGATCTTTTATTTCTTTAAGCACGGAGAAACACAATAAACATTCTTGCATACTTCAGCACATGCAAACACCATTTCCTTATTATTTTATCTAGTATTCTAAGTAATCATAATCTTCAATATTATGTACTTTGTACTGATTTATATATGGCCTTATATTCATAGAAACATCCAATCATATTTATTATTTATCTATGCATATGCATTCAATGTACATATAATGAAAATAAGCAATACTCATAGGCATAGTCCTTCCTTGATATATTAACCATAATCAAACTTGTAAAAGATAGGTTTCAAAAATCATAACTAACTTGGCCTAAAATCATAGGTATTCATGTTCTAATTTCTATTTCTCCTTTCAAAAATGGATCAATCACAAAGAAACATAAGATACATGTTTAACCTCTCCTAACAGGATTCTTATTGAAATAGCCATAAATACTCAACCTCAGAATAAACATACGATAAGGTAAAATCACATTTCATATAATCATTCCAGTTCTAAAGGAAATTCATCAAGTTTCCCATCGCAATTCAAAAACACCAAGTTTGTTCCTAAGTTTATCTTTATCCATAAGTAAAATTTGATAGTTGTCAAAAACCTTGGTTTCTGTTTACTATCTTCTCTGTTTTGATAATATCCAATATCTTAAATGATATTATTGATTACATTTTCTCATAATAAAATAATAACCATCTTCAGATTTCTAATCATTTCAATCATTTCTTGATTTTAGTTCATCTGTTTTCCTTTAAATAAAATTTGCAAGTCCACTCATCTTTTTTAATCTAATATTTCTACCTATAAATAATAGATTCATTGTTCTATTTTCATTTTATATAATTTTCATTTTTCTTCCTTTCCTAATACTTTCTACAATATAAATAGATCTTTCTTTTAAAAAAAATTATTTTTCCTATCACAAAAATAGGACACTTTTCATCAGAAACGTGGATATCACAACTTCAAATTTCAGTCGAACATAGATAAGAGAAAGCATAAATTTTACAATACTTCACACAATTGCTAAATGCTCACAACACCACCAGTCCCTCTGCTCAAAACATATATCTTCCAAATTTCTAATAGATGGTATCAAGCTAAATTCACAATTTCACAGGCATGAGAGCTCCTACTTGATCATACAAAGAACCCACAAGAAGACATTCAAGGCAATAAAATCTCCACCAAAATGGAAATCAAAAAGGGGAAAAAGTTTGATGATAAGTACCCAGATGGAAAGTATTGGCATTCTCAGCACAGACTTCACCACCACGTTCATAGGCTTCATCAAGCAGCTCAATGGTAGAAGGGGAGGCAATTTCAAGCTTAACATCAAGGAAAGCATTCCTCTTCCTCTCTTTCACCATGGTAGCCTGCTTCATAACAACATCATACACTTGCTCTGTGCAAGTCATGATGGGTTTCTGTGAGGGATCCATAACACCACTGCTGCGGTCCCTGATGAAATTGAGCATCCACACCAGAGCACCAGCAGGCATTATCAGCAATCAATTATAATTGAATGGAATGAAAGCAGAGAGAGTGGATTTCTGTTCAATTCAGGGCTACTGTTCTGAATGCTCTTCCAAGTGCGTGCCTCCCTCCCCCCTTCTTTTGCTTACTATCTGCTGTGTATTTATAAAAAAAATCTAAATTTTCCTTTGCTACAACTGGCACACGGGTCTTCTCATCATTACTGCATACTTGTTTTCTTTCCTACGTCTCTCCCCAAAGTCTGAAATGCAGTTCGATTCATTAAATACAGTTGATTTTTTTTTTTTTTGGTTTGCAGGAAAATATCTGAGTGGGCAGCAAAATGGTCACACCCTCCTTTGTTGACCGGGTTTGGGTTATGACATTAACACTGCACAAAACCATTTCTTTGCCATTTTCTTTTATGCACTGAAGATAAAATGTTGTGGGAAGCCATTTTATAGAGTGGAATCTTAAGGCCTCTGCCGTCCGTTCTCGATTTCTATGCCATGCTGCATAGCATTATTGATCGGGCTAAAACATTCCTATCATCTTTTGAAGATATAATCGAGATATTAATAAATTAAAAGAGTAGGGGGTGACGGGCATTTTTAAGAGTAAATGTCTAAAAAATAGATTTTACACAATATTAAATCAGAGTACATGGATATTTAAGCATATATGCCATCTGGCAATTATAGAAAGAATCTTTGGGCTGATTATTTATTTGTTTAGACTACACAAATTATTTAGGGTAAGTAAAAAGGATGTGTAGGTCTTTTGAATCTATTTGTCAAAAGCCTCTATATTTTCGAAAGTATTTGTTAGTATTTTTTTAATATTGTAGAAGATTTAAATTCAACACCTTCTATATGTCTAGAATATAAATTAAATCAAGTACCTTTTCCATTAGTTATCTTTGTGTATAAAGCTTTGGTTCTTCTATTATCTTTTCATATATGTGATTCCATTATATACTTGGCCCATGAAGCAAAAGAAGTATATATTTCCATTAGTGAATGTTTTTAGAGACTCTTGATATATATACATGATGACAAACAACATTATCATGAATGAAATCTCAATCCCATTTACCTAGCCATTAACCACATAGATCTCTTTGCATATAGAGAACTCGTAATCTTTTGTGCAAATATCCCCATCATTATTTACTATACAATCTGGGTAACATGGAATTTAACTTTATCATACAAATTAAAATAACATAGTTGATCTAAAATGTCACCTTTTATTTACCTAATTTTGGTGTGAACGGAAAATTTAAAGATTATCTTAATTTGACTCTTACAAAATCATATGGAAAAATTTTAGTCTTCTTCATTAACATTAATGTTAATATAATATCTACCGTCGTACTCTCCAAACTTGTATTGACTATCAAGAATACTTGATACACATGTGATCAGAAATATTTGACATAACATGATATATGTATATGTGTGTGTGTGTGTGTGTGTGTGTGTGTGTATATATATATATATATATATATATATATATATATATATATATGTATGTATGTATGTATGTATGTATGTATGTATGTATGTATGTATGTGTATGTGTACATATATATACACGCATATATATATATACATATATATATATGTGTGTGTGTGTGTGTGTGTGTGTGTATACATATATGTATGTATGTATATATATATATATATGTATGTATGTATGTATGTATGTATATATATATATATATATGTATGTATGTATGTATATATATATATATACACATATATGTATGTATATATATATATATATATATATATATACACATATATGTATGTATATATCACTAGTACATTTGATCTTATTTTTTCACCAAAATTTTTGACCATCAATTACAAAGGTTTAGGTTGGTCAGATTATAGAAGGAAAATTTTCTCTTTTTTTTAATCCATGCCTGTGTTGGTCAAAATTTTGACCAATACCAATTAGGTCAAAATATCGACGCACACGGGCATAACTTTAAAAAAAAAGTTTCATTTCTCATTTCATTTTTACGGGAAAATTAGATCAAGGGTTGCAGCGCACGCAGGAGGACTGCAGCGCGTGAAGGATTTCCATCTTTAGTCATTGTGTGAATTGGTATGGTCTTCGAGATCTCACTGTTTGTGATGTGTTGAATGAAGATTGAAACAAAAATATAATACGAGTGGTTTGAATTCTTTTAAAGGTTCCCAGTTTGATAAACTAGATTTTAGTAATCACAGTTTAAAATTCTGGCTTTGAACACTGGTTTCATAAAATGTGGGGTATCCTACTTTCCCACCGATGGATGTGAATGTCACCTTGGGAAATGTCAGTTCCTTTCATGTATACTAAGAATTCAAAACCCCAAGCCCGTAACTGTTCATCTGCGCACGGAGGATTGATGCCCTAGGCTAATTACTTAATATGTATTTAGCATACATGTCTATCAGGGCATTCACGGCTACAAAGTCTGTCAAATATCCACCTTCTATTATGGTTTGATGGATTCCTATACCTTGTTCCAAAGCTCCCATTTGGGCACAAGGTGGGAGGATGCTAATAAAGGTTGTGGAATTTGGCCTTACACCTACTAATCGTATTTGCTTAAAAGTCTCTAGGGCTTGTTCAACGAACCCATTTTGTGTAAATCCTGTGATCATTGAAGTCCATGAGATGACATCTCATTAAGGCATTTTTTGAAATAGTTTCTGAGCCTTCTGAATGCTTCCACATTTTTCATACATATCCATCAAGGCACTGGCAATCACAACATTTGACGAAAATCCACTTTCCATTGTGCATCGATGGATTTCCATACCGGTTTGACAGCTCCCAATTTAGCACATGCTGGGATGATGCTGAAAAATGTTGTGGAGTTTTGTTTAACACTTGCTAATTGCATTTGATTAAAAGCCTCCAAGGCTTTCTCAGCAATCCCATTTTCTGCATATCCAACAATCATTGTTTTTCCTGAAATCACATTAGGTTGATGCATTCTTTTAAAAAATTGTAAAGCTTCATCGAGAGCACCATTTTGTGCATATCCTAATATCATTGTATTCCATGAAACCGTAACTTGTTCATGCATTTTGTCAAATAGTTCATGTGCTTTCTGCATCCTTCCACATTTTGCATACATATCCATGAGAGCATTTACAACTACAACATCTGAAAGAAACCCTCTATCTATTATACTTTGGTGGATTTCCATACCCTCTTCCACGGCCCTCATCTTGGCACAGGTTGTAAGTATGGTGGTAAATGTGAAGTGATCCGGGTGAACCCCTGTTCGCTGAATTTGTTGAAAAAGTTTCAATGCTTCTCGAGGATAACCATGTCTTATGTAAGTTGCGATGATCAAATTCCATGAGAAGACATGTTGGGTCATGTGGATAACTATTGTAATCAGTTATATTAGATGATAATTAGGCCTTTATAGGGATTACACATCCATTATGTTTCTAGGAGAAGGATTATATAAAGGAGATGGCTAGCATTGTAAGGCTAGCTATTTATTGTAATATCATGATGTGGATTATATGGAGATATAACATGGAGTAGATTATTCAATATGGAGTAATGTACAATGTTCCCTATCTCAAATGTTTGTTCTATATCTATGAATGATAAAGAAAATTGATTAAGTTGAGTAAAGAAATGTTGGCAATTATGTATGCACTTGATAAGTTTAGACAATATTTTCTACGTTAGATATTTTTGGTAAAAAATAATAATAACAGTCTCAAGTTCTTCTTAAACCAAAGGAATTTAAATGACTATCAACAAAAGTGGGCAAGTAAATTGCAAGATTATGATTTTGAGATTGATTATATGAAAGGAAAGATAGATGTAGTAGTTGATGCTCTTTGCAGAAATCTTACTCTATGTTCTATATCCTCTATTTCTGCTAATTGGAAGATCTCCATAATTTTAGAATATGCTAACTATTCATTTGTCTTTAATACCTTGGATGAATTAATCAAAGATGACAAGTATATCATTGTTGATGGGTTGATCTACTACAAGAATAAATTGGTACTAGAATTCACAATTAAGGAGAAGATATTAATAGTATTTCATGATACACCCATTGTTGGTTATCAAGGGTATTTCAAAACTTAATTAAAAATTATAAGATAGATTTTCTTGGAAAAGGATGAAAGAGAATGTCCTCATATACATCAAGGAATTTTTGGCTTCTCATCAAAATAAGGGTGAGTGGTTAGCAAGGTTACTACAACCACTACCAATTCCTAAATAAAAGAGGGAAAATATTTCCATGGACTTTGTCACTACATTGCCTAAGATTGAAGGTACATATTGTGCATATGTTGTGGTAGATAAATTTTAAAAGTATGAACATTTCTTTCCTCTCACATATGATTTCAAGGCATCCCATATAGTAGAGTTATTCTTTAGGGAGATTTTCATATTGCATGGTTCACCCAAGAGTATTGTTAGTAATAGAGATAATAGGTTCCTTAGTTTCTTTTGGAAGGAATTCTTTCACTTGACATGTACAAAGCTCACACCTAGCACAAGCTATCATCCTCAAATAGACAAGATAACATAAATTGTTAATGAATAGATAGAAGGAACTTGAGGAATTACGTTTCAAATTAGTAAGTTGCTTGGGTAAAATGGTTGCACCTAGGAGAGTATTGCTATAATACCTCTCATAATGTCTAGATTAGTATGCCTCCTTTTCAAGATCTTTATGGTCATGATGCACTTTCTTTTTCTGATTTATTATTTCAAGTGGTAGCATGAACCCATTTCTGACCTTTGACATTGAGCCCTAGTCTAAACTGGCCACTTCACCTAGAGAGTCTGGTGTCGGGTTGAGAGTGCAGGAGTGTAGATTGCTACAAGATGAGGGTAGTTTGTAGGGGAATAGAACAGGGAATACAAATATATTATGTTTGTTTAGATTCTATCTTTTGCTTCCTGTTTGAGGGCGTAGACAGCAACAGGTCTAATTGGAATTCGGGGCCTGAATTTGCAAACTTATGTTGTGCGTATTTGAAACCAGTGTTCTAAGATTGGAAGACATACTTAGAGATATCTGGTGTGACCTGACCCTTATGAAGAAGTTAGGATTAAGAAGATTCAACAGTCCTTATTTGGTGGACTTGAGGAGATTGAATTCTAAAGAAGAAACCAAGAGTTAGATGGTTGTGTGATATAAGCTATAGAGACATCCTTAAAAGGTTAACCTTGTGATAGGGAAGCCAAGTGTGGTTACTGATTGAGGAACCTTCATTCATCAGTATTGTCAATCACTACAGGACAGTGGGTTCCCACTTTAAGCTTCTTGTTGTGACCACTTTGGACCAAGATTGGATGTAGATCGTATTTGGGTTCCCACTTTAAGCTTCAACCCCCCATAAGACAGACTTGTCATCCTTCATTATTGGACCAAGATTGGTACCTATCCTAGTAAGTCATTATGAGACAGTGCATCATCCATCCTGGAGTAATTTTTGAATCTTGTATTCAAGGTTGGGAATGGTAGTTAGGACATGTTATTAAGTGGACTTTGAAGGTGTGGGGTCTAGGTTCTAGTAGGTTGTTGTCCTGGAGACCTTTGAGAAGGTTTTGAAGGACAAATTGCCCTAATCTCTCACACATACCCTAGTCCTTGCATCAATAAGTGCCATCATCATATTAAATGAGACATAAAGAAAAAAGTATCATAGAAATTTTTTCTGAAGTATCCTAATTGAACATAAGAATCTACTTGTGAATAGGATAAAAAAGAGAACCATTTAAGAAATAGTCATTTTCACACAAACAAAAGATATTAGTTGTTATGATCATGGTCTTTCCCATTCTAAGAATATATAATTTTTTTATTAGTATAGATATGATATTATATGTTCCTATAAACATCCACAATTTTAACAATATCATTGAACTTATGCAAGTTGCATCATTACCACTATTTTATGAAACAATCTACAAATTTAAAGTTATATTTGAGTTAAAATATAAGTAATATTAAAATAACACTTCAAATATTTATCAATATCAAATAAGTATTCTTAGTTCACATCATGTGGCCAATTTGAAACAATTAAATACTTTTCAAACATAATATTGTTTGCATTTAATTTTTATTTTTATGATAATTTATTCATAGTTATTTATTTATTTATTTATCTTTAATCTTTATTTGAGAGGTCACAATACTTAGTCATTGTCCATGTTTAAATGATTGTTTGCTTTATGTGACTTGTCTTCAATTCTTATTATAAAGTTTATGAGTTCCAACGCTAATGAAATCCATGCATTTGAAGTAGAATTATGTAAAAGTTTGAAGTTAAAATAATGTGAATATAATCTAAAAGGAATGAAATTTATTAGGTAGATATTGCTCTGCTTTAAATTTTTTTGTTTTTTGTTTTTCCATATTTACATCAGCAATATATTGTCATGATATTTCTCTTCTTGAAATCTATTAATGCTTGCATCTTTGTCATGAAATAGTACCCTCGTTTCAATCTTTGAATATCACTACCTTTTAGAAACTGTCCCTCTTTTGATTTTTATGACATCATTCCTGACTGTGGCTATGAGCCTTCATAATGGTGCATGTTCTTTATTCATTGTGCTTTGCAATCATGCATGCATGACCTCTATTATATCTTGATGACTATTATAAGAGTGTCTTTGTGACTTATCATAAACCATATGAATCATTATTTTTTATCACTTTATACCACTATGACAGTGGATAAGCATTGAAGAAGAACTTTCTTTAAACATTTCTTATCCACATTCTTTTGGCATCTTTTTAAATCATGAATTGTTACACTTATCGTCACCTCATCAAGCCTATTTGACAGTCAACCTTGTCTATAACTAAGAACTCAAAAGTGTTGTTTTTCATTGGGACTAATCTTTTCTTACAAATTTGATCACCATTTATTGACATCCTTTTGATAGTCACTTCTCAAGACTCTTGGATGCATTTTTTCCTTTCAGTCTTACTATTCCTTCACTAATTTTGAAATGTAGTAATCTAGACAACACATTTATCTCTATAATAAAATGTCATTCAATTTAACATTTTGCATGTTAGTTTTTATTTTCTGATTTCTTCAAATCGAGCCTATACGTTCCAAGCATTGCTCTTCTTGCAACATCAAGAAAGACCATGTCTAACGATATCAACGCACAACAAAATAGGGAGACAATTGCTAGACTATGGTCTAACTTAAAAAGAAAAGGTGATGGAAAATGTTATTGTCCTTTCAAAATTTGTAAGGGCTTAAAGACTCGAAGATATCTAATCAAAACAGCTAAGGAACATTGTAGGCAACATGGTCACATTGAAGGGGGAAACGAATTTCATCCATTGGTATGTATTTTAATAATTTATAAAATACACAAGAAATGATTTGATGATGACATCATGGTCATGGTTAATATAAGGTCATCATTTTCATATAGGTCAACCTCCCTGGGTTTCATGTTATGGACCATGACAATCCGGAGAATGTGGATTTCTAAATGAGGGAACATGGAGGTGTGAATATAGAAGTAGAAGGTAATGATCCCATGGAAGAAGACCGCGATGATGAAGAAGATCACAATGATCAAGATGATCACGATGATGATGATGATGATGATGATGATGATGATGATGTTGACGTAGACCTTGATGTACCTATACTTGAGAAAGCACACGAGCCCCTATATGAAGGCTCCCAAACAACTCTTCTTGCCGCTGTATTGTCGTTGGTGAACTTGAAGGTTATGAATGGTTTAACCAATGTAGCAATGACACGTATGTTAAGGTATGCCATCTTTTTTCATTATTTTATTTGTAATTCCCTTACAATTAACATTGGGTGAATCGTGTAGCAATTAATATTCTTTAAATTAACAAATTATATTTTTGGTCATAGGTTGATAGGTGAGTGTTTTTTACCACCATCAAACATTCTACCTCACTCGTACCGAGAATTATCTACCATTATGAAATATATTGGAATGGAGTATCAAACAATACATGCATGTCTGGATGATCATATTATATATCATAAACAACATGAATTTGCAATAGAATGCCCTGTTTGTCATATTAGTAGATATCAATCAGATCGAATAACAAAAAAGGTGCCTCGCAAGGTTCTTCGATTTATTCCCATTATTCCACATCTGCAATGATTATTCAGGTGCAATAGCTTGGCACAATTTATGGATTACCATGCACACAATAGAAGTTGAGATGATATTATGTGAATGCTTATGGATGGTTTGGCATTTAAGGAAATAGAGGGAAAATGGCCACACTTTAAAGAAGAACCTCGTAATCTCAAGCTTTCATTGGCAGCGGATGGTATCAATCTGTTTGGAGAGATGAGATCTACTTACTCGGTGTGGCCTATTTTTGTTATCAACAATAATATTCCTCCTTGGATGTCCATAAAGAGGGAGCACATAATGTTGGCACTAATTGTTTCAGGTATTTTTCATTTAATAGTCATCTAAATTAATTTATTATAAATAATCCATCAAAATGGTAATAATTATGTAATGTTTTTGTTCATTCAACTAGGTAAGTACCAAGTTAAAGATATCAATATATATATTGAGCCCCTTATCAACAAGTTGATGGTGTTATAGAATGGGGTCACTATGTATGACATCTCTAAACCAATAGGATAAAGACAATTTCAATTCCATGCAATGCTTGTATGGACAATACATGATGCCCCTAGGCTAACACATTTTTATGGTATGTTGTCTTCTTAACACCTCTTTTTTGGTATGTTATAGTGCTAACACAAAGTTAACATATTTAATCCAATTATACATGATTTTGTAGGTCTTCAGACAAAGGGAAAATTTGCATGTCCATTTTGTGGTCCAAAGATGAAATCTCGTCATTCAAAAAGTTTAGGAAAGCAGGTGTTCGATGAGAATAGACACTTTCTCCATAGAAACCATAAGTACCAAATTACCAAAAAACATCTTTTCAATGGGAAAGAAGAGACTACATCAAAGCCACGGAGAATGATACCTTGCCTATGGAAGTTGGAATACAATAAAATAAATCGTCGAGGTAATGTCATTCCATCTGATGGTTTTTGTTTGAAATTTATATTTTGATATTGTGTTTTGTTTACTGATGATGTAATTGATGCTCGTGAAGGTCGTCAAGGCATTAATGACCAACTTCCAAAAGGACTAAAAAGTTATCCTACGCAATTTAGTAAGTTTTTGTACTACGAGAAACTCCCAATCATGCATTTGTTTGATCCTATGCATATTGGAAAGAATGTAATAGAGACATTATGGAAAATCTTGGATGGAAGGTGTGACAAAGAAAAAATTGTCAAGATTTGTAGTGACATTGAAGAATCTAACCATGCAATGAAAAATGTCATTCGATCAAATAACAATGGAGACCAGATTGATACAAGTGCCCTTAGTTGGTTATTGTCGAAGCAACAGAGCAATGCTATAAAAGAAGTCATAAAAAATATGATTTCTCACAGGGTTTGTTGTGAACATAAATGATCTCATATCAAAGAAAAGTGAATTTGGGTCAGGGATGAAAACACACGATTGACATACATTTATTAAGGTAATTCATGTTATTTTGTATTCACTATATATTTGTATACTGCATGTAGTTTTCATTGTATTCTTTTATAAAATATTAATAAGATCATTTTACAAATATTGCAGTATGTTCTACCTCTATCTCTCCCACACCACTTTGCCAATAGTGTCAAACAAGTTATATATGATCTTGGAAAATACATGAGGTGGTTGTCATCAAAAGAAATCAATAAAGAAAATATAAATTATTGGAAGAGAAGAATTTCTCTTCTTATGAGTGAAATGCAAAAGTGTCTCCCTTTAACTTTTTTCAATGCACAAGAACACTACCTCATACATCAAGTTGAGGAGATTGAATTGTGTGGACCTGTACCAACTAGGTCAATGTGGATGGTTGAGAGGCACTTAAAATTTTTGAAAGGCTTGATTCGACAGAGAGCACATCCTGAGGGTTCTATGGTGGAGGGATATATGGTATACCAGACCATGATGTACATTAGTGAATATCTTCCCAAGTTTGCAGCAAAGATCCATGTAGATCGTATTTGGGATCCCAACTCCATTAACAAATTTGAAGGGGAGTACTTGATAGGCAAAGGTAGATTGAGGAAAGTGAGAGGTAAATATAAGATGTTATTGTAGTTAATTAATTCTTATAAATCTTCAATATAAGTTATTTATAATTGGTGTATTTTTTTTATATAGTTGGTCAAGAGTGGGATGCAATACATTTGTATATTGTGAACAATCTTGATTGGATGATGGTATGGACTGAATGATGTCAACAAAATGGTTGCTCATTAACATGGGAAGGTGTTGCTTCATTGGTTAAAGAAGCTCATTGTAATGGAGATTCCAATGTTACGCCAATGGTAATTGATCTAGCATATGGTTTAAGAGGTAGAGAGGTACGTACAAATTTATTAATGATCATGACTCGTATGTTTCGTATCAAATCACGATGTAAATAATTTTCACACGCTTGAAAAATTTCAAGTCAAGCACCACAAAGCTATGTACTATCATGGCCACAAATTTTGCATAAAAAAGTTGGATGACACGAAGAAAACTTGTGATTCTAGGATAACTGTAGTTTTTGAGGTCACTAATATATCATCTAGAAATGACATACATCCTCAACAAGTTCAAAATCAATACTATGGCATCTTGGATGGTATAATTGAGTGTGACTTTAACTCCTTCAAAGTAGTTCTATTAATCATCAAATGGTACAAGCTACGACTGAATCAAAATGATCCAGATAGAATTGTTATTCAACATAATAATAGATTTACAATGATTAATACAAAGTTGTTTGAGCCATTTGGAGATGAGCCCTATGTTCTTCCAAGCCAATGTGAGAAGGTGTTTTACTCATAGGTTCCACATAAACAGTGTTGGTCATTTGTTGTTAGACATGATCCAAGAGGAAGGCCGATAAAGTATAATGTTATGGAAGAAGAAAATATTGAAGATGATGAAGAAGCAGATTATGAAGATCAAGATGATGATGATGATGATGATGATGATGATGGTGATGGTGATGATGGTGATGGTGATGGTGATGGTGATGATGATGATGATGGCGATGATGATGGTGATGATGGCGATGATGATAGTGGTGATGATGATGATGATGATGATGATGATGATGATGATGATGATGATGATGGTGATGATGATGAGATGGATGAAGAAGATGATCAATAATATGATTAAAATGTACAAGGTATATAGGTGATTTAATTATTTATATATTTGTATTGATTAGTATATATATTTAATATTGATTTATTGATTTCAATTCTAATGATTACATATTCATTGTGTTCAATTCTAATGATTACAACATATGTGATTTATAATTACCAATGTTTTGCTTACGATGCTCAATTAATTACTACTAATACATGTATATATTGTGTTTGATTATCACCCTTTTGGCAAACAGACAATTGACTACAGACATTGTCACCCCTTTTGTTGACGATCTTGTATTCCATATATAAGGTAAATTTGTTCATGTTTACGATGTTGCATATTGTTCATGTTGTCTTCTAAGTTATTTGTAGCATATGTATCATGTAATTTTTAGCTAACTTAAGATAAATGATTAACATATATGTAGGAAATTTAACCCCTTTGGCGTGGATCGTGCACAGTGACATGGATCAGCAGGTATAAGTCAATAAATAGACATAATTTTCTTATATTCTTCTTGTTTATCACTGAGCACGTATTTTATAAATAGACATATTATATAATCATATAATGTATATATAGACAAAGAAGAACCATATAGACATATAATTATATAATCACTTTCAACTTAGTACATTTTATATCTCCCACGTATAGACAAAGAAGAACCGTACGTATGGGTCACGACTTGATTATTCTATATATATTATTTAAATATTATCAAAATTATTTTTGAAGCGGGGACGTGACAATATCTCATTTGATGGATTGCAGGACTCACCAAATAGGTACTTGTCAGATCTATCTACATCGAATGAGGGAAATGAGGGAATGGTAGATGAAAGTTCTACATGTAGTACGGCTAAAATGGGGAGATTAACTAGAGGTCAAAAGATTAGAAAAAAAATTGAGAAACGCATGCAATTTTTCCTTGTTAAAGAGGGGTCATTTTCTTATGATGATGAGACCAAAGGTGACATCAAGGTGCCCTTTTGGTACACGCATATTGAGAAAGAATGGGTACCCAATGAGCTACCTCCAATTAACATTGATTTTTGTGTTAATGAGAGGATATATCGCATAACTCCATCCTCATTACATGGTTTGGGCCTATTTTCCATGGATGAGATAAAGGTATGTTACAACAAAGTTGTTAAATTGTTCAAGTATGTTGGTCTGTATTACAATTACAATGATTGGATGCAGATTTTTCAATATAAAAAAAAGTATGTGTAGGTATGCACTATCAACAAATTATATACAATGGAAATAAAATGATCAAAGTAAAAGATTTGCAATGTTCATTGATGGGAGACCATAAGCAACAGGTAATATTGCAGGTTTTATAAATAGTATGCGACCTTCCTCAACTAATAAGTAACCCAATTGCATATTTGAGGCGCATGAAGGGAATCAAGTTTTTGTATGTGTGATAAAATCAATAAGTGCAGGGGAAGAACTGCTAATAGATTACCATTTAAATCACATAGATACAAATAAAGTTACTATCATGAGGGTGGTAAGTACTATATACCATTTTATTAATAAGTTTTTTTTGCTAATTCTATTATTTTCAGTTCGCTGAAGTTTTTATATTTAATCTTTGTCACAGGACGATATGGATCCCCCACATGATAGAGGCCACAAGGATGCTCCTCCCACCCATTCTTCAACAATGGTAAACCTTATTGAAATTGTACAAATTAGATAGTTGAAAAATGTTATATTATTATGTTATTTTATTTAGAGTTTTAAAGTTTTTATGATAGTTTTACTGATATTCCTATCACAATTTGATGTTCAGGATAGGGGAAAAGCACTTGCAGCAACAAAGACAATAGCTACCCCTTCTAATGATGATATCGCAGAAATGCCTAATATAAAAATATGTTGAGAAAAAAACTAAAAAAAATCAATTTAGAAATTATAAGCATTTTGGATTAAGAAAATCCAACCAAGGAGATGTTGAAGAGGCTATCTGAATTGATGGTGCAAGCACGTCGTTATGAAGTAAGTAGTAATGAATCTTTAGTTATAACAAAAGTTCAATAAAGGTTTATATTTTATACTCTTTTATGTTGTGAAGTAAAATATGTAATATGTGTTCTTGTTACAAGATTGTTTGGAAACTCAAGTACCTGGTCAAGGACAACGCAGTGAGGCTAGTACTAGCAGAGCTCTGGCCACCTCAGGTAAAATAATCCTTTAGTTGACAAGTTACAAGGAATTTTTTCTTTAGAACATTCAAAAACTTCTTAAGTTAACTCTTACTTTTATTATTTTAGAATGTCTTTGCTAACAATGTATTGTTCAGGTCATCAAGTGCAAGCGACTCCTTCTAAAAGGTCGATGGACGTCCATTAGAGATTGTTGAGTGCAATGTCATCAACAAGGAGCATGCAAACATCGATGCCTTCATGGTCTATGCCTGGTAAATCCTTGTTTTGCTATATTTGGTTTTGTGTTAATTATGATTTGATAATTTGTACTTTAATCTTGGGTGCATCACATAGTAGATTAATTTTGTGGAGTAGGAGATACACTAGCGTCGTCTACTACACCAGATACCGATCAGAGTACATGTATTGGTGATTATTCACCATCATTTACTGGATCTACCCATCTTTCTAGCACGGGAGTTATGCAGATGTCACTGTTGATTGATGATAATGAATTGATGTCTTTAAAATGTCCTAAGCTTCCACGTACTTTAAAATTATTATTTTTTATATTGTACTATGCATTTACCTATTCATAACAAGTTTTGGATTGATTATCCCATGACATTTTTTGCAGGAAATGATTCATTTTATAAGATGCTTTATGACCTCGCACTAAAGATATTCGGGCCCACCATACGTACAAGGTGGAACATCATAAGTGAACTAACCCTATCCCACTTTTTTTTTTCATATCATTAATTGGTACAATACTTTTCCTTTCATTCAGGTCTTTTCTTTTACTATATTCAAGGTACACAACTTTAGTTAATTTTTCTATCTAACAACTTTGTGTTTTTTCTTAAAAGGTGGAACTTGCAAGACAAAAAATTAAAAGATCAGATCATTAAAGATTTAGAGCATGAGTTTGGTAGTAATTTTTTTGAGGAGAAGAAAAATTTAGAAAAATCTTGCAAACATCTTAAGACTGTGAGGGACTCATATAGAAGGAGTCTCGTCCAGAACCCAAAGTACGAGCGTCCTCCCTTTATTCCAGTGAGGGATTGGAATGGGTTCATTTTGGATGCAAAGGAGAAAGGGGATGCTCAAAGAGGAATTACACCACCAAATGAGAGAAGAAGGTATGCAATAGTATTAACTACTAGTATAATGTAATAATGCACTAATTAGTGATCTTTATATCTATATCATCTAACATATTTCAAACTTTTCATAGGTTGCAAGACACGTCAAAGGCAACAAAGGCCAGGCTGCAAAAGATTGGGCAGCACAAACTTGGCTCTGGTGGATATTCCAAAATTAAAGCATGAATTGTAAGTAGCAATAAATGAATTGCAGAGAAAAATTATTTATAAAATGCAAATAATTTTGTTTAATCAAAAAATACAAGGCTCTGAATTTAATTTAGAGGCCACGACAGAACACAAAAAAATTGTCTTCAAGGAAGGCTATCAAGCCGTGGCTGAACACCTACACCAAGCTTCCATTGGCCCAACCCAAGAGTCTCCCGCATCATGTGAATAGGTAAATATGCCAAAAAATATATTAGAAATTGAATACTTGAGCAACAATCTATTTGATAATAATGTGCATGACATTGCAATGCAGCCTCTTAATCATAACACAGATCATACGCCGCATGATGAAGCCCTTGATGTGCATTGTAGTGTCGATGGAGGTGCTCATTTGCTATTTAAAATTAATTATGTAATTATTAATACAATTTAACATCTTAAATTGAACTTGGTGTAACCTTTTTTGTGTATATTTTAGAGGATACATAATGTCATGCTGAACGAGTGCCAGAGGATGTTCAGAGTGATCACCATGTAGATCATGTGGCACATTCAGGTAAAGAAAATCTATGTTTTGTTCTTTTAAATTAATTATGTGTGAATTTAACTCATGACATAGTTGTTATTGTAGCGGACCCCCCTTTGGCGCAACGGCCTTCTATTCCTGAACAGATGAGGAGGAGACATGTGTTGCCATTAGAAATGGTAGAGGAGGGGAATGACAAGGACATTGATCTTCCTCTTAGAAATTACATTAAAAAAATAGCAAGAAACCCAAAAAGAAATGATTATAATTAACATTTTTTGGTAATGAAAGAACATTGTCTTAATGCATGTAATTTTGTACTAGTAAGTTGATGAATGATGTGTTAATGAATTATTCATGAATGTTGTGTGTTAATGAATTTTATGTGTTAATGAATGTTATCATGTGATTATAATGATTGAATGTTATATTTCAAAAATGGATGAATGAATGAATGTTATTAGATGTTAATGGGGAATTTGGAGTGAAGTTAGGGAGGAGGGGGGGGGGAGGGGCCAAATGAGCTTACACCTTCACATGGTTGGCCTTTTTAAGTAGAGAATATTAAACTATTCTCAAAACCAAGTGAAGCTCAAACTTTAAAGATAAGCTTAGAGTTAATAGTGACAACCAATTAGCAAGTCGACATGAAGTTCATCGTTACAGGTATCTTGCATTCTCAATGTTTGGAGCATTATTAAAAGCATTGTTATAAACATTATTACTGTTATGACCTCTATGCATATTAACACTCTATCACTGGTTTTTTGCACACTTTACTAATCATTGTTATGTATTGCTAATGCATTATAGCAACATTGTCTTTAAGCCCACTTGACCATTATTTTTGCAATAAGGTTCTTGTGATTGTCACTTGATGTCCTTTTGGCCTCTAATTTGCCCCATATGATACTTTGTTGTGTTCCTATTAGGTATCTTTTTTTCTCTTTATGACAATCATTTACAAACTCACCATGCTATATATTCATTATTAAAAAATAATAAAATGATACCTCTGTATTATGGTTCTTGTCATCCCTCTCTAAAACATGACCCCTCTGTCAAAACAAAGACTCCATCTCTGTTCTTGAAAACACGCCTTCATCATTTATTGGGACAGTGCTTTAACATAGTTCCTAGATAATTGTGACTGATTTTTTTTATGGCCTTCGATTGATCTTTTTGACTTTGCTACATCAAGAATGGTGAACAACTCATCTTCCTCATGGATCTTGTCATTTCATTGTTTTGTATCAATGTTTGTTCACCATTGACTTTGTATAGCAAAACCCTTGAAAAATCACTATTTTTTCACTTCCATTACATCTTTGTCCTGCATTTGTTGTTATTACAACATTACTTACTACTGTTCTTACCATACTCTTCACATTCTAAAACAAATCACTATTTTATAACCTTGAGCACATCTTTGTTCTTTGATTGTGAATACCACAATGTTCTTTGACAGTGTACACATCACTATTTTTTGAAACCTCTTTGTTCATTGTCAATCCATCTATAAACACTGATTTGTTTGTATATTTCATTGTCCTTTAGACATTAAACCATGGGAATGACAAGGACATTGATGAGTTTCTTGTCCTTTCGATAATGACTATCAATTCTCAACTAATGAAAATTTAAACAACTAATTAATGAATGGTCTCGTATTATTACCTTTTTAGTTTTTAAAGCACAATGTCATATTTTAATATTGTGTAGTTTTTTTCTTATGTCAAAGTATTCTTTTACTATTCTAACATCGCTATATTCTTGTGATTTGTTTATCTTGTTTCTTTGCAGTCCTTGATGCACTTGGGGAAAAGTATGATGAGGCAATGAGAAGAAATGATGTGAGGGCAATTGTTGTTACTGGTATGTATGCCCTTTTAATATCAACACTTAGTTTCTTATTTTATATTTCCAAATGTTCATTGCATTACATGATCTGTCTTAAGTTTCCAATTCATTTTGTCTGTGAAGTCTTGTCATGCTCGTATTTCAACACCAAAAGCACAACTTGGGTATTTCATGCTTGTACTATGATATTGCCATATCAAGTAGAGCCTCATATTCATAATTGCAAGGTTATATTGACATATCAAACACAAAACTATATAACATCATTTCTATCATCAAAGGGAGGTTCATTGTATAGCTTATATCGATACTTCAAGAAGAGCAGAGATCTCTATGAATATCTGCAAATTGGAATATCTTAACTTTGCATAATTCCTAAAGTCATCAGATACAACAGTGATTTAATATCATATCCAAATTATTATTTGTAGATTATACATATTAATCTAGACAATCTTAGCATTACCTATATATAGACCTAATCACCTTGCATATATCCAATTATCAAATTAGAGATAGCAATGATATTGTCATATATATCTTATCAATTGGATAGGCTTAACATTTATAAGTGGTATCATAGATCATAATTCATAGTGTTAATTGAGACTTGGAGTGATGCAAAGCTTGACAACTAAAGGTGAATAAGCCCAATCAGACTTAATAATCTAAACTTTCATTCATCATAGGTTTCATTGTGACAGCCGATTGTATGGTTGCTGAAAGAGATTTATAATCTTGTGATATATCAATGATGAGAACATCAACAACATCAATACTCTCCTTGGTAATCAAAACCAACTCACCAACATTTGATGATTGTTGCAGATATTATGGCTCCTTCACGGACTGAGGTTGGTCTCTTCATCAGGCGGGTCTACCACCCTTTTAGTTAAGGGCTAAAGAGACTGATTTATTGTTATAACTTGCTCGTTGTGGGGAAACTTTAAACACTTATTGATGATAGAAGGAATAGCTTTCATGCCATTGAGCCAAGGTTGTCCTAATTTCACACAAAATAAGTCCAAGGTAGGGATAATAGAAAGGGTAACATCTAAGGACTTAAAACCAACTTTGATAATAAGGGTGACCGAACCTAGGATGCGGAACCAAAAGACCTATCCAAAAGGAAAGCTAGCAATGTCTAAGAGAATTTTAGACACGAGGAATAATTATTCACAGGTATGAACAATTTAATAATTTGTCTTTGGTTAGTTTTTTGTGATATGAAATATTTTACAGATTCAAAATTAAAAAATTGTCCATTCTATTGTAGAGTTTGACAAATGGATTGTATACTTTTCAATCTATTTTTCCTATGTCAGCTCTTATAAAGGCTCCAAGATGTTTCCTCCACTCTCCTAAATGGTTGGAACTCCTCAAAATTGTCTGCTACATGTGGCATAGATTGATCTCTGCCTCTTAACTCCTCATTATTTCCTTAATATAGTCACTTGCCTGCATATAGGCTATGTTCATGTTGAGTTCAAGGTGAGTTAGGTCTATTTGAGGCATGGAAAGAGGTGGTGCAGGAGCACATCAAACATTCAGTTCCGAGTCAAAGATAAAATCATCCAAAACAAATCAGAGGGATGGAATACATAAAGAAGGTTTTCAAATCAATTGGGAAGTATTGAAGCCTCTAATGGCTTTTTGATTTTATGTCATAGAAGTTTTACAAGTCCTAATGGACCAAACTCTTGATTGTAGGACCAAAAGTGTCCAAGAATAAATAAATGATATAAAGAATCTAGAATAAATTAGTATGGAAGTTCAAGTTTTTAGGAAAGGGTTTAATGATTTCAAAGGTTTTTCAAATTCAAACATTTGATTATAAGTGGTTAGTATTATGTGGTTGAAGGAAGTTAGTATTTTGTATTATGCTTAAACCAAACTCCAAAACCGATAGGAGTTAGTTGAATTAGTTTCTAGGAAGTTATGTTATAGGAATTTTATAAATAACAATAGTCTCTATTCACGGAACAGTGAGAAAAGGGGAACATTGTACTGGTGAACGACAACAGCAATAAGAAACTTATTTATTTCCTGCAATCCATTCATACTTAAGGTTTATTTTTTATTAGTTTGATGTGCAATTGAATTAGCAGTGGTAAATTATCATTCAAAGACTGTTGGTTTGAATGCACCTTACATTATTTTGAGGGTGTTGTTGCGCCAATTTAGGGAATAGTAGGCTTTCCTGTCAATACTATTATTGCAGTAGTGAAATTAACTTAATGAAAACCATTCCATGAGTGTGGGGGCCCGATATTCATGGAGTGGTTTAACTTAACATGTACCATATATTATTAACTATGTGTGTGCAAGGGTAAAACCATGCGGGTACTGTTCATATCAATGGGGAAACAGTGAAAATGGTGGCTAAGGTTTAATAGTGGTCAACCTGTCCACTTGAGGCATTCATGTTATGTAGGAAGTATTAGTAAAAACACTGAGTATTGAACTGTCAAAGGTGAATGCGCATTTGTTAGCTTTGGCACTGAATTGATATGTTGAAAGAGTTTAATGTTTCTTGAATCGGTTTTGTGAAGAATGTTTAATGTTTATCGAGTTGATTATTTGATGAATCTATGTTGATCGATGAAAGTGAATGTATGGTGTCAGGCTTCGAAGGAGTTTAATAGTTATAAGAGTCTAATTTCAGTTTCAAATATTGAAGTTAATGTCTGGTAAAGATTCAGTTATTACATGTTTATCAATTATGCATCTAGTGCATTCATAATCATCATTAAATCAAAACGCTTTATTTAGACTTTGGTTTAACTTGTCTATGTATTCATTTTTGAAGACCGATATTAATGTTTGATAAGAAACACATTTTGAGAATCCATTATTTCATTTGGAGATTGATAAGTGACTCGGTGGTAGGTTTTTGATAAAAATAATCTAATTGAGAGGAGTTCGATGTTTGAATGTATTGAAACCAGAAATAGTTTCAAGAATCTGTTGAGTGGGTTCATGGATTGATTTCAGCCAAGTATGGGAGATTACAAAGTTAGTTGTGCCATGAGATGAATGATTGGTGTTTCATATTAAAAGTTTTTGAATCTTTGATAAATGTCTAGACATAAGAACTTTGGAATATTCAGAATTTTAATGTTGTTTTCAGAAAGATTAAAGATTGTTATGTAGAATTGAATCTCTATTCGGTTTCCCAAAGTCATAGAATTTCAAATTGAACTTTGAGTTGAGCCTAACTTCTTGAGTTGATTCCAAGGCATTGTAGAATCCTCGAGTTGAGTTGGGTTCCTTAAGGGGATATTGGTTGGCTCTGCATCAAGTGGTATCAGAGCCCATTAGTAGATCCTTAAAAGGAAGAGGAACACTTTGTTAAAAGAAGATTGACTATTGTTTGTGAAAATGCCTCCAAGGAATGCAAGTACTGCCAGGGAGATCCAGGAGTTGAAGGAGAAGAACACAAGGTTGTAGGAATCTTACAATACACTTTTGGCCAGACTTGAAGCATTGGAATCCAATCAAAGAAGAGTAGTAGATGAAGGTGTTGATAGTGAAGAAGAGGAAGAAACCCATAAGGAAGGGGAAGAAGAAGAAGAAGAGGAACAGATAGATCCTGAAGAGCAGAGGACAATCAGGATATTGAAGGCTATGAAGAATGAGCAACATAAGGTGAGGGGAGATATCCCTATGTATGATGGAAGTTTGAAAGAAGAGGAGCTTTTGGACTGGATAGCTTCAATGGATGCCTACTTTGAAAGTGAAGAGGTACCGGATGAACAAAGGGTCAGATTGGCAAAAACAAAACTTAGAGGGCATGCACTCCTATGGTGGGATCATGAGGAGGCTGATAGAAGAAGAAGAGGTAAGGCAAAGATTATCTCTTGGGATAGAATGATAGCAAAGATGAAAGGTAACTTCCTTCCAAAAGATTTTGATGTGCAAATGCATAAGAAAATGCAAGGTTTTAAGACAAAAAAACTTAGATGTTAAAGCATATACTGATGAATTTTATAAACTAAGTATAAGATCTGGATTGGAAGAAGATGAAGTTGTTAAGGTTGCTAGATATCTAGGTGGTTTAAGATTTAGCATTCAAGATGAATTTGTGGCTTCTAACCCCAGAAGTGTGAAGGAATGTTACCAGTTGGCCCTTAGAATAGAGGAGAAATTGAAAAGGAAGAGTGAAAGGTAGAATAACAACAATAGAGGAGGTTCTTCAATGAGGGGAAGAGGAGGAAGGACAAATTAGGTTTGGGAAGAGAAGGACAAAGGAACTACTTCTGAGGCAAGAGGAGGACACACCCAAAGAGGTGGAAGATTTGGCTGAGGAAGAGGAAGTGGAGTATTCACAGGAAGATGCTTCACTTGTAATGAAGTAGGCCACCAATCCTTCAGGTGTCCCAAATGGAATGAAGGAAAAGAAAGAAGAGTGCACTTGGTTGATGAAGAACCAAGAAAGGATGAGTAAAAAGAACCCATTGAAATTCCTACAGTAGAAGGTGAATATTTGTTGGTAGGAAGAGGACAGCCAGTGCAAGGAACCAACATTTTCAAAACCAAATGTCTGATTCAAGGTAAGGTTTTTAGCTTTCTTATTGATTTAGGGGCTTCACATAATTTGGTTTCAAAGGAGGTCATCAACAAGTTGCATTTACAAACCTCTCCAAATCCAAACCCATACTATGCTACTTGGGTAAGTAAGGATAACAATCTACTTGTAGATGAGCAAGTCATACTGAATTTTTCAATTGGACAATATTCTGATAGTATTTTATGTGATGTAATGGAGATGAGTTGTGGGCATGTTATCTTGGGTAGACCTTGGAAATGGTCTAGGAGGACTGTACATGATGGTTTTACAAACACTTATATAGTGCATAAGGGTAGAGTTAGATATAAATTGACTCCACTTATTGATAGTAGAATGCAAAATGTGGTTATGTGTTTTGGAGGAGATGTTCTAGTGCAGGGTCCAGGTAATATACATTATGATACTGGTTGGGATATGAAACAAGACCAGATTGAGAGGCGGGGAGCAGGGCTGTTTGAACAATCTTTTGTGTTGATTGGGAGAGTTAAGTGTCCTATTGGAAGACAGGCAGATGGAGTTGTCATGCTTACCAAGAAAGATCCAATGGAGTTTGTGCAGGGGTCTACTGTGCAATAGCACTATTATGAATCTAGACAGTCAACAGCACCTTAGATTTTATCTTATTCTTTGTGTGTGTATGCAGGAGATTTGGAACAGCAGCAGGTTGCTTTTGGGGAGTTTGTAATTCCTAAACATCAGACTTCTATGAGCAAAGACAATAGGTACAAACACCATAACTCTTGGGGCAAGAGTTCTTTTCATGGTGGGGAGTATGGTGCAGGAGCACCTCAAACATTCAGTTTTGAGTCAAAGATAAAATCATCCAAAACAAATTAGAGGGATGGAATACGTAAACAAGGTTTTCAAATCAATTGAGAAGTACTGAAGCCTCTAATGGCTTTTTGATTTTATGTCATAGAAGTTTTACAAGTCCTAATGGACCAAACTCTTGATTGTAGGACCAAAAGTGTCCAAGAATAAATAAATGATATAAAGAATCTAGAATAGGTTAGTATGGAAGTTCAAGTTTTTAGGAAAGGGTTTAATGATTTCAAAGGTTTTTCAAATTCAAACATTTGATTATAAATGGTTAGTATTATGTGGTTGAAGGAAGTTAGTATTTTGTATTATGCTTAAACCAAACTTCAAAACCGATAGGAGTTAGTTGAATTAGTTTCTAGGAAGTTATGTTATAGGAATTTTATAAATAACAATAGAGTCTCTGTTCACAGAAAAGTGAGAAAAGGGGAACATTGTACTGGTGAACGACAACAGCAATAAGAAACTTATTTATTTCCTGCAATCCATTCATACTTAAGGTTTTTTTTTTATTATTTTGATGTGCAATTGAATTAGCAGTGATAAATTATCATTCAAAGACTATTGGTTTGAATGCACCTTACATTATTTTGAGGGTGTTGTTGCACCAGTTTAGGGAATAGTAGGCTTTCCTATCGATATTGTTATTGCAGTAGTGAAATTAACTTAATGAAAACCATTCCATGAGTGTGGGGGCCCGATATTCATGGAGTGGTTTAACTTAACATGTACCATATATTATTAACTATGTGTGTGCAGGGGTAAAACTGTGCGGGTATTGTTCATATCAATGGGGAAACAGTGAAAACGGTGGCTAAGGTTTAATAGTGGTCAACCTGTCCACTTGAGGCGTTCATGTTATGTAGGAAGTATCAGTAAAAACACTGAGTATTGAACTGTCGAAGGTGAATGCGCATTTGTTAGCTTTGGCACTGAATTGATATGTTGAAAGAGTTTAATGTTTCTTGAATCGATTTTGTGAAGAATGTTTAATGTTTATCGAGTTGATTATTTGATGAATCTATGTTGATCGATGAAAGTGAATGTATGGTGTCAGGCTTTGAAGAAGTTTAATAGTTATAAGAGTCTTATTTCAGTTTCAAAGATTGAAGTTAATGTCTAGTAAAGATTCAGTTATTACATGTTTATCGGTTATGCATCCAGTGCATTCATAATCATCATTAAATCAGAATGCTTTATTTAGACTTTGGTTTAACTTGTCTATGTATTCATTTTTGAAGACCGATATTAATGTTTGATAAGAAACACATTTTGAGAATCCATTATTTCATTTGGAGATTGATAAGTGACTTGGTGGTAGGTTTTTGATAAAAATAATCTAATTGAGAGGAGTTCGATGTTTGAATGTATTGAAAC